>WBMY01006212.1:3216-27815 GCA_013397315.1 Donacobius atricapilla | reverse complement strand
CGGCAGGCTCGGCCGTCGCCTCCTGCCATCGCCTCCGGTCATCAGATATTGAAATAAGTTAGCCGAGACCCCATTTTCTTCATGCAGGAAAAGCCAATTCTTTGTTTTCTTACTGCTCTAATTTTTTGGTTAGAAGGTGATTTGTGTGTATGTGCTAAGGTTCAGGTTGTTTACATTTTTCCTGTATGGGTTCTTATGGAACAGTTCTTATTGTTTACACAGATGCACTTATTTTGCAACCCAAGAATAGGTTGTTGTGTTAAGGAACCTTTCATACCAAGACTGTTTTCGCATGGGAACTTGCAAGTGGCTTAACTACACTTAGAAGAGATGACAGGCTACCTATTAATTTAATAGAGCAGGCCTGATTTTATGAGGCCTTTCTTTTATAATTCTTCTACCTGTCACAACACATGAGCTCTGTTTAAATTAGCAGCAGAGTGTGTTTGCATCTGGGAAATAGCAGTCCCAGGTAGAAGGATCTGCTTGAATTGCCTTTGCAAAGCCTTTGGATGAGCTGCTTAGGGATGTGATAATCTCTGCCAAAAAGGAGCTGTATCGCTCAAGCACTGTTGTTTTTATTTGAAAGCCAGCTTGTTAAAAAATATGTGAAGGTGGGCAAAAAGTGTGCTGCTTGGTAGCAAGGGTGTGCAAGGTCTGAGAGTCTGACTGGAGCTGGGACACTCAGCTTTTGTTATTTTCTTCAGAGGGCCAAATAAAGGAGTCATGGAAAATCCACTCATAAAAATAAGGCTCTAAACCAAGCAGAGAATTACTTAAGGGGAAAGTCAGAGAGAGAGAATAAATTAAAAAAGAACTGAAACAGGGAAATAAAGCAAGCAGGATAATATCAAATATGATATAGCAAGTATATTACAGACAGCCATCCATCACATCTGAGTGGATTATTCTTAACTAAGTACATATGGGCAAAGTACTAGTTTTTTGGGTTTGGTTTTTTTTTTCATGTAGAAGATTACTTGGAAAGAGGAGTGTTGGGAAAGAATTAATTAATGGTGAGGAAGATACCTGTGCTGGAGGCTGAACCTTCTGACACAAAGAGTTGTGCATGTGTGAGCCAGGTGGATGCAGAGATTATTAATGAGGATTCAGTTGGGCTGAATTTTCTGTCTTCTTTCTTCATAATCTTAAAAACATGCAATAATTTCCCACAGAGGAAATAATTTTTTTTTTCCAAAACTGTATATTTTCTCCCTGTGCACATGTGTATCCTTTTCCTAGTGGTCTGGAATATAGTTTTGCACAGGAAATTTTAAACCATCTTCTATACCAATCTGTGTCAGCAAGGCCATTGCACAATTTTCTCCCACAAAAAAAATCCTTGCAAATCCTTTATCTGACTTGCAGTGATGAATTCATTTGTTTACCTGCAGATGAGTTTTTCATTTTGAGTGAGTGTTCTCCTTTCCAACACAGCACCCCTCGGACTTGAGTTCAGTGGGAGAAATGCTGGAAAGAGATGTTGGCAGAATTCTCTGCAGCTCCGTGGCAGAGCCAAAACCCCTCAGTGGGGTTTGCTGCTCTCATCCTCTGCTGTCTCTGGGGGCTGCTGATGGCAAACAGTTTTCACTACATTTCATCCTGCTTGATTCCTTTTTCCTACCAAGCTTAACAAAGATGTTCCCTAAAGTTTCTAACTTCACCTCAGCTGTAGAAGTAACAGCAGATATTTTGGGGGTGTTTTGTGGGGAAATGCACACCTTTCAGATTTGTTTCAGCTTGAAGATGATTTGAAGGTACATGTTAAAATTGTCCTGAAATTTTTTGACACCAAGAAGAAAAGCATCAGCATGAGTGAAAAATATTTGAGATTGTCAAGTGGTGTGAAATACGACAGTAGAGGGTTAGCACAGAGGCTGTTTCCTCCAGCCTAAATTAAGTACTCAGACAAGCCTTCCCCATGAACACTTGATGGAAACAACCCATTTATAACCGTTTTACCAAGAGCTAGCTCATGACAGCTGAGAATTTGGGCTTTTTTGGTGATATTTGTCTCAACATTTGCAGCTTGTGATAAAAAAAAGTTTTAAAGCCTTAAGGAAAGTTCCTTTTATTTTGTATCTGTTGGGAAGGAGCAGCCACAGAGCCAGGTCAGCTCGTGACGCCCCAGAGTGCCCAAGATCAGCTTCTGCCTGGCTAAAGCTTGCAGTGGAGGCAGGCTCTGTCTCAGGTCTGCAACCTGGTTCCAGAGCTCTGCAGTCCTGAGTGAGGGGAGAGGGGATGGAAGGAGGCAAACATGGATGAGCCCCCGGGCTCTGTGTGGGAGCAGTGCAACCCCAGGGCTGTACCCAGCATGTCACTGGAGCACCACAGCCAGCCCCTCCGCAGGTCTGTGCTGCTGCCAGCACAGGTGACATCTCCCTGATCCTTGGCGTGGCCACAGAAAAGATGTTCCAGCAGCCTGTAGAATTCATGGCATTTTCAGAGCTCAGAGTGCTCCTGTCTGACTTTGGTCTGACCTATTGAGCTGTACAGGTCTAGTCCTAAGAGCAGGGATGGCAGAGATGCTAGACTCAATGTAAAGTTTTAAGTGCATTTTGTTCAGATTGTTTTTATGAGACTTTAAAATAGTTTTCATCTCTGTACTAGAATTACTTTTCCATATCAGCAGATGAGTTTACCTGAAACTGCTTTTTGTTCCCAGAGCTGATTTTCCAAGTCACCATTGCCCAGGATGTCAGTTGTCCAAACTCAGTCCTTATCTCCCTTTCAGGAAATGGTGTGGAACCTGCAGCATCTTATCAGAGACTGGATTTTATGAAAGCAGCAGTTGCTTTCGTGCCTTCTCAGAATTGGGGTCCAAGTACTGGGGTTAAGTTAAAACATTGCATTAGCATTTCTCAGCGGGATGTGAGTGCTCAGAGATGCTCAGCCTTCATCACATTCCTACGTCCCTGCTCGGGGCACATGTTTGGGATTGGCACTGGTGGATGTTGCACCAGCCCAGCTAAAGAGGGTGGTAATTTATTAATAGTGATTTGTTTATTTATGCTGATTTATGTTATTAATGCTTGTTTAAATGAGGCAACTTTTTTTTCTCTCTGAATTTCATCTGACTTGTTTGTTGCTGTTTGAGTTCTGCTGTTTGTTTTCAGCCCGTTTGCTCCATAGGATCCATCACTGGAGCTGCATTCCCATTCCCACTCAAACCTTTATCTGCACTTTATGTTTNTGCACTTTATGTCTCACACAGCCGCTCCCAAGAAAGAGCAAAATGCATTTCTCTTCCAGGGAAGAGTATGAGGAAGTTGTTGGACCAGAGTAAGCAGCATCATCATGGCCTGGTGGTTCCTGGGGCGTTCACTCAGGTTTATTTGAGGTTTCACCTGCCGTGACAACTGATCTGTACTCCTGATGTTGCTTCCTGCCTGTGCTGTGTAGCTAAGGGTAACCTTACCTGTTGGATTATCCCTTTTTCTGACCCAGACATGGGGCTCCTGAGAGGCGTTTTAAAGACTTTTATTCCATTTTCAGTCTCATGAGAAGGGTGAGACGGTACAGATGTTACAATTCACACCATCACAATCAGAAGCCAAGCTATTTCCTAATTCATTATAAGCGTTTCTTGGCCTATCAGCTTTTGCCACACCATACTGCTAATGCCTTAAAGCTAATCATCTAAAATCACCCCTCATGGGTGCCACTACATCTTTCAGAGTTCTATTTCTCCAAAGTATCTAAAGTCTGTTTGCAAGGCTATCACTTGAAACTTGTTTCCAGTTCCATTTCTCTCTCAACAGTGTCCGTCCTATCCCATGGACTTTCTAAGTCAGCACACTTTATCTCAGAGTTTGCACACAGATGCACAAGACTGTGTGAGCTTTCTGTCAGGCTTGGAGAATCCTCTACAGATCCATTTCCCACATTTTCAAGGTGGAGGACTGAAATGCAGCTGGAGGAACGTCCTTATATCATGACCGGACAATCAGGGGGTGGTCAGGGCTGCCCACCAAGTGAATGCTTCAATGTGGTGTCAGAGCAAGGGTGCAGTGAGCAGGGTCTGTGAAGGTTTTGCTGTAGAAAAAAAGGGAAATTTTGTTTGTTACAGTCTGCAAACCAGGTGATATTAGGCCCTGGTTAGGATGACCCTCATGGCAGGCAGATCTTTTGAAGTCTCTGTCATGGGCATGTTGCTGTCTGGCCCACGGGGAGCAGGAGAAGTAGCGTGTGGACTGAGGGCCAGCTTCTCTCCCTTTTGCATAGTTTCACAGGAAGGATATTACAGTGCTGCTGTCTGAGTCACTGTGCTTGTTCTCAGTCACCTGGATGGTAGCATTTCTCCTCCAGTCTCATCTGAGCCATTGCACACAATAAATTACTGTCAGTCTGTGCTACATCTGCACTTGGAGCTCTCAGAACGTGAAATATTGATAACACCCAGTGTAATAAATGATCGGTTAATGTGAGGCCAGAACAAAATCAGCTTTCCAAATCTCAGTTCTGACCAAATTATCTTAGTCCTAAGTACCCAGGGAGTGCATTAAGCACTGAACTTGGTGCAGCCTTGTGCAGGGGCTGGGAAGGCTGAATCTGTGTGTGGGGAAGGTGGATGAGGGAAGGGATGAGCCCTGTTCTGCAGCCTGGGGTGGAATGCCAGGGAGAGAGAAGGCCAGGGTGATGCTGCAGGTGATGACTGGATGGGGCACAGTGAGGCATCCCGAGGGGGNCTGTCTCACTGCTTTTGAATATGTTGCTGTGGTTACAGTAAACAGTCATGCACTTTTCTGAGCCATTAACTGGTAAAAGCATTTTCTTTTTACATCAAGAAGTGATACGGGCTAAGTTATGACCTCCTTTAATGTGCATTCCTATGAGGAAGGTTCTCCTGTGTATCAGACAATGCCTGTGCTCTTCGAGATTAGTCTCTTCAGAAGTAACTCTGGGAATCTGTCCTTGTTTACCCTGATGATAGCCAGAAGTGGCTACAGTTCTGTGCATTAAGCCTCTGGACACATCTTGAACTTTCTGGATGGGACCAGGAGAAGGCATGGCCAGGGCAGAGCTCATCTGGGAACCTGCTGTGTGGGTTAAAATTCTGCTTTTTCTTCCCACGACTAATTTTTGCAAGGAAAAATTTGATATAGCCCTGGAGATTTTCCTCAATGTTGTTACAATAGTTACTGCAAATCTCCCACTTGAGTGTATAAAAACTGAAAACTGCTCTGCTCTTAGTTTGGAAATGTGCTCCAAGTGCATAAGGGGCAACATTTCAAACTTGCTGGGATCAGAAACGCATCAGGAGAAAACATTAAATGAAACATGCTTTCCATCTGACAGTCAGTCCAAGGGTAGTGGTCAGACCCTTGCATGGAAGTTAATGAAGCACTGAGCAGTGCTGCCCTCTGCTCCTGGCTCTGCTCACAGCCTCCCCCCCAGTTTGGGGCATCCCGTGGCCGAGGTCACTGGGGCTGTCTGCAGGTGATAGTGGCCCCAGCCCACAGCCTGCTCACAGCAGCATTCCCACACCGTGCCAGAAGGCTCTGCTCCCCCCAGGACAGTCCTTCTGACCTGCAGTGATGTTTTCCCCACGAAGTCCTTGCAGGGTTTGGGTAGCTGGTGTTGTCCTCAGCACAGGAGGGCAGAGTCCCCTGCTTCAGAGAGAGGAAACCTCTTTGTGTCCTCACGCTCCTGCTGTGTTGGGAGGCTGGGAGCAGAGCTGGGCTCACCCCACACCAGTGCAGGGGATGCAGAGCTCAGGCCAAAGGCAGGAGCAGCCCCCACGTGGGAACTGGCTGACAGGTGGGGCCAGGATTTTTGATGGAGAGGGTCATTACAATCACTCCTGGCAGTATTGGGTCTAAACATGAGTCAGGCAGAGGAACATGGGGACTCATCAGGTTTTCCACAGGTGCAATTGCATGTTAAGTCAAAAGGCAGTGAAATAAAAAGGGAAATTTTGGGCAGATTCTTGGTAATGATTCCTGTTCCTGAGTCCTTACAGCTTTGAGGGTCACTAAAATTGCTGATACTTTACCTTTGCAGTCATAAAAATAAAAATGATCTTTTCCCTTCCAAAGGGCAGACAGTAAAGCAGATGGAATCAAAAAATATTACAGCTCAGTGCTAGCCAGAAGGAACAGCTGAGACTAATCAGCTTTCATTTAAAAGTATAGCATTCTCACTAAGCTCTTGTTGCTGCTGGCTTTATATTCTTATTCCTATTAATCACTGCTATTATGAATCTGAATGGATGACAGCTCTAAGAAGATCTGTGGGGAACCAGGATCAGGGATGGTCTAGATGAGGTGCTGCATGAAGACATCTGCAAAACATGGCTGTTCATCCATAAGGATAAACAAAGACTTCAGGAAAATAGGTTTCAGGAGAGAAAGCTAGGAGATAGATGGATGTATCCAGAAGAAAAGCTAGAATTTTTGATTTCTAAAATTTCTGAGAAAAGACCATGAAAATACCACTGCTGTGGCTAAAAAAAACCATTTTAAAATGGCAGTTTCAGTCTTTTGTTGTATAATAGCCTAAATGTAGCATTTTAAGAGTACCAGGAGATTATTTCTAATATTTTGTGTTGTGAAAAGATACAAGGTTTTGGTGTTTCTTATACTGATTTCAGATAAGAACAGGTTTTGTAGTCCTGGTGTTTCTCATGGGACTAANCACTGTCTGACCCTTCCTGTCCCATCACAGCCACCTCACCCTCTCTGTCCCTGGCACTGTCTGACCCTCCCTGTCCCAGCACGGCCACCTCACCCTCTCTGGCCCTGGCCCTGGCTGACCCCTCTGGCCCTGGCACGCCCTCCTATCCCTTCCTCCTCCCAGCACGGCCAGCAGACTCCAACTCCCTCCCTTCCTGCGAACTCACTCTGTATCACACCTGGGCTGGGAGGGCCGGACTCTTCCCACTTCTGGATAATTAACACCGCTGCAATGGATCAAGGGCAAGATTGCCTTCAGCACCATCTCTGTCTGTCTCCCCACACCCAGATGTGTATTTGATAGCGTTTCAATAACCATCCCTGGTCAGCCCTGCTAAGTGGATTTTTGGGAAATAATAACGCTGGGCTTTTGTGCACAGCAAGCTCCAGAGATAAGGATGAGTCATTACCTAACATTCATATGATGGAGAGAAGATAACGTGCTCTAAAAAAGTCAGTTCATGAGCTGGTGGCCACTGGAGGCCTTTATGAAAGACGAAGAAGATACTGGAACAAGACATTGTCCTGCACACCAAAGGACTTAATATTATAAACTTAATTAAGATAATTTACCTTATTTAAAAAGGAATTTGTGGTTGTCAACAGCCACGACACTCAGAGTGCTTCAGTAAAATTTCAGAAGGTTTTAAGTATCAGCACGTTGTTATCTGGAAGTCTCTCATACCTTTTCTCTTTAGTCTCCCATGGGCAGCTCCACACAGCTCTGGCTCTTTCTCTCCTTCTCTCTTCCTTCTGCAGTTCCAGCTCACTCCCTCCTGTCCCAGCACGGCCACAACATCACTGTCCCTGATACCACATCTGACCCTGGACAAAAGCCCAGCATTATTATGTTTGTAGGGAAGTTTGTGAAAGTGATCACTGAAAAATTTGTGGAAAACAAGATAGATCTCATCTCTTCTAGTAAAAGAAGTCAAACCACAAATAAAGGTTCTTAACATTTGAAAGAGGAGACCTTAAAAGAACATTGTCATTTGTCCTCAATCTTTCCTATGCTGAAGAAGGGATGAAAAAGAAAAGTTTTCCTCTTATTTTCCAAATATAATAATACAATAAAAGTAGGTCATGCCATTTATTCTGGAAAAGGCCATGGTTTCAAAGAATCAGTGCTTCTAATTTGTGTACTTCTTGTGGGTTTTATCACTCAACACCCACATTACCTAATTATATACACCTCTAATCAAAACTGAAGAATAGCTTGCTTATTAAAATCTGTCACTGATGTTACAAAACATGTCACTGCTACACATTTTGTTTCTGGCTTGCCTTGTCACCAGTGCTGCCACCTCAACACCTTGCTTGCCCCTTTTTCCAGGTCTGTTGCTGTGTGGGTGGGGATGGGGAGAGCAGCCCTGGCTGGATCCCCTGCAGAGCATTCGGCAGAACTGAACGGGGAGTGGCACCGAGATCCACGTCTCTGCCACTTCTCTGATCTGCCTTCTTTGTAGCCATTAATTACCTGTTAGCTCAGTTCTCAAAGGACTTTTTTCTGCTGCTATCTTTCATCTTTTCCCCTTGTTCTTATGCATTCTCTTTCATACTTGTCACAGAGGAATATAGGGATGGAAAACTTTTATCTCCTCCAATATTGGATTTTGCTTCAGGATGTTATTGCTGTGTCTGCAACAACCTAATTTCCTCCTCCCCTGTACATACCTTTATTGCTGAGTTATTACCCAGGTAAATTTTCTCTCTTGTCCCTCTGCCATTTGACACAAGGTAATTAGTTTAATAACGGGTTATTTTTCAGAAGCTCCCTGGAAAGGCTGATGAACAAAGGTGCCTCCCCCATGTAGTGCAGTGTCGCTTTATTATAACTGTTTCACTCCTTGGCACATGTGCTGAACCGTGGATACTGTTCCTCAGGTTCAGATTTATTGGCAAGAGGAAGAAACAGCAAAAAGAGAAGCAAAGAGGCTATTCCTTAATGCTGAGCAAATACAGACAAAAATGCTAATATTCACTTGATTTAAAAAATAAAACAGCTTTAGCTGTTTTTTCATCCCCTTTGGCATTTATTTTCCAGAACTCTGCATCCCATCACATTATACTAGTGTAAGTGTTCTCAGAAAGCTCATTTTTAGATAGTATACTGAATTATTTGTATGACCCCAAGGGATCAGTTCCTTGTAATTACACAAATAAAGTACTTGACTTACTTGTAGCTACACACCGTAACTGGGGCAGTGGGCAACTGGTGATGCACATTAGCCATGTTTTACTGGGATAGTGATCACCACCAGCTCCTCCCTGTGATTTCCCTTCCAACACACTAGGGACTTAATTTTCAAGGGATGGAGAAGCTTTCTAGTGCCTATCTGATTTTTAAAACCATGGTGGCACCTTGCTGCTGGTGCAGCCCAGTTCCATTTTGATGCCAGCCAGCTGCTGGTGCCAGCAGTTTGACATTGCCAAGAGCTCAGTTCATGCAGCCAGCACCAGGGTGAGAAAAGCNCCCAGGTAAATTTTCTCTCTTGTCCCTCTGCCATTTGACACAAGGTAATTAGTTTAATAACGGGTTATTTTTCAGAAGCTCCCTGGAAAGGCTGATGAACAAAGGTGCCTCCCCCATGTAGTGCAGTGTCGCTTTATTATAACTGTTTCACTCCTTGGCACATGTGCTGAACCGTGGATACTGTTCCTCAGGTTCAGATTTATTGGCAAGAGGAAGAAACAGCAAAAAGAGAAGCAAAGAGGCTATTCCTTAATGCTGAGCAAATACAGACAAAAATGCTAATATTCACTTGATTTAAAAAATAAAACAGCTTTAGCTGTTTTTTCATCCCCTTTGGCATTTATTTTCCAGAACTCTGCATCCCATCACATTATACTAGTGTAAGTGTTCTCAGAAAGCTCATTTTTAGATAGTATACTGAATTATTTGTATGACCCCAAGGGATCAGTTCCTTGTAATTACACAAATAAAGTACTTGACTTACTTGTAGCTACACACCGTAACTGGGGCAGTGGGCAACTGGTGATGCACATTAGCCATGTTTTACTGGGATAGTGATCACCACCAGCTCCTCCCTGTGATTTCCCTTCCAACACACTAGGGACTTAATTTTCAAGGGATGGAGAAGCTTTCTAGTGCCTATCTGATTTTTAAAACCATGGTGGCACCTTGCTGCTGGTGCAGCCCAGTTCCATTTTGATGCCAGCCAGCTGCTGGTGCCAGCAGTTTGACATTGCCAAGAGCTCAGTTCATGCAGCCAGCACCAGGGTGAGAAAAGCTTTATCAGGTAAAAATACCCTAAAGGTTTCACTGCTCTCTTGGCCTCTGCAGTCAGGCAGTGCATGTAGAGGCACCAAGGTGGTGTAGAGGAACCTCTCCCTCCAGAAAGCAGTAATAGAGCAGTAAGAGAGCGGTGATAAAGCAGTAACAATGCTGCAGAAGTCGGTCTGAAGATACCACAGAATGATCACACAATCACAGGATGGCCTTGGTTGGAAGGGACCTCGCAGATCATCTCATTCCAGCCCCCCGAGGGCAGGGACACGTTCCACCAGTCCCAGCTGCTCCAAGCCCCATTAAGCCTGGCCTTGAGCACGTCCAGGGTAGGGGCGTGCGCNGGCCTTGGTTGGAAGGGACCTCGCAGATCATCTCATTCCAGCCCCCCGAGGGCAGGGACACGTTCCACCAGTCCCAGCTGCTCCAAGCCCCATTAAGCCTGGCCTTGAGCACGTCCAGGGTAGGGGTGTGCCCTGCTGTCCTTGGTGCTAGCTTTTCTCAGAAGTCAGAAGGCAGTGCAGCTGCTCCAGCTGGAGCCTGTGGTAAGCAGGAACAAGCTGTGAGTGTAAATACAGCAGTCTCCTCCTCTTCGCTGGGGTAAGTGCTGTCCTCCTGCAGGCAGGACCTTGGGCCCTCAGCACCTGCTCCTGAGCCCTTTAACTCTGGGAAAGGCAGATGTGACCATGGTCCTTGTGGAACTTTAGACTGGACACTCCTTTGCTAGTCCTAGCTAAATCCTCCTGCATCTTCTGAGTGTGAAAAGTTTTACAGAAAATGACAAAATACAGGTTTAGCAATGTAGCAGCAGGTAAGGAGAGTACAAGTACCGGGGCTATTTCAGGGCATTTTACTGGTTTAAAAATCAATAAATCAAGAGCCTCAAAACTCGTCTTGCCCTCAATGTGCAGGAGAGCTTGGTGAAGTAAGCGGAGACAGAAAGAGTCTGTACTAAAAACAGTAGTGGTGCAAGAAGTGTTCTGGAGTTTTAATCCATGCTGGGCAATAATTTCCTCATTGGCCTTGGGCAAAACATGTAAGAAGTGGGTTTTCATTTGCTGCTGAATCTGAAATGCACTTCAGTTCCAAGGATTTACTTTTTAAATACAGTTTTGAAAATTACATCATTGCTGCCTGTTTCTGCCCTGCTTTGCTCCCCTGATTTTCCGCTGCCTCTGATGAATATTTTTCATCTTTATTGTATTTATTTTTTTGATCTGGAGTTTCTTAGGGCAGGTAGATCCTTCTTGCATGCCTGGGACATGCCCAGCATACTCAGAAAACTAAAAAGTAAACAAACAACAATATTGTAAAGGTCTCTGACAATAAAAGGCTGATTTATTTATGTGCTGTGCTAGAAGGTAGCCCAGTAACGGATTAAGACTTACAAAGTGATAATAAAACCAACATAATTTAAATACTTTTTTTAATAGCAGTGACAATGGAAATAGGGGGGTTTAAAGGCTTTAAACCTGTTGTGCTTTGCATCTCTCTCTGTATGCCTGTGCTGTAAGAGGAGATTATTAGTAAATCACTGATCCACATGCATATTTTCGAGGTATCATATTAAAACCCCAATGATGAACTAGTCTATACACCATTCAATTCTTAGGTTATAAGCCTTTTTTAATATAAATCACATTAATCATTTAAAATATATATAAATCATTTTCCTGTCTGCAGAAGTAATTCAGCCCTTTGCGCTCCTGCATCACACTGGCTGCAGTTGCTGGGAGCAGGAAAGGTGAATCTCTTAAAAGACTACTTTTTCTACATGCACTTCAATATATAAATGTGATTGCACTCAGATATTATTTAGTAGTCCTCATTCTCACAATGGAGTGCAAACATTCATTACTTCTAACAGGTGTAATCACTGTTGTCTGACAAAGCAGGACAAAGCAGGAGATGGCACGTGGTGCTTGGCTCATTTCAGTATGTTCAGCTTCCCAGAGTGTCCCCTGAGCAGTGACTCTGTCCTGGGCTGCTCTGGCAAGCACCAGGCTTGAATTTGGCAGCTGCAGTGTCCTGACCACAAAGGGTGCTGGTTGCTCTGAAAGGTCAGACCAGGTGCTGTCCACAGCAGAAGATCACATCTTGACCATCACTTGGCACAGCTCTTTTGTCTTTTTTCAGTAATGATCAGATTTTAGTGACAACAGTGACCTCCAATGCTTTGGTTTGTTGAGACAGTTGTGTGAAAAATCTGCTGCAGCCCAGACAGCAACAACTATTAATGAGGTGGCTGCACTTCCCATTACCAGATACTATTTTAATTTATACTTTGTCCAAATATAAGATTTTAAATATATCAGTTTTCTTTTTCAGGCTGAAGTTTGTGGGAAAGTTCCTGCTCTTTTCACTGATATTATTTCCGCTAATTAGAAAACACTTTATTTTGTCCATTAAGTCATAGACTTGGTATCAGATTTTTTAAATCTCCATAACATCTGAGACAAGAAATTTTCATTTGCTCTGAGTTCAGTTTGTACTTTTGCCCTTTCTGTGGTGGAGAAAAAAAAGTAGAGTTTGACTTTGGCATGTGCTTCTGTAAATCTCTTTTAGCAGATACCCAATACAAACATATTAGGATTTGGCAGATAAGTTTTTCCCCAGATGAGTTTGCTTTGAGCAATAGAGCTAGGGCAGAATATTTTAATTTTTTTTTTCCCCCTAGGACACTTGAGGAAAAGAGAAGAGAATGGCAGCAGTGGGTCAGGAGGCAAGAGTCGGAGCAGCAGTGGGGAGTGGAAGCAGAAGGTGGAGAGAGGCTGGTGGGGCAGAACAGTTTCACCTCGCAAGTGTGCTTTTCCCTTCTCATGCCAGGTTTCTTCGGTTGAAATGGGATTTTTTGATCTAGAAAGCAGCTGACTAAATACATTTTTCCTGCTTTCTGTTACTTTGCACATGAGAAGGAGCATCCCAGGTTCCAAAATGCTGCCCTTGCTGCAAACAAGGCAAGCAGAAGGGCTCCCCCACAGTACCTAGCCAGGTTTCTGTGTATCACCCATGCCGCTGACTCCAGCTGCTCGTGCCATAGCAGAGAAAGGCCAGGTTCCAGACAGGAATCCCCCATGTCCCTGTTGCAGGCCAGGGCTGCAGGAGCCCCGGTGTAAGGGGGGTGGCCCCAACTATGGCAATCGTGTGCTTTACCTCTGTTTCCAGTGTGAGGATTTTGGTTGTCAAGTTAAGCTCTCAGAGAATACAAATTTGTCAGTGGCAGCTGTAGGAGCTTGATGGTGAAAGAACAAAGTAGGAATTTATAATGTGCATATAATTGTAAAGAGAAGGATTTTTTTTAGTGTGGGAGATCAGCAGCAGTGCAGAGTAATAATCATCTTAAAGGGTGACTCTCTAGAATTAGTTGTTACTTTGTTTGAGTCCTTTGAAATGGTTCCCATACTATATAATTATCTTCAATTTAAAGTGCTTTCTGCAGTGATAATATGTGCATTTTTGCGTCCTTATGTAAATGCTTTAGTGGTTTCCAGTGTCGAATTGGAAATGCCATTCAAAAACAGGTAATGGCTTTGCAAAATCTAGGGGAAGAAATTAATCTTTTTCTTCCTCATCATTTTCCAGTTTGCATTCTGGGCTTTCCTGGCTGTGCTTGCAGCTCTGACAGCAGCTGCTTTTCAATAACAAACATGCAGTGGTGGGAGACACTGAACTGAAGAGCTGAATCTCACCAGCTGGAGCTTAAAAAGGCAAGAGACCAGCAGACAAACTGTTACAACCTGCAGAAAGACAGTAATTAGTTTGTAGACCAAATTAATCCTAGGTGAAGCCACCTAGAAATAATACTAAAAGCATTGCTCTGTAATGAAAGTGTAATGATCCCTGCTAAGGTGATCATTTTATGTGGTGGTGCTGTGAACACAAGCAGCTGGTCCGTCTGGGCACCCGTGGCCATGGCAAAGGCTGAGGCAGGGATCAGTGAAATGGGAGATCAGCCAGTGGGGAAATGGAAAGATGATCAGCTTTTCTGATGGACAGGCTCACCTTTATACTTCCAACTGCAGGCNCCCCGGTGTAAGGGGGGTGGCCCCAACTATGGCAATCGTGTGCTTTACCTCTGTTTCCAGTGTGAGGATTTTGGTTGTCAAGTTAAGCTCTCAGAGAATACAAATTTGTCAGTGGCAGCTGTAGGAGCTTGATGGTGAAAGAACAAAGTAGGAATTTATAATGTGCATATAATTGTAAAGAGAAGGATTTTTTTTAGTGTGGGAGATCAGCAGCAGTGCAGAGTAATAATCATCTTAAAGGGTGACTCTCTAGAATTAGTTGTTACTTTGTTTGAGTCCTTTGAAATGGTTCCCATACTATATAATTATCTTCAATTTAAAGTGCTTTCTGCAGTGATAATATGTGCATTTTTGCGTCCTTATGTAAATGCTTTAGTGGTTTCCAGTGTCGAATTGGAAATGCCATTCAAAAACAGGTAATGGCTTTGCAAAATCTAGGGGAAGAAATTAATCTTTTTCTTCCTCATCATTTTCCAGTTTGCATTCTGGGCTTTCCTGGCTGTGCTTGCAGCTCTGACAGCAGCTGCTTTTCAATAACAAACATGCAGTGGTGGGAGACACTGAACTGAAGAGCTGAATCTCACCAGCTGGAGCTTAAAAAGGCAAGAGACCAGCAGACAAACTGTTACAACCTGCAGAAAGACAGTAATTAGTTTGTAGACCAAATTAATCCTAGGTGAAGCCACCTAGAAATAATACTAAAAGCATTGCTCTGTAATGAAAGTGTAATGATCCCTGCTAAGGTGATCATTTTATGTGGTGGTGCTGTGAACACAAGCAGCTGGTCCGTCTGGGCACCCGTGGCCATGGCAAAGGCTGAGGCAGGGATCAGTGAAATGGGAGATCAGCCAGTGGGGAAATGGAAAGATGATCAGCTTTTCTGATGGACAGGCTCACCTTTATACTTCCAACTGCAGGCTGCTTTCACTCTGCTTGCCCATGGCTAGCTGCAGACAGCTGTGACTTGGAAATAGAGAGCCACAATCCAGGGGCAGAACTGATCCAAGGCACTTTTAGATACCTCAAGAAAAAATACAGCAGTAGTTTTCGAACTAAATCTAGAACCTGGATTTCAGATTCCTCCTTGTTATGCAGTTCACAGCATCTGTTGATCTCCTGCCAGTTCTTTAACTGTGCCTAGAACTTTCTGAGGCAGAGATGCAAGGTTTAGTTCTAAAATCAAAGTGCTCGCTTTCATCATTCACCTTTTTGTATGATTCAGGGACAAAGATTTCACTCAAACTGTCCTAAATCCTTTCAGGGAGCTCCCTGTCTGTTCAACAGGTAATACTGTCAGAGAAATGGAGATGGAGAAGGACATGGAAATGGTTCTTTGACTCAAATTCTCAAAGAATTCGGAGAGACTTGCTGGTGCAGATGGCAAGTCAGGTAGTGGTCATACGTATGTTTGAATGTAGTGTTTTTCTAATTTTTTCACTATGAGAGAAGTCAGAACAGCTCTCCTGTTGAAATGTTATAATACAGAGATCTGCAGTGTTTGATTCATGGAGCAGGTGTCCCACAGCATTCCCAGATATCTGCGATTGCAGTCCAGGCTATCTTAGGTTAGGGTTTTAAACTGCACCTCCCAGAGACATTTGGGTGTCTTCCAAACTTAAATTAGGTTTACAAGTGTTTTACCAGGGACCTGTTTCTCCTCTGCTGCTTAGACAACAGCAGCATGCTGTCTCCCAAAAGTCTGGCTCCAGAGTAATCTTTAACACAGCCCACGGGCAGCAGGGAGTCATAAACCAGCCAAATGACAGGCCTATGCAAAGTCCATATCACTGTGGGAGAAAGAAACCAGAGCTTTGTGAGCTCATCTGCGTACTCAGGCTGTCTCCTGGAAGAACAGGGCTACTTCTTGGCTTCATTGGCTCATTGGACACCTGTTAAGGAGGATATACAAGTGCTGGAAAACCTCCCAGGAACTTAAAAAGCTTATAAAACATGCATTCATGTCATTTACAGAGAGAAATGTAGCCTGTTCACTGCATGTGTCCCTTCAGTCGTGGGGTCATCACCTGCTACAAGAAATGTGTTCTACGAGTCAGCATCAGCTCTCAAGTAAGGGCCACTCGTCTATCTCATCTGCCCTGTATAATCCTTTATTATCTTGCTATTAAAGTTTTTGCCATCTGAAATCTCTCAGATCTCACAATTAGCCTACCATCTCTAATACAAACATCCCTCTGAGACCCTCTTAGCAGCATATGGTCAATAGCATCATTGACGGAGCTGTGAGGGTTGAGAAATTCAAAAGAGCATCACTGCTCTGTATCAAGAAGCAGGTTTTGGCTGCCAGTAATGCCATGGCACTGTCATCCTTCTGAGGTTTGAAAAACATCCCTCCCTTGGCATGCATGAATAAATGGATTTCAGTAAATCAAGCTCATTTGGAAAGGTCTTACTACCATTTGGTCAGACATAGGTGCTGGTTTGGTCAGAATGGAGATATCCAGTTCCAGTTCCTTGAACCTGTGACATTCACATTATTATTAAGCTCAGTTTTTATAGCTATGCTTTGTAGTAAGCAAGTGAGCTGAATTAATAGTGACAAATATCAAATATCCAGGGTTTTTGAAAGCAAGATGTCTGTGTGTCTTTGCAGGCTACGTGAACATCAGGAGCTAACCAAAATGCAGTAAAGGCATGGGGTAGTATTTGCCTTAGTTAAAATACATTTTGGATCAGGTTCTGAAGGAGTCACTGCTTTTGCTGAGTGTAATGTCCTGCTTGAGTTTCCCAACACTGACATTATCCATATTAACACTTATGTTTGCAAGGTAATGCTTCAGAATAAATGCCTAATTAGTACTAGGCCTGTTAGTTAGGTATTGTTTTTTAGTATATAATCCCAGTCCAAAAACTCTGCTGCACTTGCTACTTTACAAAGCTTTCCGGGGATTCCCAAAATATGTTTGGCAGTGTTGCTGTAGGAGAGGCTGCTCTGAGCACACTGCCTGTGCTGGAACTGCCCTGCTCTCAGTTCCAGCACAGGCTGTGGCCTGGTCTGTGGGGAGAGCACAGAGCCTGGGGTACTCCTGGGACTCCCAGGGGGAAGGGACAGAGCCTGTGCTGGGAGGACTGGGCTGAGGGATGGGCTGAGCCAGAGCACCATAAATGTGCATCCACATAAACACAGCCAAAGGGTAGGGATGGCTTTTCCTGTGGAACAGACTCTCAGCTGACAGCCAAGCACAAACCTGTTTGATGTAGTGTGGCATTATTCCTTCTTCTGCAGCTCCTGCTGTTATTTATCTTCCACTTGCAGCCTCTCACATTCACTGAACAATTTCTGGTGTGCAGAAAAAGAGCTCGTTCAGCAGCATCTGAGCTCTTCCTCTGGTGCAGACCCTATCTTTCTTCTTCAGTGTCAGCAAAGCGGCTGCTGGAGCTTTGGGGAGGTCCAGGTTGAACAGAGGCTGTGCTTGGGAGAGCTGCTGCCCAGCTGTGGGTGGGAGAGCTCTGCCTCCTTGAGTTTCCCATCAGGAACACAGGATGGCACCTCAGCAGGGCAGGAAGAAACGAGGGGATCACTTTCACATCGATTTACCCCCTGCATTGTACAGACAGGCATTGAGGCAGGCTTCAGGTTAGCACAGAGACAGCATTCCCTGTCACACAGGAGGCATGTTAGAGCACTATCCCTACTTGTTCTGACTCCTGTTCATTCAGCTGCTCTTCCCCAAGAGAGAAAAAGCTTTGTATGTTTTCTTGATTTTCCATAGAATTTAGGAGCATCCACTGCAAAAGGGGTCGTGTCCCTGCTTGTAATTGAACAGTCAGATTTCGAACTTGCTGCAAACACTGATTAGNGGCATGGGGTAGTATTTGCCTTAGTTAAAATACATTTTGGATCAGGTTCTGAAGGAGTCACTGCTTTTGCTGAGTGTAATGTCCTGCTTGAGTTTCCCAACACTGACATTATCCATATTAACACTTATGTTTGCAAGGTAATGCTTCAGAATAAATGCCTAATTAGTACTAGGCCTGTTAGTTAGGTATTGTTTTTTAGTATATAATCCCAGTCCAAAAACTCTGCTGCACTTGCTACTTTACAAAGCTTTCCGGGGATTCCCAAAATATGTTTGGCAGTGTTGCTGTAGGAGAGGCTGCTCTGAGCACACTGCCTGTGCTGGAACTGCCCTGCTCTCAGTTCCAGCACAGGCTGTGGCCTGGTCTGTGGGGAGAGCACAGAGCCTGGGGTACTCCTGGGACTCCCAGGGGGAAGGGACAGAGCCTGTGCTGGGAGGACTGGGCTGAGGGATGGGCTGAGCCAGAGCACCATAAATGTGCATCCACATAAACACAGCCAAAGGGTAGGGATGGCTTTTCCTGTGGAACAGACTCTCAGCTGACAGCCAAGCACAAACCTGTTTGATGTAGTGTGGCATTATTCCTTCTTCTGCAGCTCCTGCTGTTATTTATCTTCCACTTGCAGCCTCTCACATTCACTGAACAATTTCTGGTGTGCAGAAAAAGAGCTCGTTCAGCAGCATCTGAGCTCTTCCTCTGGTGCAGACCCTATCTTTCTTCTTCAGTGTCAGCAAAGCGGCTGCTGGAGCTTTGGGGAGGTCCAGGTTGAACAGAGGCTGTGCTTGGGAGAGCTGCTGCCCAGCTGTGGGTGGGAGAGCTCTGCCTCCTTGAGTTTCCCATCAGGAACACAGGATGGCACCTCAGCAGGGCAGGAAGAAACGAGGGGATCACTTTCACATCGATTTACCCCCTGCATTGTACAGACAGGCATTGAGGCAGGCTTCAGGTTAGCACAGAGACAGCATTCCCTGTCACACAGGAGGCATGTTAGAGCACTATCCCTACTTGTTCTGACTCCTGTTCATTCAGCTGCTCTTCCCCAAGAGAGAAAAAGCTTTGTATGTTTTCTTGATTTTCCATAGAATTTAGGAGCATCCACTGCAAAAGGGGTCGTGTCCCTGCTTGTAATTGAACAGTCAGATTTCGAACTTGCTGCAAACACTGATTAGATTATAGTTTTAAAGCCCTTTAAGATAAATGTGCATGAATTCATGGGTGTCAGTCCCAATGAGATCTGTTCCATCTCCCTAGCCCAGGGCTGCTGTCTGTATCCAGGACCGAGCAGTAAATGCCATTCTCCTCTCCCCAGCCCTGCTGCTCCCTCCAAGCCTGTGTGGGCAGGCTGGGCCACACTGCCAGGGCTAGGTTGGTGATTCAGTGCCCAGCACTGCTGCCCATCCACTGCAGAGCCAAAGCAGGAGCTGGGGGGCAACAAACCATAAGCAAACCCTGAGAGCAGGGCAGCTGTGCTGTGCTGTGCCTCTGCCTCGTTGTGGCCCATGAGACGCCACTGGCCATGTCCAGCAAATGGCAATGGGCTCAGAGCTGGGCCATTACAGCACCTGGGGTGAAGGATTGTCTGTGGCTGAGCGCAGGAGATGATCCCCACACTTTAAAGGGAATTTTTTTCAACTTAGTTCTTTTTAGAAAGCACACACTTAAATAACACACTTAAGTTGAGGATATTCTGCTCAACAGCTGTGTTGAAGAGATTTGATTTCTAGCCATTATAATTGACATCAATACCAGGATTTGATATCAGTTATTATATCAGTTATAACTACTAGAAATCTGATTGCAGTGTCTGACAGGTTATCTGTGTAATAATGGATTTGTTAAAAAATAGGTTGCTTAACGTCTTTGAGGCTCTCTGCTCTAGTTCTAGGCAAGAAAGCTGTTAGAGCTGCTTTTTGCATCTTTCTGCCTTCCTTTAATATTTAAGCTTGGGTACCCTGACTAATCAGAGGGTCAGAAATACCATAAAATTGGACTATATTTATCAGAGACACTACAAATGCACAGTGGTTAAGGTTGAGCAACAAATTCCATTTTACTTTGTCATAAGACAAATGATTGAAAATACCTTACTTCTGTTATGCAACTCACTGGCACAACCTCTTCTTAAATGTTGTATTTCAGTTCTGGAAAGGATACAGAAAAAGAAAAATAATTGAAGAGTAATGAAAATGATTAAAGGCACTGAGAAACTTTCATATGAGAAGAGATTTTAAAATATTAGGCCTGCTTAGTTAAGACAAGAGATGAATAAGCACAGGCACGATGGAGAGATGTGAAGTAATGAATGGCACAGAAGAGGCACACTGAGTACTTTTATGTGCTGTTTTCCAAAATTAAAAGCTGAGAGAAGAAAGCTGTAAAAAAAAAAAGACAAGAAGTATTCTTATGATAAAAACAACAACAGACACATTTTAAATACGTTTTCTGCAGTGCTGGATTCACCTGTGGAAGCCTGCTGGATTCACCTGTGGAAGCCGCTATGGCAGGGAACAGAGATAATGAGTTTAGGAAAATTATGAAAAGGATTGGGTGCTCTGGGGAAAACTGTAAGCCTACTGAGAGGAAGAGGGAGTTCTCTGGTAGTTTTCAATGGGAGCACGATTCAGCAGCTGGCACAGTCCCAGGCTGCTGTGGTGATCCTCCAGCTCCAGGGGGCTCAGGGTGTTTGTGCAGATACCTGCACACAGAGGGACCTGCTGCAGCTGCCTCTGCTGCTTCAGGTGACTTGAGCTCTCCTCCAGGCCAAGGCAGGATTTCTCCTAAAGCTTGTGCCCTTCTTCTTCATACCAAGTAAACTGTACATCAAAACTTTTTGGGATGGTTTAGGACAGGGACCTGTGTTTGATATCTCTGAGGTGGACTCCTGGGCATCTTGCAGAAGTTTAAAGCCCCATTACCGTTTTTTTCCAGCAGGATTAATTTCTTCTACAGTAATCAGAAGAGTACCTTCTTGCTGTATGTATAATGCCTTAGTTCTCTTGCCCCAGTTAAGGAATGCTTTGGTTAATCAACACAGTTGTAAAAGTGAAACATCACCAAAAGACAGGGGAACAATAACACGATTATGCATAGCTCCTGTCTCAATTAAATCCCAGCATTGTTTACAGCCGCTGAGCCGTTTCCCTTGGACCATCAGGCAGCACATCCTGATGGGCAGAGCATGCTGAGGTGACCAACACAGCTTTAAATGGTTGGTTATTGATGGGCCTAAATGCCACTTAAAAACCTGGGCAGAGATGACTTGGAGACATTTGCACAACTGAGTCACTGATAAGAGTAGAAAAAGAGTAATGAACAAAATTCACACCTCTGAATCTCTGTATTTGTAATTAATATGTTTTCTACTTCAGTTCACTGTGGGCATTTTTTCCTGAATTTGTGCATTTGATTTGCTGTGCAAGGAATGATTCCAAGGGAATCATTACAGACTCTTTTCAATGCTTTTCTCATGGATTCAGAGAATACTTGGTGACAACCTGAAATCTTTCTCTGGAGATACTGGTTATCCAGCTGCTTCCTTGGGCTCCCACAGAAGCTTTGCCCCTAAATAATTTTATACACCACTGATCATTTGTGTTTCACTCGATAAATTCCTGTTTATTGCACTAGCAATAAGGAAAATCTATGGAGTTTTTTGAGATCACTCTCCAGAAAACTTTGCCTTCCTATCACTCCTGTCATTAAGTTGTTTTCTTGGATAAATTCAATGTCTCTCCTCTATATAATTTTTGATCTAATTTTCTTCCTTCCATGGTTGTATGACCAGTACACATACCTTGAAGCGACCTCCAGGGGAATGACCCTGTTACACAAATCCCTGTTCATCTGCTGGTATTTATCTGGGAGCAGTTAGTTCAGCCTCACAGTCCCTCTTGAGGGCTTTGCTACCTGCAAAGTCTGTGAAAACTCACCTCGCAAGGGCGTGTCCAGAGTGATGCTCCTCCCTGAGGTGATGCAGCACCTGTCCCCACAGCTTTCTGGATAAGATGTGTTTTGCTGTGAGTGATAATGTTGTGTACAGTCAAAATTACATGGTCAAACAGCCCCTGTACATATGCACAGACTGGGAGCTGCTCCCACTGACATCACCAGCATTCCTCAAAAGAAGTAAACTCCAGCAAAATGGACAGCACTGTGGGACTGGAACTTGTCTGTGGAAATGTGCCATATCTGATACAAAATGCATTGCTTTAAGGTTATTGTCCTTTTCCACTGCTGCAGCAAATGGCTTTTGGTGGCTCAGGCAATCCAGGCTTCTTCAGACTTCTTACACTGGTGATCTAAAAGCTGTTACTCCTGATAACATTAACACTGAAGTATTTCCATCCTGTGCTGTTGATACCACTGCACATTACAGGGTGATGGTCCAGAGGATATGCCCTGGAACTTCACATGCCAAGCTGGAGAAAATCAATCTTTGTTAATAAGAAAAGGCAGGCTCTCTGGTGTGGAAAATCACTACTCTGGAGCCTTAACAAGGCTCCTTCAAAAATTCATGATTATAAAATGGAATCCTGGGCTACATTATAGTTCTGAAAGAAATTGGGATATGGCGGGGAAAAAATCCAACTTTCATTAAGTGGAGAAAATAAAGGATAAATCCCATATGCAGACATAGTCATTGATCACAAGGAATATAATTACATGCTCAATATATTAGAACACTTTCCAAGTTTCCCAAGTACACAATACTTCTCTTAAATACTTTTCAAAGTTAATTTTTCTTTTCTTGCTGTTTACTCATGCCTCTAGTATTAAGTCCATCTGAACAAAATCTGTGATTGTTCTAATAAACTGCTGTAGGGTAGCTGCAGAATATTCAGCCTATGGTAAGAGAAACATTGAACAAACCCAATCTTCATCTCGTGACTTGAAGAATTAGGTGATGGCTCCTCCTGATGGTATCCACAACGCAAATTCAGAATGCAATAAATGGCAGAGAGCAAACATCTTCCTCCTCTTTCTGTGCATTGTGCATCAGCCATCCCAATGAGAGGCTTCTGTGACACCAAACACCTTCCTTCCATGTAGCCTTCCCTTTTTCGGTTTGTGGGGAGGCTGAATTCCTGCACCAGAGTCATTTGGAGCACAGAATAATTAACACGCTGTCCTGCAGTGTAGGTGGGTGTGATGGCTGATAATTTGGAGGGAGTTTGGCTTCAGATATGTCTTCTGCACAAATAGAGCAGGAAGAATTCCAGATTGGCTTTTGTGATATTTTAGCTTTCAGGCTTTGCATTCTGTAATGCAGCCTGAATTATTTTAGATATAATCTAGTCAGCTGCCTGGAAATACAGCTACTCTAAGTATATGCCACGAGGCCTTCTTATCATATTACCATACACCAAATTACTCTTTCTTAATTATTTTTCACATATTCAATGCAGTTACAGATTTGTTCATGAAGGAACCTTTCAGTAGTTCAGCTGATCAGCTCAAAACCAAGCAGCAGACCCTGACAGTTCATCTTCCTGCTTGCTTAAGTGTGGCTGAGTCATGACTACAGTGAATCCAGCACTGTCTTTTTACTTCTATTTATTCATTCATTCATTCATTCAGTGTTAAGGGTGGAGTGACTGCAGTTTATTGACATTTGGGTGCCATCATCAATGACTTTTGAGGTAAGCAGAGATGGAAATAATGTCTCACAGAAATAATTCTTTTCATCTGTTCTGTGTAATAATGTATCCATAACACTGGATTTCCAGAACTCATTTCCGTTGTTTTCATTGCAAGGATGGACTAAAAGAACAGCTGAGAGACTGGAAAAAAATGCCCTTAGAATTCAACGCTTGTGTTTATAAATTTTCCATAGGATTGTCTAAGTGAGCTGGAAAACATTGGTATTAATTGGGGTATGCAGTCCTCTCCAGACTTTCGTGTGCTCTTTCTTAGTGATTTAATAAAGAATTTGCCAGCAGAGATAACATAATGGCCAATATGCAGTTGCTGCTCTGCGCTGTATCCTGAATTGACGGAAGTCCTGTCCGTACTCAGCTGGGCTGGCACTTGGACTTGCCAAGCTCAGAAAAATCCCTTTTAATTGGAATGCCCCCATGCTGCCATTCCTCACTCAGAACTCCCCTCTGCAGTGCTCCTCCCCGGTTCTTTTTGCACCGAACAGGAAGGACACGCATTGGATTAATGAAAGGCAAGGGAAGGGTGGGAGCAAACTCCTCCTACAGGTGAGCAGCTCCTTGGTATCCAGGAGCAGGCAGAGCCCTTCAGTTCCTCCGCAGGAACTCAGTGGGAGCTGTTTATTTGGCCAGGAGGATGCCATTCCACCTTGCTGAAAGATGCACGAATCTCTGCCAGCCCAGGGAATGAGGTGCTCTGCCTTATTGCCCCAAAACTAGGAGGGAGTTTGTCTTGATAATTGAGTGTGTTACAGAGAGGGGTCTTCGTTTCTGTTTGTCCGGAAGATCCAGCCCCTGTAGCTGCTGCAGGATCCCGGGCTGCTCTGTGAGGGATTTCCCTGGGATGCTCTGGGGTGGCTGGCAGGCTGGCTGCACCTGCAGGGTGCTGAAGGGCTGGGCAAGGGCTCAGCTGCAAACTCACAGGAGCACAGCGCTTCCGTGAGAGCCAAGGGAAAACCAAGAGTGAAGGAGGGGTTCCGTGTCTTTCCTTCTGCCCCCCCACTGTTTCTGCCCCTCTGTGTCAGGGACTCTGGGCTGCTGCTCACTCTGAGGTTAACTTGCTTCCTGAGAGCTTCAGGGAAATGTTCTGGTTCTTTTTGCAGTCTGACCCTCTGCTGCTGTATACAGGCAAGCCTTTTGTACCCAAAACAGCTCCAAATTACTGTACATAAACCATAAT
>WBMY01006209.1:37331-48179 GCA_013397315.1 Donacobius atricapilla | reverse complement strand
CCCCTTCCCAGCTCTCTGCGGTGGTTGTGCGAGGACAAGCCTGGGCGACGCCGAGGCAACAGAAATTAAATTATTTACTTTAATGCGCTTTGTGGGAGGCTTTTCTGGCAAAGCGAGGAGCAGGAGCAGGTCACCCCGTGCGCCTGCAGGAGAGAAAAGGAATCCTTGGCATGCACAGCCGCACCTCCCGCGCCCGGTCACTCGCTCATCATCATCATCATCATCATAATTAAGATTTAAATGAGGATGCCCTCCCCGTGCACTGCTCCCATCCAGAGCAGATGGTGGTGCCTGGATCTGCCCATCCCGAGGTGCCGTGTGAATCCCGATTCTCATGTGAATGTACAGCTTTCCTCGTCAGAGTTCTAATGGCTTTCAGCGCCTTCTCGTTGTGATGTCGGTGATGCTTGTGGGGGGCAAGAACGAGTAGAACCAAGGGTTTGATAAATATTTTTCAACTTTATTCTCGAATACGCGCGGAGGAGGTGAAATTGCAGGAGCCCGTGGTGCTGCTGCCGTCACAGTGGTTCCTTTTTATCCCTCGTAGTGTCCTGGAGGTGCTTTCAAATCACCTTGAAATCACCAAGCAGGGGATGGCAGAGCCCAGACCCGATGTGCGAACGAGCAGAGGTGGAGGTGGGAGCGTCTGTCACGGCAGGACACGGAATGGATCGACTCCGTGTAGTTGTCAGCAGAGAAAGAAGCTTTATTTGCAACCCCAACAGTTTCTTTTAGAACATACTGCGCTAAAAATAAAAATATTATTGGTCCGTGGCACTGACACTGCTCTGCATTGGTTCAGGAATAGGAAACAACCCCTGGGACAGTTGTTCTGGCAAAGGGAACACTGTTTGCTGAGCCTGTGCTGAGAAACGCAGAGAGATGTTTTGAAAAGAGAGAAAAACTGCTGGCAGCTTTCCCTTGGGAAAGGAGCTGGCGATGGTTAACAGGATAAAATTCAGGCTCAGAAATATCGAGGTCAGAAGCATCCTGTGGGCTGGGGGCTCGCCGAGCTGGGGAAGGGTCCGGGGGCTCAGTTCTTCACACAGAGCGGCACCAGGGTGACCTGCTTCTGCTGCTGGTGGCCGGGCGGAGGTGGCAGGGGGACAGCGGCGGGCCGGGGGCAGCAGGGCACGGGCCGGGGCCGGCGCTGGATGCAGGGGCAGCGATGCCGCAGCGGCTGCAGCACCACCGTGGGCTCCTCGTCGTGTTCGGGGCGCTGCTCCACTCTCCGGCGAGGTTTCCCACAGGAATCAGGCTCCGGGCACGGGCGGTGCTGCTCCAGAGGCCGGCGGTGGATTTTCACGGGCGGGGGGCACACGGGGGGCACCGGGCTGACCTCCACGCGCCGCCGGGGCTTGCAGCTCTGCGGGGCTGGGCACAGGCGGGCCCGGGCAGGGCTCTGGCAGGAGCCCTCGGTGTCGTGGCTGAGGCTGCCGGAGTCGTGGCACGTCTCGGGGATGTCCTGGCAGTGGCTGGAGGGGCTGGGCCACATCCAGCCCTCGTGGCCGCAGCCCGGGGAGCGCTGGCACGGGTCGTGGTGGTCGCCGCTTTTNCGGCGCTGGATGCAGGGGCAGCGATGCCGCAGCGGCTGCAGCACCACCGTGGGCTCCTCGTCGTGTTCGGGGCGCTGCTCCACTCTCCGGCGAGGTTTCCCACAGGAATCAGGCTCCGGGCACGGGCGGTGCTGCTCCAGAGGCCGGCGGTGGATTTTCACGGGCGGGGGGCACACGGGGGGCACCGGGCTGACCTCCACGCGCCGCCGGGGCTTGCAGCTCTGCGGGGCTGGGCACAGGCGGGCCCGGGCAGGGCTCTGGCAGGAGCCCTCGGTGTCGTGGCTGAGGCTGCCGGAGTCGTGGCACGTCTCGGGGATGTCCTGGCAGTGGCCGGAAGGGCTGGGCCACGTCCAGCCCTCGTGGCCGCAGCCCGGGGAACGCTGGCACGGGTCGTGGTCGCCGCTTTTCTGGTAGAGCATCCTGGGCAGGGATGACAGAACCGGGGAGTTACCGAGGGTGGGGAAGGATTCCGGGGTCCTCCAGTCCTACCTGGGGTGGGTCAAGGCCGTTTCGCCCAGCTCAGGGCACCGAGTGCCGCGTCCGGGAATTCCTCGGACACCTCCAGGGATGGGCACTCCANTTTTTTTTTTTCTTTTCCTGTTTCCAAGGGGAAAACCGGAGGAATCTGAGAGGGCCGGGAGAATCCAACTCACCCTGCGAGCAGAAACGGGCGGGCTGAGCAGGGAGGTCAGGAGTCCTGAGGACGGAGCCGGAGCCCAAAGCTTTTATACGCGGCCGAGCTCTCCCGGGAATGAGGCACATCCCGGGAATGAATAGCTGAGCACTGAGCCCNAGCCTCCTTTCCTCCAGGCTGAGCCCCCCCAGTTCCCTCGGGAGCTGCTTCTCCCATGACTCAGAAATCCTTCGAGGGTGACCCCGAGCCCTTGGGCATAAACAGCCCGGGGAAAAAAAAAAAAACCAAAAAACAACAAAACAGCGACGCCTTTTTTTTTTTTTTTTTTTTTTTTTTTTTCTTTTTATTTTTCTTCAGNTTTTCCTGTTTCCAAGGGGAAAACCGGAGGAATCTGAGAGGGCCGGGAGAATCCAACTCACCCTGCGAGCAGAAACGGGCGGGCTGAGCAGGGAGGTCAGGAGTCCTGAGGACGGAGCCGGAGCCCAAAGCTTTTATACGCGGCCGAGCTCTCCCGGGAATGAGGCACATCCCGGGAATGAATAGCTGAGCACTGAGCCCGCTGCCGTGTGTGTGTGTGTGTGTGTGTTTTGTTTCTGGCACTCGCCGTGGCATTAATCAGCCGCAATTAGCGCCCGCCCCGGCTCTCTGCAGAGGCAGTGGCCATTAGTTCCATCATCTCATTAGCCCCGGTGGCGCTCGAATGCGCTCCCTCGCGTTAGTCAGGCGGGATCCTGGGATGCGGATACCCGGGATGCCGGGATGCTGAGCGACGCGCCCGAAAGGAGGCTCTGGGGGCAGCGGGAAAACCCCAAAAAAGCCCGGGAGCCCTTCCCAGGGGAAGGGGAGGGGATCCGGGGTGGCCCCCCAGGACCGCCAGGAGCAGCGGGAGTTGCTGCTGGGGGCGGCTGGGAGATGGGAATCCCGTGGGAATTCCTAGGGAGAATGGTAGGCTGGGGATGGGGATGTTTGGATGTTTATTCCCTGATGGAAATGGATTAAATCCCTTAGCACATCGGCCAAGAGACTGGCTACGGCAAGGGAAAAAAAAAAAAAAAATCCTTTTATGTGCGGAAAGCCTGGAATGGGGACACCAGAGGAGCGATGACCTCAGGCAGGAACAATTCCAGGCTTTGCCAAGCGCCCTGTCCACCTTTCTGGCATTTTTGCTTTGATTCGCAGTTCCCCCGTGGAGCTGCTCCGTTTCGCATTTCTGCGGCCGAGACATTTTTTAAGTGCCAGGAAAATTCCTCTCCCAGGATTCCCCCCTCGGGTTCCAAAGGCATTTCCACTGGAGCCTCTGGAAGGGATGCTCGGAGCTGTGTCCAGTGGAATTCGGGGTTGAATCACCGGGAAAAGCATCCGCAGAATTCGGGGGTGCGGCTCCCGGGCTGTGCTGGCACCTGACGAGGCTCTGCGGTAATTTATTCCGTAGCTACAGGAGAAGTGGGATTGCCTGGCAGGAAGCCATGGGATTTTCGTGGAAAAGACCTCGGGATCTGTTAGCGCAGGGCAGGATTTTAGGTTTAGAACTCATTGCCAGAGTCCCAAGTTTATGCTGTTTGGTTTTTTTTTTTTAATTTTTAGTTTTTTCACGTTAGAGGACTTTTGGAGCCACTTCCCCTCCCAAGGATTTCACAAATCCCCAAGTGCGAACGTTGAATTTCTGATCTCGTCTCCTAAAGCTCCCCACATTTTAACAGAACCAAGAGAAAACGACGCTCAGCATTTCTGCATCCTCCTGGCTGGAGCTAAATCTGACCAGCCGGGGCTGGTGGGAGATGCCCCTGCCCACGGCAGGGAGTGGGACTGGATGAGCCTTGAAGTCCCTTCCAGCATGAACGATCCCCGTCCATTTAATCAATTCAAGGACCCTCCTTCAAAGCTCAGCAAATCCTCCGGGAAGGAAAAAACCACCTTCAGCTCTGGCTTTAGAACCACAGAGATGTTCTGGCCGCCGGCTGGATCTCCAACCAGCAGGAGGAAGATGGAATTAAACCGATTCTCCTCTTGCTGAGGTGACATTTTTCACCTGCAAGTCCCATTTTCCCCCCCCAGGTGAGTTCGCCAGGGGCGTTGTCATCGCAGAACGACAAACGCGCAAAATTAATTACGTTAATCAATTAGGCAAACGCTAAACGCACCCCGCACCGGAGCCGCTGTTTGAGGGATAAAGAGATAAATGAATGAACGCAATCCAGGAATTTGCAGGATCAGAACTTACACATTTTATTGTCTTTCACGGCTAATTGGGGATTAAAGAAGGAGAAGGGAGAAGCAGCGCTGAGCATCCCACACACCGAGAGAGGAGAGGAAGAGCAGCACCAAGAAACTCGCCGGGCGGCGGCTTCAGGGCGCAGCAAAGCACCCGGGGCCTAAAGGCAGCGAAGAAGAGAAGGTCGAGGCCTCCCAGCGCGCGAGGAAGAGCGTCCGGAGTGTCCATATCCGTGTCCGAGCCGGGATCCGGCCGGTCGGGCTCAGTTGCCGCCGCAGCAGCCGCCGCAGCAGCCGTTGTTGTTGTTGTTGCAGCTGATGGTGTAGCAGCAGGACTGCATGGGCATGCAGCAGGACTGCATGGGCATGCAGCAGGGGCTGCAGCACTGCATGGGGCTGCAGCACATCGGGGTCTTGCAGCACTTGGGGCTGCTGTAGCAGCACATGGTGTAGTTGTTACTGCCGCCGCCGCAGCCGCAGCATCCGTTGGGCATCTTGGGGGCGGTGGAGGAGCTGGAAGGGGGAAAAGAGAGGCTGTGAGCGCCAGCAGCAGGTGAATTCAAAGCTCTGCTCCTTCCTTCCCGCATTTTGGGGGCCCGAGGAGGGCGAACCCAGGGGTGTGTGGTTCGTAAATTGTGGCCGGGTTCGTCCCGCTCTGCGGGTGACCACTGACCCATTCCAGGGGGTCTTAGGAAGAGCAGCCCAGCGCTGAGCCCTCACTCTGAGCCCTTCTGGAATATTCTCCGTCCCTCTGCCCTGCATGGCCCTGTTGATGCTCCCAGAGCCTCCCCGGACATTTCCAGCTCATCCCCGGAACTCCTCGTGCAGAATTCACAAAACCGCGACATCCGAGCCCATGCCGGGCCCATCCCAGACCCCCGGAAAAACTTGGATCTGCTGTAGGATATCCCAAATCCCCTTTTGGGAGGCGGAGGAAGGGTTAGAAGCTCTCACTTACCCTGCTGAAGAGTGAGGAGAAGCGGAGGGAGGAGAAGGCGAGCGAATGAAGCGAGCTGGGCCCGGAGCCTTTTTATACTCCCAGCCATCCTTCCTCCTGGAAGTGAGACAGCCATTGACCATTCCAGCTTCCCTGTTCATCCATCCAAAGCCATATTTTTTAGCCGTATGCGTCACCTGGAATTTGCATTTCGCCTCATTACCGGAGATCACCACCCTCGTTCTGCCTCGTCACGGTTTAGCCTGGAGATAATCAGAGGCCTCCCATGAATTCTGATGGATTTGTCCTCCCCGCAACCTTGCCAGGGAGCCAAAAAATGCGGCCTCGTATCTGCTGGACGGAGATGTCCCAGGACTGACTCAGGAGCAGCTGGTGCTGAATCAGAGCAGGAGCCGGAACCGAACTCTGGCGTCGTTTTGTCGGAATGGGGTTTGGAACAACTGGGGAAAACGTCAGGAAAATTGGGGTGCTCATTCCCAGTCACTGCACAGGCACGTGAGGAGGGAGCGAGGAGGGTTTGGGTGACGGGGTTTTCACCCTAATATTCCTCTAATTCGGGGATTTCTGTCTCTCAGAGCCCCGTGCCAGGTTTAAAAGATGAGCTGGAACCTGTGGCTCGCTCCCCAAAGGTGTTTATTCTATTTCTGATCTCAAGGCCTCACAGCAGCCTCAGGGCACTGAAGGAAAGCAGCCACAGGAACATGGACGGAGAGTCCAAGGTCGTTTTTAGAGATTTTTAATCCAATTAACTCTAAAAACGTGCTATATTTACAGTTTTGTGCTAATTACTGTCAGCTATTCAAAACACACAATTTCTACCTCGATTCCATCCTACCAATGTCTCTGTGCCACCGTCACAGCAGGAGATGGAGCAGACAAAGAAGAGGAAGAAGATGAGACACCGCCCAAAATTCTCCATCTTGCTCCGATCTACTTCCATCCTAAAAACCCAAAACTACAAATTTTCACCCTGCGACAAACTAAACTGCTATCTATTTTAAATTTTTGTTGTTTTTAATTCATCTCTGGGCGTTGGAAGTTTTTTTCCCCAGGGCTGAGGTCCAAGGCAAGGCTTTCCTGGGGTCCCAGCCGGGGTCTCAGACCCCCCAGGGCAGTTTGAGGGGTTTTCCTCCTGCCCTGGTGGAATTTGGGATGTCTGGGGCTCAGCCACCCGCATGTGACTCCGTGCAAATCCGTTGTGGAATGGTTTGGGTTGGAAAGGGACCTTAAGGATCACACAATTCCTGCCCCTCCACGGGCAGGGACACCCCCAGTTAGCCCAGGCTGCTCAGAGCTCCGTCCAGCCTGTCCTTGGACACTTCCAGGCTTGGGAAGTTCTCGCTTTTATTTCTTAATTTCTATTATCGGTATTATTTTTATTAATATTTCAATTAAAAGGGGCAACCCAAGGGACGGCGGCTCCGGGGCGGGGTGTGCTGCACCCCAAATCAACATTTTCCTCCTGCAGCCTCCCCTGGTGTCCAGCTGATGTCCAGCTGGGTCCTGGAATCCTGGCCCTGGTCAGGACCCCCCTGCCTGGCCCCCAGCAGGGAGGGAGGGGGTTCGAGGTGGTGCAGGACCCTCAGAGCGAGTTGGGAGGGGAGGGAGCCCAGAATGAAGCTAAGGCTGAGAAAATTGAGATGGAAGAGCAGGACCCAGCACAGAAACTGCTGCTGGTGGAGCTGAGAGGGAGGCAGGAACTCAGGGCCTGACTTTGTTGGGGTGAAACCATTTTCTGTGAGGGAGGCAGAGAGGAAGGGAGGGACACCAAGCCTTGGGCGGACGAGCCCTGGTGAGGAACAGCGGGGAGGAATTTCGGGAGGAATTTTTTTCACGGCCCGAAATAGCAGCTCTGAGCTGGGGACCTCGCCGCATTATCCTGAGAGCTGCCTAATGAGAGGATGGCGGATCCTGCCTGGCCAGTTCCCTGCTGCTGCCTGACATCCTCAGGGCTGCTCGGGAGAGGGGTCGGCCCAGGTGAGCCGGTGTTGGAGTCCAGGGCAGGTGGAAAACCCCTGGAACTGCCCTGGGGGGTCTGAAACCCCGGCACAGACCCCAGGAAAGCACAGGCTTTGACCTCAGTCCATGGGAAAAGCTTCCAACACTTACAGATGAGTTAAGAAATAGGAAAGATTTAAAATAGAGTTGGTTTAGTTTGCCACAGGGTGAAAAATTTGTAGTTTTGGGTTTTTAGGATGGAAGTAGATTGGAGCAAGATGGAGAATTTTGGGCGGTGTCTCATGATCTCCGTCTTCTTCTTCTCCTTCTCCTTCTTCTTCTTCTTCTTCTTCTTCTTCTCCTTCGTCTACTCCATCCTCTGCTGTGACGGTGGCACAGAGACATTGGTGGGATGAAATCGAGGTAGAAATTACGTGTTTAGAATAGGTGACAGTAACTGGCACAAAACCATAAATATAGTACGTTTTTAGAGTTAATTGGATTAGAAATCTTTAAAACAACCTTGTGGCCGTGCCTCCATGTTCTTGTAGCAAAGCTTCTCCCACCGCGCGGACACTCCTGTGAGACCCTGAGATCAGAAATAGAATAAACATCTTTGGAGTCCGAGCTGCAGGATCCGTCTCATCTTTCAACCCTGGCACGGGACTCTGAGACAGAACCCCCCTAATTAGGGAGAATGTCGGGGTGAAAAACCCGAACAAGCCAGGACCAGCCCCGAGGATGGTGACAGGGACCTTGGTTAGGGGAGCAGACTGAGGTTCTAGAGCTGTCTCATCCCTGCAGGAAATGCCAACAGCTCCTGTCCCGGCTTCCCTGGCACGAGAGCAATCCCTGGAGTGAAATTCTGGAGGAGCAACGCAGGTAATGGTGACTTCTCCATCAAGGGCAGGAGAACACGCGCGGAATTTCCTTCCCGGAAGGAGAAATAAGTGCACTTGGACAGTTCCGTTTGTTAATTTACCAGGAATTAAAGGGGCAGGAGCAAAGGGCCACGCTCTGCTTGTGCCTCCCGAGGGGGATTTTTTACTGGCAAACCCTGCAGCTGTGAGAGGGGAGGTCGAGGTCTGCGTTTTCCACCCTGGGTGGTGGCGTCCAGCTCTCGGCGGAACCAAAGCGCCCGAATCATTTTTTGGGATGTGGATCACAAAGCAAAGAGGGCACCGAAGCGGGGACAGAGTCAGAAAAGGGCATTAAGTGCATCAAAAGGACAGCAGTGCAGAACTTGCACGTCCTGCTACCACCCCAACCCGCCCCTGAAGGCAGCAGAGGTTTCTCAGCATTTGTTTTACAGCTCCAGCTCCGTTTCTGGGAGCTCAGTTTGGCAGAGGCAGAACCTCCATATCCTGAGTGTCGGATTGTCTGCAGGTCCTGAGGCAGATCTTTGGCTGGCCGGAATCGATGGAGCCCTCCTAGCCGGGATGTGTCTGTGCCAGGCTCTTTTGGAATATATTCCCTTTTTTTTTTTTTTTTTGTGAGTTTATGAATTATTTTCATAGAATCAGAGGTTGTTTTGGGTTGGGAGGGACCTTAAAAATCCACTTATTCCATCCCCTGCTATGGGCAGGGACACCTTCGACTATCCCAGGTGGCTCCAAGCCCCGTCTGACCTGGTTTTGGGCGCTTCCAGGGATGGTACAACCAGAAAGTCCCTGGAAAAGCTGTGCCAGGTCCTCACCGCCCTCCCAGGGAACGATTTCTTCCCAATATCCAACCTCGATTTCCCCTCTCAGTCTGACCCAGCTCCCCCTTGTCCTGTCCCGCCAGCTCCTAATGAAAAGTCCCTTTCCAGCTCCCCGGGAGCCTCTGCAGATCCTGGGAGGGGCTCTGGGCTCTCCACAAAACCTTTTTTTTTCTCCTGTTCTCTTCCTATTTCTCTGTTGTTTCATCCTGAGAGGGCAAATATCACTCCCAGAGGTGTCAGAAACTCCAGCTTGAATTAATTTACCAGGGATGCCCTGATTTTCTTTGTGTTCCCCTAGTGAACACCTTGGAGACGGGAGAATCCCAGCACTGGAGGTAAAGAAAAAAACCCAGGAAAAGGTGAAAGGCGCAGCAAAATCCACCAGGGAAGAAACCCATCGGCACCAGGAGGTTGCAGGGTCACAAACTACGGATTTTATTGGGTTCTTTCAGACAGATCGAAGCAAAGCATGGAGGAAAAGAGAGAAACATCCCACACACCAAGGGGAAAACGGAGAGCAGGGCCTGCGCTCCTGGGAGAAACTCGCTGCGACACTTCAGGGCGCATCGCAGGGATGAAGAGAGGGGAGGCCGGAGAGGAAGAGGAGATCCGTGGCCTCAGAGCAGAGCAGGAGGAGCGCTCGGCGCGTCATCCACATCCGCACCCAAGGGGGGACTACGAGGCTCAGTTGCCGCCGCAGCAGCCGCCGTTGTTGTTGCTGCTGATGGTGTAGCAGCAGGACATGGGCATGCAGCAGGACTGCATGGGCATGCAGCAGGGCGTGCAGCAGGGGCTGCAGCACTGCATGGGGCTGCAGCACATGGGCCTCTTGCAGCACTTGGGGCTGCTGTAGCAGCACACGTTGTAGCTACTTCCGCCGCCGCAGCACCCGTTGGGCATCTTGGTGATGGGAGTTTTGGCGAAGCTGGAAGGGAAAGAGAGAGTTTGTCTTTTTTTCCTCTGCTTGAATCTCCCAGAGGCTGAGGCAGCTTAGAGCATTCTTATCCCCAAATCCCTCCCAAAGTGGCCAGGGATGCGCCCAGTGTCCAGAACGGGCCGCTGAGCTCTTGGCATTTCTGGTTCTGCCACAGAGAATCCACCTGGGCGCAGCCCAAACCCAACGGCTGGTCCTCAAAACCAGTCCGTGATCTCAGATCTTCCGCAGCGCCCAGCCCCAAACCAGAGAGCCCAGAGATTACCTGGAGAAGCCCCACGGAAACAGAGTCCCAAAGTAAAGACGAGGAGCGAAGCCCAACTTACCCTGCTGAGCAGTGGAGGGAGGAGAGGAGAAGTCGAGATGATCGAGTGAAGACCCCTTGGCCGGGGAGCCTTTTATACGCTCCAAAGCCTCCTCCCCTGGAAATGAGGCATCCCTTGGCAATTCCAACTCCGGGGTATCCCCTCACGTGTCTTCCTTCCTCCCGGTGTTTAATCTCTGCCTCCTTCTGTCTTGCTCACCGCCTCAATTGTGCCCCATAATTACTCGGTCCAGAGGAACAACAGATGCAAATTTTTCTAATGGATTTGTGTTAATGGGACCGGGAGGGAGGCAGCTGTTGGGGTGTTCCCATCCCTTCCCAAGGAATGACCTTGGGACACAGGGATGCTTAGCAATGTGCCCGGGGGGGAGCCAGCTGCTGAAGCAGTGGGACAACCATGCCTGGAACTTGGAGCTGTCATTGCTCACGCGTCCCCTCTGCCCCTGGCCGGGATCTCGGGGGACCAGTGGAAAATTTTGGTCAGTGGGAATCCTTTTCTGTGGTCAAAGTTTGGGCTGAAATTTCCCCCTTTCCCAGCCTTGCTCTTGGGCCTCCCTTCAGGCTGCTGGGTCCTCACCCTCAGGTTTTAT
>WBMY01006209.1:454-37315 GCA_013397315.1 Donacobius atricapilla | reverse complement strand
TTTTTAAATTTTTTAAATTTTTTTTTTTATTTTTATATATTTTTTAAAATTTTTGTCATATTATTAAGATTTTTTTTAAAAAAAAATTTGTCATATTATTAAGATTTTTTTTTTCTTCATTTCCATTTTCGTTCATGGAATGGGCGGGTTGAGTCTCGACGAAGCGGCTTTCAAAGCAGCAGCGCGCACGTGAGGGTTTTTCCCTGCGCTGGCTCCATGCATCCCATTTTCTGAGGTTATCCCAAAGGTTCCTGAGGCTGAGGAGACTCACGGTGATCACATCCGAGCCTTCACGTGAGGAGCTGCGGCCACACGCGGGGCAGGGACACCTCCACATCAGAAGACGTTGGCGCCGTCTCCATGTGATGAGAGGGGCCTCTGGTAAAAAAGACGGGAATTCCAGGATGCTGAGGCAGCACCAGTTCACGGCAAAAAGAGGCTGCCATGGCATCCAGGAGGCTCTGCCCGTGAGGCTGACGTGGTGGCGGGTGATCCCCGGTGACTGGGACAGGATCTGCCTTTCCAGGATGTGACCATGACCTCCCGTGACGTCCCGTGTCCCTTCTGGAATTGTCCCCAGGGGAGCAGCATTGTTTTGGCCACTCCGTAATCACCAAGAGCTGCCTGCGGGAAGCAACGTCCTCCTCGCGCAAACCCTCAAACATCACCCCTGAATCAATCCTTCATCGCATTTTTATCGGGCTTTGTTGTTGTCCCGTTGGCCAAGGCGATCCCGGTGTTGTAGTCACAGAAATACGGAATGGTTTGGGAGAAACCCGAAGGATGATCCAGTCCAGCCCTGCTGGATGGGCAGGGACTCCTTCCTCTATCCCAGGTTGCTTCAAGCCCCGTCCAGCCTGGCCTTGGACGCTTCCAGGGATGGGACACCCATGGAATACCGTGCCAGGGCACCGCCACCCTCGCCGGGAAGGATTTCTTCCCAATATCCCATCCAAACCTGTCTCCTCCCGGCCGGATCACCCCACCACGCCTGGTGTTGACAGCATTTCCCCCGCTGTTCAACGCCACTTAAACCGCACTTGGGTCAGAAACAACCTCCACACAGAGTTCCTTTTTAGGGGCCGTGCCCTGTCCTGCGATGTCTTTGGAAACTTCCACGGTGGTTCTGTGAGTTTGAGCTGCAGAACCTCCGTGAATCTGCTCCTGCAGCTTTTCCAGCGTGGGCTGAGGCCAGGCTGGATGGAGCTCTGGTCTAGCTGGAGGTGTCCCTGTCCATGGCAGGGCTGTCGGAACGAGATGGTTTTTAAAATCCCTCCCAACCCAACCCCATTCCGTGATTCTGCGGTTCAAGGGCGGAATGAATATTCACAGGATCCCCGAAACAGAAAGGACCTAATAAAACGTTCTGAAGCAGCGTATCCTTCTGCCCCTGCATCGTGCCTTGATTTACAATAAATAAAATCCCTCCCGGAGAGCCAAGCAATGTTTTCAGAAGAGTCAAACAGGTAGAGAAGATGATTTTTAATGCAGATGTGGCGTGTGAAGGTTGGAGGAAGCAAATCAAGCCAGAGCTCCGGGCATTTTCTCCAGACCTGCAATTCCCAGCTGAGTCCTGCATTTTAATAGCAAAGAAAGTCGCAGCCAGGGAGGGAAGGTCTCGCTGACTCACGGGTTTGATATTTTAGGAATGAGGCTTTTTAAGTTGGATGCCAACCCCGGGCTCCATTCCCGGGCTGGTAGTCCAGGAACGCACAGGGGGGGAAGCGCTCTGCTCCCCTAAAAAATCCTTCGAAGGATTTCGGGGGGTTTTGTTCCTGGAAGATGGTGGTTGGGAAGAAGACGCTGCCCGCTGTCCAGTGAGTAGTGAATTCCTCTCGGTACCTATCTCAAAACCCCTTCTGAGATCAGGGATGAGCTCCTGTGCCTCTCACAGCTTCTGCAGCTCCGATCTCTGCTCTGGGACAGGGACAGGACCCGAGGGAACGGCCGGAGCCGTGCCAGGGAAGGTCCAGGTCGGATATTTCTGGAAAGTTCTGCCCCCCGAGGGTGGTGGGGCACTGCCCAGGCTCTCCAGGGAATGGGTGTGGGCTTAGATATTTCTGAGTCTGAGAGATTTTAGTCTGCTACCAGCTGCTAACTTTTTCCCCAGGGGAAAAGTATTTCGAGAAAGTTTATTCTTAAAACAAAATTGGCAAGCAACCGATTTGTTTCCAAAACAATTTTTCTCTGTGTGATGTTTTACCTTTCTAGCTCTGTTTCTCTAGTTTGACCCGTGGGGTTAGAGAGGTGTTGTTTCTATTCACCAATCATGTGAAATCTATATCAGAACACCCCGAAAAAGGTCGTAAAAATTAGCCAATAAAGCCTTCTGATGTTTTCGCCTTCAGAAAAAGTATTTGGAGTCATTCATTTTTTCGTGTCTTACAACGACGAATGGGCACGGCCCCGAGGCTGCCAGGGTGGGATTTTGGAGTGTCTGTGCAGGGGCAGGAGTTGGACTCCACGATCCTGCTGGATCCCTTCCAGGTCAGGATTTTCGAGGACTCTCTGATTTTTTGGAGGGCTGTGTTTTCAGCTGTGCCTCACTCAGCCCTCGCCCTCCGGGTTTTAATTACCTCAGCTTTTGGTTTGCTGGAAAAATCTGAGCTGAGGGGAACGAGCGGGAGGGCAAAGAAGGGACCAAGGAATAATGGTTTGGAAAGGACTTTAAGGTCATCCCACTGCTCCCCTTGCCATGGGACGCCCCGCACTGCCCCAGGCTGCTCCAAGCCCCATCCCACCTGTCCTCGGACACTTCCAGGGATCCAGGAGCGCCCGCAGCTGCTCTGGGCACCCATTCCAGAGGATCAGGAATGCTTCAGACATGCCCTGATCTGTGCCAACAGCCCGGACAGCTCTTTGCATCCCAAATGTTCTGCTGTGCCACCGGGACATTTCCAGGACCTTGGCCAAAGGCACAGATGGTGCCGGGACGGGGACAAACCCCGGGCAAGGCGACAAACCCCGGGCAAGGCGACAAACCCCGGGCAAAGCCGTGTAAGAACAACCCAGAGACCAAATGTTGCGTTTTGCTTGGTGCTAAATTTTATTGTCTACAAGCCAAGAGAGGAAAGGAAGAGCGACACCAAAGGTTTCCCAGACACCGAGGGGAGAGCTAACACCCCGCTAATATCTGATGCCCCACACCATGGGTGATAAATTCAGGGGTACTCAAGACAGTCAGTAATTAGAGACAGTCATAACTAAAGGGCAGGAAGAAGCAGCAGCTTAAGCTTGGAAAGAAGAAGAAAATCGCTGTGAGTTGCCTCAAACGAGCAGCTTTTCACCTCCTTGTGCTCAGCAGCTCTTCTTGAGGTTGGCGCAGCACTGCTGGATGGGGATGCAGGGGGTGCAGTACTTCCTCACCGGGGTGCAGCAAACCATCACGGGCTTCCTCACCACGCAGGGGCAGCAGCAGGGCCGGGGCACGCAGCACACGGACTTCACCTTGGTGCAGCACACGGACTGGCACGGGTCACAGCAGACAGTCTGGCACGGGTCACAGCACGGCTTCTGGCACGGGTCACAGCAGGACTGGCACGGGTCGCAGCAGGACTGGCACGGGTCACAGCAGGGCTTCTGGCACGGGTCGCAGCAGGACTGGCACGGGTCGCAGCAAGACTGGCACGGGTCACAGCACGGCTTCNCAGGACTGGCACGGGTCACAGCAGGACTGGCACGGGTCACAGCACGGCTTCTGGCACGGGTCACAGCAGGACTGGCATGGGTCACAGCATGGCTTCTGGCATGGGTCACAGCAGGACTGGCACGGGTCACAGCAGGACTGGCACGGGTCACAGCACGGCTTCTGGCACGGGTCACAGCAGCAGGACTGCTGGCAGGGCTCACAGCAGACGCTCTTGCAGGGGCCGCAGCACACAGACTTGCAGGGGCCGCAGCACACACTCTTGCAGGGGCTGCAGCAGACGCTCTTACAGGGGCCGCAGCAGACAGACTTGCAGGGGCTGCAGCACACGGTCTTGCTCTTCACGACAGAGCAGCATCCCGTGGAACAGCATCCAGTGGAGCACATGGTGTTGGGAGAGGAGCGAAGGGTGGCCGGAGCGAAGACCTGGAACACAAAGGACTCGGAGATTCATCCCATCTTTCCACGCTGCCCACATCCCACCCCGCTCCTTATTTCTTTGTCCTGAGTTGGAAACCCAAGATCCTCACAGGAACAGAACCGACTGGTGCTCTGTCCCAGAGAGATGTTTGACCTCTCCTGGGGGCTGCCCACCCTCTGCTCATCCAGGACGTTCCCTCCCTGAATTTCCACCCCGAGCAGCTCATCTTCCCCTGAGCTCTCTGCACCTTTCCCAAGAGGCAACAGATCAACACAGTCCCTGAAAAATCTGGATCTCAGAGATGATCAGATCATCCCCATAACATAGAACCCACAACCATAAAGCACTAAAACCATGGAACTGTAAAAACCCTGGGATCGCAAACCCACGGAATCAGAAAATCATAAAGACATAGAATCAGAAAATCACAAAGCCATAGAATCAGAAAATCTCAAAGCCAGAGAATCAGAAAATCACAAAGCCGTAGAATCAGAAAATCTCAAAGCCATAGAAACCAAAGAGGAGTTTGGGTCGGAAGGACACCTTTAAAGGTCCATCCAGCCCAACGCCCTGCAGAGCCCGGACACAAAGACACAGCCTCCATTCATCGCTTGCCCAAAGCCAAATGAGACTCCTGGTAGGAGGCACTCACCGTTCTTGCTGAGAGCTGAAGGTGTGTGAGGAGCAGAGGCACCTGGAGACCTTTTATTGAGGTCGGGACTGCCCTGCCGGACATGAGGTAGCCCCCAGCAATCCGTGATTTACGCACTAAGCCTGTACTTATTCACCCGATTGGGCCTTCGTGTGTTTAGTCCTCGCCTCGTGGCTTTTGACCAACCCCTCAATTTTGGGTTATTATCAATTTGTCGTGTGAAGTTTTTACAATTTTTTAATGTCGAGTTAATTCTTGCTTGGAGGGGGTTGCCTCTGCTCGCTTTGCATATGGTGAGGCTGCCGCATGGAGATGATTAATTAGCATAAAAATCCTAATTGAGACTGAGGTGCGCTGGATTCCAGGGCCGTGCAGAAGCTCCTGGACGTCAGCCGCCCCCTTGATGGGATTTTTAGAACGGAATTCCAGGAAGCGCAGTTCCGCGGCGCCGCGCTTGGTGTCTGGAGGCAGAAACGGTGGAGCCCAAAGGCACCAGGAGGGCAAACCCAGAAAGTTCCTGACATCTCATCCTTCGCTGCCTCGTCCCACCCGTGGCATGGGAAAACCCTTGGAGCAGAAGCATGGAATCACGGAATATCCTGGAAGGGACCCACAGGGACCATCCAGCCCAGCTCCTGGCCCTGCACAGCCCCAAGAATCCCACCCCGTGCCTGAGGTCGTTGTGCAAAATCTCCTTGAGCTCTCAGGCTCAACAACCGATATTTCCACTGCGGATTCGTTGCGGAAATTTGGAATTGGTTTGGGGTCAAATCGGAGCCAATGCGTTTTTCCAATCCCTCCTTGATGTATTTAAATAAAGGCAGAATGCAAAACCGCTCTGGGAGTTTTGCATCCTGTTTATGCTCAGCTTGATCCGCAAAATTCCTACTCAATTCTTCCCAGATCCCAAGGTGCCCTGGAGTAGTGGAAGAGCCACCCGCCTACGTTTGCCAATTCTGGAAAAACTCCACGCTCAGCTCCCAGTCACCCGCTGGCAGCGATTAGAGCCGGTGCTAATGATCACGTTGTGATCAGTCATTAACGATGGATGCTCGGATCTGTTTTGCATAAAAGCTCCGCGCGTGATGTCCTGAGCACCTCGAGGATCTCAAATTAAACGACGACTTTGTGAAAAAAAATGATCCGTCTCTGGTCACGTGGAATGTTTGGCGTCTGAGGTCACTCCCGGGGGAATGGCTGTTCCTCCCGGGGGCTGAGCGCTTTTATTAATTGCATTTTTAATATTGTATTATCTCCTGCATCCCTGGAGAGCCCTCACTCCTGCTGGAGTGAGCGAGGGCAGATTTAGGCTGGGTTTGCTCATCCCCTGACGGGGTTTTTACCCTGACATTCCCCTAATTCGGGGATTTCTGTCTCTCAGAGTCCCGTGCCAGGTTTAAAAGATGAGATGGAAACTGTGGCTCGCTCCCCAAAGGTGTTTATTCCATTTCTGATCTCAAGGCCTCACAGCAGCCTCAGGGCACTGAGGAAAAGCAGCCACAGGAACATGGATGGAGAGTCCAAGATCGTTTTTAGAGATTTTTAATCCAATTAACTCTAAAAATGTGCTGTATTTACAGTTTTGTGCTAATTACTGTCACCTGTTCTAAAAACGCAATTTCTACATTAAATCCATCCCAGCAATGTCTCTGTGCCACCCTCACAGCAGAGGATGGAGTAGAGGAAGAATAAGTTGAGACACCGCCCAGAATTCTCCATCTTGCTCTCATCTACTTCCATCCTAAAAAGCCAAAACTACAAATTTTCACCCTGTGACAAACTAAACTACTATCTATTTTAATTTTTTGTTGCTTTTAATTAATCTCTGAGCGTTGGAAGTTTTTTTCCCATGGACTAAGGTCAAAGGCAAGGCTTTCCTGGGGTCCCAACCAGAGTCTGGGACCCCCTAGGGCAGTTCCAGAGGTTTTCCACCTGCCCTGGACTGCGACATTTGGGATGTTGGGGATGCTTTGAGTCACCAGAACCTTCTGCTTGATCCCGGTGACACAAATCCTCTGTTCCCCCCTGGGTTCTGCCCTCGATGTCACGCTTTGAGGAGCTGGTCCTGCTCGGAAGAACCCACAGGACCATGAAGTCACCGCTTCTCCGGGCAAGGCCGCCCCAAGGTCAACATTCCTGTTGCCCCGGAGCTCAATTTCCGATTGGGTTCTGGCCGCCTTAATGACCTTGAGCCAGGCTCCGCCCATTATCAACTAATTAGTGATGGAAATTCACCCCGGCGAAGCACCCCAGGAGGCTCGGGGCTCCCAGGGAAGGGATGGGGAATCTCCCGACGGGATGTCCCGGGCAGGGAGGAGAGGTTGGCCAGAGTGGCGCCGTTTTGCGGTGGCTTTGTACAGTGCCAGGGGTGTTTAAAGCTCTGCAAGGCGGATTTACAGATCCGACAGCGATTTTGCAAGGGAAAAATATTCAAATTAGGGCCTTACGGATTTCTCAGCTGTGTTTTGCTTCGAGTGAAAGGCTCTGAACGACGCCCAGGGGTGCAGAGCTCTGTTTGTTTGGACTGGAGATCCAGGAAAGCAACCCTTGCTGGGAGGCAAATTCCTCCCCATTAATCCCTGGGGGTTTCCTCACAGTTTATCCCTGTTGCGGGATCGCGTCCTTGGCAGAGCAGAAATGTCCCTTGGGGCGACCTGAGTTTCTCTTGCTAAATGTTCGTGGTTCCTCCCCAGCCTCACAGGGAACGATTTCTTCCCTGTATCCCACCTAAAACTCCTCTCCATCACTCAAATCGTTTTCCTGTGTCCTGTCCCAGCAATTCCTGAGGAAAAAATTCCTCTCCAGCTTCCCTGGAGCCCCTGCAGATCCTGGCAGGGGCTCTGGGCTCTCCACAAACTCAACATTCCCAACATTCCCAGCCTGGATCCAAAGGGGAAAACGCTCCTTTATCAACTTTATGACCTTCTCTGGATTTGGAAAAGGAAATAAAAGGCAGCAGGGACAAGGACAGAGCAGAAATTTGGAAGCTGGGGCAGCAAAGGGGAGTGAAATTCTTGAAAACCAAACCGGTGCTGCGGCCGTGAAACCTCAGTAACTCAATTCCCACCCGCAGCGAGGGCAGGAATGAGTAAGAAAGTTTTTTTGGGGTTTTTTTTCAGGCTCTGTGTGAGGCTGACACCTCTTAGCAAGGGCAAGAACCCCCTCCAGGCAGGTGAATCATTCGTTGCTCTTTGTCCTGGCTGCAACTTTTCCTTTTTAACCCATTCCTCTCTAATGAGCATTTTCTCCCGTAACCTATAAATAACTAATTCCCACTCCTTATTGACCAACCGGTCATTCCGCGGCCCTTTCCCACGCCAGGGGTGGGTGATGAGGGATGAATCACGCTGGGGGAAACCTTCACTTATTTTTACACCGCAGAAACTGGTTAACTGAGGCTGTTCCGCGTTCCAAACCCCGCAGGATTCGGTTTTATTTCGGTTCCTAAAACAGCAGCGGCTCTGAAATCAGGAGCACGTGGGGAAAACATGAACACACAGGTCGGGCTGGAAACCCGAAGCCCCAACATCTGCTGGGCCCGGGGCAAGGATTTGTTTTATGCCAGGAATTCACCCCTGTGTGCTCCTCTCAGCCCTGCAGGCATTTTATTTCACGTTTCCTTGGCATTCCTGCTGCTCCAGGGATTAAGTTAGGATTCCAAACCCGCAAGAAAACGGAGATGCCACCAGGCCAGCGCGGAATCCCGGGGCAATCCCAGAGAAAAGAGGTCCCAGGCCACCAAGTCCAAGCTGATCCCCACCTCGTCACCCAGCCCAGAGCTCTGGGTGCCACCTCCAGGCCTTCCCTGGACATCTCCAAACCTCCCTGGGCAGCCCCTGCCAAGGCCTGAGCGCCTTTTCCAGGAGGAAATTCCTCCCGATTCCAACCTGAGCCTCCTCTCAAGGAGCTGTGGAGGGCAAGGTCCCCCCTGAGCCTCCTTTCCTCCAGGCTGGGCGCCTCCAGCTCCCTCAGGAGATCTCCAGACCCTTCTCCTGCTGCCCCAGACCCTTCCCCAGCTCAGTTTCCTTCTCTGGACCCACTCCAGCCCCTCGATGCCCCTCTTGCCCCAGCCTATTTAATGGAGCAGCGACTGAAAACACCCAGGACTGCCAGGCTGGCTCAAAACACCGTTTTTTTTTATTGTCTTGCTGGGGAACGAAGCGGCAAAGCAAGGAGGGAACCACTCCCAGCGTCGGCGCAGGAAAGATGAACAGCTCGGAGCTCCCCCAAACCCGGGAGGTTTCACCCCAAAACTGCTTCACCCCCGGCAGTTTTAGGAGGCTTTGCTTGGGCAGGAGAGAAGAAGCTGCTCAACCCTGGGAGGAGCTGGAAGCTCCGGGCGAGGAGCGACCCCAGAGCATCCCAGGGGTGGGTCCTGCCCCTCAGAACTTGGGGTACGTCGGCAGCTTGCAGATGTTCTTGGTGACCTGGGGGCAGACCGGGGGGCAATAACGCTGCACCGGGGGGCAGCAGGGCTGCACCGGGGGGCAATAACGCTGCACCGGGGGGCAGTAACGCTGCACCGGGACATAGCAGGGCTGCACGGGGGGGCAGCAGGGCGTCACGTAGCCGAACTTCTGCACGGGCTGCCTCTGGATGGTGTAGTGGCAGGAGGGGCTCGAGTGGCAGGAGGAGCTGGAGCCGTGGCAGGNTTCTGCACGGGCTGCCTCTGGATGGTGTAGTGGCAGGAGGGCCTCGAGTCGTGGCAGGAGGAGCGGGACTCGTGGCACGAGGTCTCGTGGCTGTGGCAGGAGCCGCGGGAGCACATGGCGGTGGGGTTGTGGCTGGAGGGGAAGAGAGGAGAGGTCACAGCGGGCAGCGGCTCATAGATATTTGCTCTGGGATCGCCCATTTTCTTCCTTTTTTCTTCAGGGGTGAGGAGGTGGGGTCAGTGTTGTTGGGAGGTGCTTTAATCCCTCACTAAACCCAGGATATTTTATGGATGGGACTTGATTTCCAGAGGAAAAATTGGCCCAAGAGCAGCTCCAGACCCCTCTGATTCCTCCTGCTTGGAGACCTCCCACCCCTTTTCCACAAAACCCTCTGTCTGTATTTTCTACCCTTTCTTCTGTTTTGGTTTGACTCGAGCCTCTGCTCAGAGCCTTTCTTCTCATTTGTTTTAATAATTTCCTCTTGGTCTCCAGCACGACCAGGATCCAGAGGTGAGGAGGGAGTACCCAACCCTCCAATTCTACCCAAACTTATGGGAAAACATCCCGTTTCCTAAAGAAAAATTGGGACTTTCTGAAGTCCCAGTTGAAGGGGAGCAAAAAATTGAAGGGGAAAAGAAAGATCGGACTCACCTTTCAGCGGTGGGGATGGAGCAGCNCTCAATTCCCACCCGCAGCGAGGGCAGGAATGAGTAAGAAAGTTATTTTTGGGGTTTTTTTTCAGGCTCTGTGTGAGGCTGACACCTCTCAGCAAGGGCAAGAACCCCCTCCAGGCAGGTGAATCATTCGTTGCTCTTTGTCCTGGCTGCAACTTTTCCTTTTTAACCCATTCCTCTCTAATGAGCATTTTCTCCCGTAACCTATAAATAACTAATTCCCACTCCTTATTGACCAACCGGTCATTCCGCGGCCCTTTCCCACGCCAGGGGTGGGTGATGAGGGATGAATCACGCTGGGGGAAACCTTCACTTATTTTTACACCGCAGAAACTGGTTAACTGAGGCTGTTCCGCGTTCCAAACCCCGCAGGATTCGGTTTTATTTCGGTTCCTAAAACAGCAGCGGCTCTGAAATCAGGAGCACGTGGGGAAAACATGAACACACAGGTCGGGCTGGAAACCCGAAGCCCCAACATCTGCTGGGCCCGGGGCAAGGATTTGTTTTATGCCAGGAATTCACCCCTGTGTGCTCCTCTCAGCCCTGCAGGCATTTTATTTCACGTTTCCTTGGCATTCCTGCTGCTCCAGGGATTAAGTTAGGATTCCAAACCCGCAAGAAAACGGAGATGCCACCAGGCCAGCGCGGAATCCCGGGGCAATCCCAGAGAAAAGAGGTCCCAGGCCACCAAGTCCAAGCTGATCCCCACCTCGTCACCCAGCCCAGAGCTCTGGGTGCCACCTCCAGGCCTTCCCTGGACATCTCCAAACCTCCCTGGGCAGCCCCTGCCAAGGCCTGAGCGCCTTTTCCAGGAGGAAATTCCTCCCGATTCCAACCTGAGCCTCCTCTCAAGGAGCTGTGGAGGGCAAGGTCCCCCCTGAGCCTCCTTTCCTCCAGGCTGGGCGCCTCCAGCTCCCTCAGGAGATCTCCAGACCCTTCTCCTGCTGCCCCAGACCCTTCCCCAGCTCAGTTTCCTTCTCTGGACCCACTCCAGCCCCTCGATGCCCCTCTTGCCCCAGCCTATTTAATGGAGCAGCGACTGAAAACACCCAGGACTGCCAGGCTGGCTCAAAACACCGTTTTTTTTTATTGTCTTGCTGGGGAACGAAGCGGCAAAGCAAGGAGGGAACCACTCCCAGCGTCGGCGCAGGAAAGATGAACAGCTCGGAGCTCCCCCAAACCCGGGAGGTTTCACCCCAAAACTGCTTCACCCCCGGCAGTTTTAGGAGGCTTTGCTTGGGCAGGAGAGAAGAAGCTGCTCAACCCTGGGAGGAGCTGGAAGCTCCGGGCGAGGAGCGACCCCAGAGCATCCCAGGGGTGGGTCCTGCCCCTCAGAACTTGGGGTACGTCGGCAGCTTGCAGATGTTCTTGGTGACCTGGGGGCAGNACGGACCAATAATATTTTTATTTTTAGCGCAGCGTGTTCTGAAAGAAGCCGTTGGGATTGTAAATAAATCCTTCTTTCTCTCCTGACAGCTCCATGGAGTCAATCTATTTCGTGTCCTACCCTGACACCCCCTCTTTTCTTTTTAATAATATTTTTTCTTGGAGGGTTTCTCTCCTTTTTTTCACCCGCCCATTCCAGACCCCACACCCCCCTCAATCCCATGGGATCTGCTGGCAGTGCTCTGGAACCAGGCTGTGCAATCCGGTCCCTGTGGGTCCATTGGAGCCCTGGGAGCCCCTCTGCCAAGCCCCAGCTCCAGCAGAGTTTGTGCCACCCCAGGATCCCTCTGCGCCTTTCCCGGGAATCCCTGTCCTTCCTTCCCTCCCTCAGGAGGAGCTTCCCAAAATCCCAGCTCCCACCGCATCCATAAAAAAAAAAAACCCCAGCAAAGGTTTCCTCTCCGCCAGCAAGAAGAGAAACAGTGAGGTTGGCCTTACCCTCTTCAGCTGCAGCGAGGAAATTTCTGGAAGCAGCTGCGGAGGACGGGGCTGAGGGACCTTTTATACCCTCCCGGGGTTGTCCTGCCCGTGAGGCACCTCCTCACGATGACACCTTAATTAATCCTGCCTCCAATCCCGCGGATGTTTGCACTTCCCCCTGTTTTTTAGGTGTTCCCTCCTTGACGCACGGGGCCCCGTCGGTGATTCCTAACGCGGGGATTTTTATTTTTATTTTTTTTTGGGAGGCAGCTCTCTCCCATTTCCTGGAGCCTGACACCGACGGCATGACGGGCGTTAATTAGGCACGGGAAGGTCTGAGAAACGCTGACTCCTGGGGTTGGTCTCTCCCCGTTGGGCGCAGGTGACAGCTCAGGGTTTTAATTCCTGCTGCTGAGTGCCAAGAGGAAATGGGATTACCGGCTGCAATTCCTGGGGGCGGCACGACGCTGGAAAATCCGGTGGGATCTCCTCGGCTCCCCGGGATGGAGAGGAACAAAACGTTCCTGATTCTTCACCTGTGACTGGGATGATCCCATCCGGGTGTGAATTGCAGGGTTTTAATGCGTAGGGCCGGGGAAAAAACGTCCGGCCCTGAGCTCTGCACGAGGTTTCAGGATATTAAATTTTCCCATTCTTCGGTTTCTCTTCCCTTCCGTGATCCCTCACATTTTTTTTTTTTTTTTCACCAGACCTCGCTAAAGGATTCGGAGAAGAGGAGCTGAAGTCTGAGCAAATGTTGGGTTTCGTCGCTGCTGGTGGAAGTTTGGGCACTAAAATCTGGATTTATGACCCCGTTTGACTCAGAGTTCGAAACGTAAGAAAATGAAACTCCTCAGCCTGGGAAAACGGTGCCCATCAGAGCAATTCAGTGCCTGGGGAGGGAAGATCTGCCAAACTGGGGGTGTCCCACAGCTGCTCCCCGGGCTAAAGGCAGCCAGGCCCTCGTGGGGAGTTTTGTGGAGCAAGGGAGGGCGGCAGGAATTCCTCAGGGACCTTTGGTGCCTCAGGTGTGGGCCCCTCAGCAGCTGCCCAGGGGACAAAGCGGGAGCTTGTGTGACTTTTGTCCAGCTTTTGGCCTGGAGCATGACACTGATGCCCCTCAAAATCTTTCTGTCTCCTCAAGAGCCTTCCAAAAACACCCAGGAAATGTCTCTGAGCCTTTCAGCTTCAGGGCCTGCTCAGGAAAATGGGATCTCAGAAGAGTTGCCCTCGTCCTTTGCTCACAGTCCCTTCACAGGAGTTTGGGCCTTGTGTTTTCAGAGGCTCAGAGGTTTTCAGATGTTTGAAAATTTATATCCAAGGTCTGAAACAGAGCTCAGGGTAAGTTGTTGCATATTGAGAAAGAGCACTGGCAACTGTGACCTACTTATTCCTCTTCCATTTAATTTCCCGGAATTACCGAGGCTGGAAAAGCCCTCTGAGGTCACCGAGTCCAGTCTCTGACCATTTCCCCCATTCCTTTGCTGGTGTGTCTTCTGTTCATTCCCAAATGAACATGGGAATTATTTGCCACCAAATATTGGGATACCTTGGAAACACAAAATCGAATTGAAAACCCCTGAAAAAATGACAACGAAACAAAACAAAACAAACACAGTCAAGGAAAAAGAGAATAAAGGAATTCAGTGGCAATGGGGGTGGTCTCATGAATCAGATTTATTGTTTCCCACACCCAGATGAGTCCGAAACAGAAGTGCAAGGCAGAGAAAGATTCCCAACAAAGTAATCATGCCCTGAATAATTAGAATGGACACTTCCCCAATAATTTAGCAAGGATGACACCATGGACGTTTAATTAGGGGAACATTTCATCCCCACCGGGATCCCACAAGGAAGAGACCCAGGGATTGCAGCCGAGCTCATCCGGGGCTGGATCCTGCTCAAAACTTGGGACAGGCCGGCGGAAGGTTCCAGATGTTCTTGGTGTACTGGGGGCAGCAGGGGACAGGGGGGCAGCAGAGCTGCACGGGGGCGCAGCAGGGCCCCGTGTAGGTGCATTTCTGCGCCGGCTGCCTCTGGATGTCGTGGCAGGAGGGCTCGGGATCGTGGCAGGAGGAGCGGGACCTGTGGCAGGAGAACCAGGATCCGTGGCAGGAGGGCTCGGGCTTGTGGCAGGAGGAGCGGGACCTGTGGCAGGAGAACCAGGATCCGTGGCAGGAGGGCTCGGGCTCGTGGCAGGAGCGGCGGGAGCACATGGTCCTGGGAGTCCTGGCGGAGCTGGAGAGGGGAGAGAAGCGGTCAGGCAGAGGGCAGCTGCCCCCTCTGCATTTTCCTCAGCTGTTTTTTGGGGCTGGAGTGGGAAATGTTGTTTCCCCGTGTTTGGCCTCCCTTCCTTTTGGAGGACACTCAGTGACGCTGCGGCTCTGACGGGAATTTCCCTCCCCGGACGCTCCCGTTGGCTTTCCAAGGTAGAATTTCCTTCTAAAACTGCTCTGACTCGCCCGAGCCCTCTCTGCCTCCATCACCTGCCAGTGTGGGGAGGAATTCCTTGCTGGCTCCCGAAGGTTCTCTGTCTCTGCAGATCTGCCCCTGCTTTCCTGCCATCCCCGCCCGTGAGCAAACCAAGCGCCCAGTCACGGAAAATAAGGAATTTCTAAGACAAAGGCAAGGTCTAAACACAGAACTCTGTGAACATCTGCTGCTCAAGAGTAGATAAATAGACATAATCCAACTCACCCTTGGCTGGAGCGAGAGGAGGAGCTCGGGGAGCTGGTGCTGAGTGAAGGATGGGCAGGGGACGCTGGACTTTTATATCTCCCAAAACGCTGTCCCAGGAATTAGGCACTGCTTGGCAATGCTGACACAAACCCTCACATTCATATTTATCCCCTGTGTCTTGTTTTTAGCATTTCCGACTTGACGCGGTCCAGGGGTAAAAAAAAAAAAAAGAAAACCCCAACGATGGCTTTTTCCTCTGCGCTTTAATGAGCAAGGAATTTCCCAACCTGCTTAGAAGGGAATTTCGGAGGCTGTTGCGTATTTCTGTGGCCAAAAAATGAACCTGTCCCCGGAGTTATTAAGTGATTTGTCGTTGGGCAACTGGGATTGCATCAACTCCGGAGGGCTGACTCCTTCCCCTGGTTCTCCGTGGCAGTCACGTTCTGATTGATAGGGGTTTGTTTTCTTTTTTTTCTCCCCTCTGACACAAGGGGCTGTAATTAAGAGCCGCAACTCCCAGGGGCTTCATTAGAGGCAGGTCCTGGTGACTACCTGGGACCCAACGCCTCGACTCCGGAGGTGACCCCAAAGGGACGTCCCCAATCTTGATTTTTTCCCGTTCCATTTGCCAGCCATCAGCTGGTTTGTTTTTTTCTGTTTGTGCCACAATATTTTCCTCCTGGGTGGGTGGGGGTTTCGAATCCTCAGCAGGAAGGGTTTGTGTGAGGATTTTAACTCTCAGAAACCCCGGATTTCTGTGGGGTCCCATCTCATTGGGGCAGTTTTGTGATTTTTTGTTCGTTCCCGCATTTCGCTCTTTGCGTCAAGATTCTCTCAGAGCAGCCCAGAGTTTCAGGGCCATAAAATGGGTGACTGTCCCTTCCCTGTGACTTTTATCCAGGTGAGTGCCACAGGAACAACTCAGGGGTGAGGGAATGAGATGATCTTTAGGGTCCCTCCCAACCCAAACTGTTTTATGATTCTGTGATCCTTTTTATTTATCTGTGAGGCCGCGGTTCAGAAACCCAAGAGCTTTTAAGGAAAAATCTTTTAAAGCCAAGCCTTGCTTAGGAAAATCTGAAGCCTTCTGGAAGCTGCTGTGAGCCGTGATGTAGAAATGCTCCACCTGGGTTGGATAAAACTCCTTTTTTGGGGGAGGCCCTTGAGTCAGTTCCCCGTCAGGCCGGAGGAATTCACGGAATCAGGGAATCACAGAGCGATTTGGCTCGGAAGGGACATTAAAGATCATCTCATTCAGCTCTCAGAGCTATTAATTCAAGCTGAGTCTGTTTGCTGGGCTCCTGGGGAAGCTGAGGCAGCCACAGAGCCTGTTCTGGAACCGGTGTCTCAGCTGGACTGGGAGATAAGGAAAGTCTGAGGTTGTCAAAAGTCCAGAGCGATTTCACACTTATTTTAAGTGCCTGCAATTGCGACTGAAAACAGCAATTTGGAGCTCAGTGAAAGAAGGAGGGTTAGGAAAACCCACGAGGTGCTTATTTGCATTTATTAGACGCCTCAGAAGGTTTGTGACTCTGAGTCAGAGGGACAAATGAGGTGTGAGGAGCTGCCGAGGAAGGGACAGAGACAATCCCACACCGAGGTCAACCCTGGAATGGATGGGAAGGGTCCTTAAAGATCTGCAGTGCCACGGGCAGGGACGTCTTTGGGCACTTCCAGGGATCCGTGGAATCGCCCGAGCTGGGGCCTCACTGCCTTCCTTCTGGATATAAATGTAAAAATACATATTCTGTACATCGATATTTGAGTAAGCAGGGTGCAGATGAGCTCCCCGAGCCTTCACCTGCTGCAGAAACGCCTCCGGAACCACTGGCTTTTATTATTTTGAGATTTTAGGGGCATTTTGTGGTCGGCTCGGGGAGAAAAGAGCGAGAAGTGGTGACTAAGGAGTCAGAGGTAACAANGTGGCAGGAGCCGCGGGAGCACATGGCGGTGGGGTTGTGGCTGGAGGGGAAGAGAGGAGAGGTCACAGCGGGCAGCGGCTCATAGATATTTGCTCTGGGATCGCCCATTTTCTTCCTTTTTTCTTCAGGGGTGAGGAGGTGGGGTCAGTGTTGTTGGGAGGTGCTTTAATCCCTCACTAAACCCAGGATATTTTATGGATGGGACTTGATTTCCAGAGGAAAAATTGGCCCAAGAGCAGCTCCAGACCCCTCTGATTCCTCCTGCTTGGAGACCTCCCACCCCTTTTCCACAAAACCCTCTGTCTGTATTTTCTACCCTTTCTTCTGTTTTGGTTTGACTCGAGCCTCTGCTCAGAGCCTTTCTTCTCATTTGTTTTAATAATTTCCTCTTGGTCTCCAGCACGACCAGGATCCAGAGGTGAGGAGGGAGTACCCAACCCTCCAATTCTACCCAAACTTATGGGAAAACATCCCGTTTCCTAAAGAAAAATTGGGACTTTCTGAAGTCCCAGTTGAAGGGGAGCAAAAAATTGAAGGGGAAAAGAAAGATCGGACTCACCTTTCAGCGGTGGGGATGGAGCAGCTTTGGAGCGGAGCAGCGAGTGAAGCAAACTGGGATGGGAAACCTTTTATACTTTTCCAGAGGGTTATCTGGGACATGAGGCATCCCTAATTACAGATCCCAGCCCATTTCTGTCCGCTGCGCTCAGCTTCCCGTATTCTCCCTTTGATGCTCTGTGCTTTCAGCATTGTAATTATTAATAGCTCGTTAATTCCTTCGCCTCCCTATGAAGGAGATTGGAAGGAATTTCACGTGAGGTGACGCCAGCACCGACACCGACGGGTCTGCTCACGGACAAGGTGGACCGGGCAGAAGGAGGTGTTTGTAACCCAGGAGTGCCAATTCCTCAGGGTCACGCGGACCGGGAGCTCCACCTGATCGACCTCCATCAAAAATTATTGATGTTAATCCCCGCGGATTAGGTTTAGGGCAGGAATACTGTGGAGGAATTGCCCAATGGGGCCGGATATCTCAGTGAGGGATTTGCGTTAGCCCAAATCTGTCCTTCATTAATAATTCCAATTAGCCCAAATCTGTCCTTCATTAATAATTCCAACCTGCCTGCCCAGAAAGGACTTCTCCTGCAGGTGCCCACCGAAGCCATGGGGTCACAGGTGCCACCAAACCTGCCCCAGGGTGGGCTCCTGGCCATGGGGTCACAGGTTCTGCCACCAAATCCACCCCAGGGTGGGCTCCTGTCCACGGGGTCACAGGTTCTGCCACCAACCCCACCCCTGAGTGGGTTCCTGTCCATGGTCCTCAGGTTCTGCCACCAAATCCACCCCAGGGTGGGCTCCTGTCCACGGGGTCACAGGTTCTGCCACCAAACCCACCCCTGAGTGGGTTCCTGTCCATGGTCCTCAGGTTCTGCCACCAAACCCACCCCAGGGTGGGCTCCTGTCCACGGGGTCACAGGTTCTGAAACCAAACCTGCCCTAGGGTGGGCTCCTGTCCATGGGGTCACAGGTTCTGCCACCAAACTCTCCTTGGACGCCTCCAGGATGGCCCCAGTCCTGCTCACCCTCTCAGGGTTGTTTCCTCTTTTGATTTTGCTCAGATTTTTTTTTTTTTTAATTTTAGCCGGGGCGAAGCGCTGCTGTTGCTATCCCGCTTCCGGCACGTCTGGAATGACTTCGGGGATGACGAGACAGGGATAAAGCTCAAAGAGAGACACAAACACCGCAACGGGATGTAGGAGACACCCCAGAACCTGGATTTTCCCGTGAATCACGGGCGAACTTTGGTCTCCAGTGCCTGGGTACAAGTCATGCCCATCTGACCCGTCAATTACATCTCCTCGTCCCATAAAAGTCAGGAATGTGTCACCATTGGGATGGCACCAGGGATTAGGCGTGAGGCAGAAGGGATTTGGGGTGATGCTCTGCTGACTCACCCTGGATCCCTCAGACTTATCCCTTCCCGGCTGAGCTTCGTTATCCCGGGACACAGAACGAACCCGTGAGCTCTTCCCTGCCAGGTTTGGGTCAGGCAGCACTTTTGGGGGGTTTTGGGCCACGTGTGGGAGGAGATTTGCCATCACCTGAGAGAGGTCAGGAGGGAAAAATGAAAATTAAAAAAGGGTGTCAGATGTAAATATCAGAAGGGAAATGCCTGAGGTGGCGGGAGGGAAGAGCCCCCATCCTCCAGGAGTGGCTCAGTGTGGACGCTCCCGGCTCCGTGAGGAGTGGGATGAGCAGCTGGATCCCAGCAGGGCTCCCACTCCCCGTTACCTATGGAGATGTTTTCACCAAGGGCCTGGAGCTTTTACAGAAAATTATCCATGGAGGTGTTTTCACCAAGGGCCTGGAGCANATGGAGGTGTTTTCACCAAGGGCCCGGGACATTTATAGAGGATTATCCACGGAGATGTTTTCACCGAGGGCCCAGAACATTTACAGAAAATCACCCATGGAGATGTTTTCACCAAGGACCTGGAACATTTATAGAGAATTATCCAGGGAGATGTTTTCACCAAGGGCCCGGAACATTTACAGAAAATTACCCAGGGAGATATTTTCACCAGGGGTCTGGGACATTTATAGAGAATTATCCACGGAGATGTTTTCACCAAGGGCCCGGAACATTTACAGAAAATTATCCATGGAGGTGTTTTCACCAAGGGCCTAGAACATTTACAGAAAATCACCCATGGAGATGTTTTCACCAAGGGCCTGGGACATTTATAGAGAATTATCCACGGAGATGTTTTCACCGAGGGCCCAGAACATTTACAGAAAATCACCCAGGGAGATGTTTTCACCAAGGGCCTGGGACATTTATAGAGAATTATCCACGGAGATGTTTTCACCAAGGGCCCGGAACATTTACAGAAAATTATCCACGGAGGTGTTTTCACCAAGGGCCTGGAACATTTACAGAGAATTATCCACAGACTCCGTGCCTGCACACCTGACTTGGCCCCGCCTCAGCCAACCCGTGCGTGCTGTAAACAGAGCAGGAGGGAGAGACTTTCCCCTGGAACGTTTCTCTGCAGGGATCCAGCACCTTGGCTGCTGTGGGAGGGCGAGGTGGGGACAATTCCGCGCTGGATTTCTGCAGCCTTTCCTGCTGCACTCCGCAGATGTGTGTGGAGATAACGCCAGCTCGGGAGAGGTTCCCTGTCTCCGCTCCTCGGGCCCTTCCCAAGCCTTTCCTTCCATGAAGTGACACAACCCCGCTCTGGCACGGCCGGGAGCGTGGGTGAAACCTTGGATTGCTTCGAGAGGATTCAAAGCGGAGATTTTATCTCCCCTTCCCGCAAAGTCAGACTCGAACCCGGCCTGGAGCCTCTCGTCTGGCTGGGCTTCAACCCCTGAGGGCTCAGGGTGGGTTTGGCACTGCCCCAGGGGTGCTGGGGGACAGGGGCTGGCACTGGCACCGCTCTGTGGTGTCCCTGTGCCAGGCCGGCACCACTCTGATGTCCCTGTGCCAGGCTGGCACCACTCTGTGATGTCCCCATGATGTCCCCATGCCAGGCTGGCACTGCTCTGATGTCCCCATGGTGTCCCCATGCCAGGCCGGCACCACTCTGATGTCCTCATGATGTCCCCGTGCCAGGCTGGCACCGCTCTGATGTCCCTGTGCCAGGCTGGCACCACTCTGTGATGTCCCCACAGTGTCCCCATGCCAGGCTGGCGCCACCCTGGTGTCCCCACGATGTCCCCGTGCCAGGCTGGCACTGCTCTGTGGTGTCCCCATGCCAGGCTGGCGCCACCCTGGTGTCCCCACAGTGTCCCCGTGCCAGGCTGGCACCATTCTGTGATGTCCCCATGGTGTCCCCATGCCAGGCTGGTGCCACCCTGGTGTCCCCACGGTGTCCCCGTGCCAGGCTGGGGCCGCACATTCCCGGCCCTGACGTTCATTCCTCTCCCCTGCAATCACGGACCTCACACCTTGGGGTTGAGGCTGCTCGTTACTTTAATTAAGAGCGGCAATTAAAGGAGGGCTAATAGCACGTTTCTGGCTCCGTTTGGAGGCCTGGCACATGAAATGTCTCGTGAAACGTCTCCTGCGCTGCACCCAGAGCTGCCCTCACCCCACAGAGCCACCGACCCCTGCAGCAGTCGTCCTGCTGGGCTCTGGAGCGGTGAGAAATCCAAACGCACGTTTTCATCCGTTCACCTGAAATCCCTTTTTGTTTCGCCTCTCACACCGACGAGGAGGGCTCAGAACTTCCGTGGTTTAAGTCAGTTTAAACCTTGGGAGGAGCTGGGAATGGTTTTTCTCACTCGGGAGAGATAATGAGGGGCTGGAGTGTGTCCAGAGAAGGGAACAGAGGTGGAGAAGGGTCTGGAGATCTCCTGAGGGAGCTGGAGGGGCTCAGCCTGGAGAAAAAGGGGGATCCTTTTGTGGACCTTGCCCTCCACAACTCCCTGCCAGGAATCTCAGGTTGGAATTTCCTCCGGGAAAGGGCACTCAGGCCTTGGCAGGGGCTTCCCAGGGAGGTTTGGAGTGCCCATCCCTGGAGGTGTCCAGGGAAGGCCTGGAGGTGGCACTCAGAGCTCTGGGCTGGGTGACGAGGTGGGGATCAGGCACAGGCTGGACTCAAAAATCTCGGAGAGCTTTTCCAACCTCGGTTTACTCTGGGATTCCCTCCAGGGAACGCAGACTCTTGGTGGGATTTTCAAAGCAGGGAGAGCTCCCCTCGCAGAAAAGGCCAAATTCTAACCCCAAATTCTCCGCTTAGAGGGACACTGAGCACGACGTGGTCCTTGCTGCGCTCGTATCCTCCCGTTTGCGGAGATCAGGGATCTCCAGACTTCCCAGAGAGAGTCTGCTCTGTGCTCGGCAGCCACGAAGATTGCAAACCCGAGATGCTGATCCGCACCTTCAGCCCCAGACAGATTTTGAAACCAGCCTGGCAGGCGCCCAAGGTGTGGGGACTGCCGAGCTGAGCCATCCCAGGCTCTGGAATGCCACGGGAAGGGGAGGAAGCTGTGGGAGAGCAGCTCCCCTTAGCCCAGACAGGCTCGGGAACGATGCCAAAGATAAGGAAAACCAGTGGGGGGGAAAAAACCACCAAGACGCCAGCAAGGTTTGATGAGCTTTAGGTTTTAATACCACGCCTTTGCTACTGGAGGCGGGAGCAGGGAGCGAAGAGATCGGAATTCCCGACTTGGGGGGAAAAATCCCAATTCCACCGCGCTAATGCCTCTTTGGGGGGGTCTCAGGAGCAGGGGAAGGGGGGGCTGCAGGGATGAGGCAGGGCCCGTCCAAGCTCGGGGACCGGGCACACGGGGCAGCTCCGGGCCCCTCACTTCTGCTGCTGCGGCGGCCACTGCACCGGCTGCTTGATCTGCTGCTGCTGCTGCTGGCACGGAACCTGGGCCGCCTGGCACGGAGCCTGGGCCACCTTCCCCGTGCCCGTGGCCACCGGGCACTGCGGGGTCAGCACCACCACGGGGGTCACGTCGGGCGCCGCCGTCACCTCGTGGCACACGACGCCCTCGGAGCCGTGGCAGGAGCGGCCGCTGTCGTGGCAGGAGGAGCTGCCCCCGTGGCAGGAGGAGCTCTCGGAGCTGTGGCAGCCTCGGTTCTCACGGGAGCACATTTTCGGGCTGGCTGGAGGGAAGGGTGAACGCCTGGGAAGGAGAGGAGGTCGGTGTTAGGCGTGGGGAGGGGAGGGCGCCGTTCCCAGCTCTGGCTCTGCTGTGGGGCCGCTTTCCCCCCAGCAGGGCCCCAGCAAGATTTGCCTTTGTGCCCCTCCAGTTTCCCCAGTTTGGGGCTTCGTTCCTGCGGTGCTGGATCAGCCTGGAGCCTCTGAACACCCTCACAGCAGCTCTGGCCTCTGTTTCTGCTGGGCTCCACGAGCTGTTTCCTGCTCTCCATGAGCCATTTCCCGACTCTTCCTTCAGCCATTTCCCTGCTCTCCTTGAGCCATTTCCTTGTTCTTCCTTCAGCCATTTCCCTGCTCTTCCTTCACTCATTTTCCTGCTCCCCATGAGCCATTTTCCTGCTCCCCATGAGCCATTTTCCTGCTCTCCTTGAGCCATTTCCTCGTTCTTCCTTCAGCCACTTCCCTGCTCTTCCTTCACTCATTTTCCTGCTCTCCTTGAGCCATTTCCCTGCTCTTCCTTCACTCATTTCCCTGCTATTTTTGAGCCATTTCCCTGCTATTATTTGAGACATTTCCTTATTCTTCCTTCAGCCATTTCCCTTTCCTTCCTTGAGCCATTTCCCTGCTATTTTTGAACCATTTCCCTTTTCTTCCTTCAGCCATTCCCCTGATATTTTTTAAACCATTTCCCTGTTTTTCCTTGAGCCATTTCCCTGCTATTTTTGAGCCATTTCCCTTTTCTTCCTTCAGCCATTCCCCTGATATTTTTTAAACCATTTCCCTGTTTTTCCTTGAGCCATTTCCCTGCTCTTCCTTGGCCTCATCCTGGGATGCTCCCGGGGGAGCAGATGCTCTGTGTGATGCTGGGATATCCCGCACCAGCAAGAGGCATCTTGGCAAGAATCCCAAAATCTCGTAGCCTTGGGGGGCCCTGGCACAGCCAGAACCGGTGGCAGAGCCCCGAGGAAAATCCACATCCAAAGGCAGGTGCCCAAAATAAAGACAAATTCCTGCGCCTTCCTCCCTCCTCGAGTCCTCTGCTCCCTCCAGGCCCAATTTCTTGAGGGTGAGGAAAATCCTCTGAGCACATCCCAACCCTCTTCCAAGGACTGTTGGGATTTCTGGGAGGCAAAAGGCATCGGGGATGCTGAGCTGGAGGAGGATCCTGCTGCTCCTTCCTCTCACAGTTTAAATCTGCCTTCTCTGCTCTTCCCTAAATTTCTTCAGGGACGTTTTAATACTTTCAGCTCCTGAATGTTTTCCGAAGGAGCTCAGTAAAGGAGTCAGGCTTATAAATGCAGTTAAAATTCCCAGCTTAGCCCCAAGGTTTCTTATGAAAGATCAGCCTGCTGTCTCCCATTCATCCCCAAATCCCATTATTTGCTTTTGTTCATTCCCAGTTTGTCCTTTGGGTCCTGGAAAGCGCCGGAGCAATCCAAATACGACTACAGGTAACAAATTCTACCTCTCAGCGCAGGCGGTCCCGATTTTTGGGAGCACAAAACAGCCCCAGAGCCGAGGGATTTGGCTCTCAGCAACCCCAGGAAATGCCCCCAAGAGCAAAGCTCAGCCCAGCGCAGGGAATTTTCATGGAATTAAATGTTAGCGGTCAAGCAGGGACTCACCTTGGCTGCGGAGGCTCTGGAGGAGGAGCGGAGCTGAGTGAATGAGCTGCTCTCCCCTCCGAGGACTTTTATAGGGTTCCCAAGTCCCTTCCTGAAAATGCAATAACCCCCCCCGGGGAAAGATGACCAAGGCATTTACAAAACAGCCGCACCCCCTAATTACCCACCACCTTCAAAAGCTCCTTCCACCCGGTTTTTTGATTGACTTGTCAGGCTCTGGATTGTCTTCCTCGTCTTACACAGCTTTAATTGCACCCTGCCCCTGGCGGGCTCGGCAGTGAAAACCGTGTGGGCGGCCCCGGCTGTCTCACCCTCATGGCAGGATGAGTTTTACGTTGCAAAACGGGTGGCAAAGGCGATGAGTTTTGGGGTTCCTGTCCTCCCGAAACCTCTCACACCCGGAGTCCGGCAGGAAGGAGAGGTCCCCGTGGCCAGTCCTCCCCGACTGGTCTTGGCAGGACCGGCGTTTTGTGGAGAAAACAACCACCACTCTCAGGTCCTCACCGTAAAAAAAAACCGGGAAATTCTTAGAATGTCCTGGTTGGATATCCTTGGAAAACGTGTTTAAAGTCATTTTCACCAGAACTGAGCTGAGGGTCCCCTCTCTGCCAGGGTCATTTCCCAAAGGAACGAAATCAGGATGTGGAACTCTGTGGCCACCCAGCTGCTGGCACAGGCCACTTTTGGAAGCGGCTTCCACCGGTGAATTCCCCAAAAATCTAACGAGGTTCCCTCAACACGAGGGAGAACTTCCCACGGAACGGGGCAAAGCCGCAGAACAGCTGCCCAGGGAGGGCCTGGAGTGACCCCTCTGGAGTCGTTCCAAACCCTCCTGGACGTGTCCCTGTGCCACCTGCTCCAGGTGACCCTGCTCCCCTGGGGTTCCTGTGCTGGTGGGGTCAGGGATTCTGACCATCCGTGGTTCCTGGATTCTGGGATTCCCTACCTGGGCCCATCTACTCCCCACCTCATTTTAGGGCCGTTCCACCACCGCTGATGTATTCACCACCGACTTTCATCGTTGGCGGTTTTTTCCTTGCCAGCCCCAAGGTTCCCCATGAAAATATCCATTTTTCTCTCAGGTTTTGCTCTGCCTTATTTGACGGGAAATCGGCGCCTCCGGAAGCCGCTTGTGCAAAACCTGGGCGCCCGTGAGTAAGCTGTGAGTAAAATGCTGGGTCAGAGACCACGCACCCCGGCTCCCCACGCATCCCCAGCTCCGCCAGCTCTTCCCCCGGGGCGGGACGGGAGCACCTGGGTGCAGAGCACCGGGATGGTGCAACCGTGGATGCAACCGCGGCTTCGCAACAGCCCCGGCTCCTCATTTCCCCTCCTGGTTCTTCATTTCCCCTCCCAGTTCCTCGTTCTCCCTCCATTTCCCGGCCATGGAATTCCCACAAGGGTCCTGATGTGTTTTCACTGATTTTCCACCCAAACTCCTCTGGGAGCTGCAGGGTTTTGTCGGGCAGAGATCCCCTGAAGCCGAGGGGTGGCTCCCGTTTGCTATCACTGAAACGATTCCTGGAGTTTCTATCCAGAGGCGCCAGCTGGAGACTTTGATCCAGGAGCCAGACCCGTGTTTACTGCTCAGCCTGTTTACCAACAGCAGCAGGAGAGGGGCCTTGGTTTAACAGGCACCGACAGGCCCGGGATGAGCCCTGGTTTATCAGATTTTGGGGTGACTCCTGGTTTATCTGAGTCGGGATTGAGCCCTGTTTTATCGGGCTTTGGGATGAGCCCTGTGTTATCAGAGTGGGGAATGAGTCCTGGCTTATCTGAGTGGGGAATGAGTCCTGGCTTATCTGAGTCGGGATTGAGTCCTGTTTTATCACGATTTGGGATGAATTCTGGTTTATCAGCGTTTGGGATGAGTCCTGGCTTATCTGAGTTGGGATTGAGCCCTGTTTTATCACGATTTGGGATGAATTCTGGTTTATCAGAGCTGGGGGCGAGCCCTGGTTTATCAGAGCTGGGGATGAGTCCTGGTTTATCTGAGTTGGGATTGAGCCCTGGTTTATCTGAGTGAGGACTGAGCCCTGTGTTAACAGAGTTTGGGATGAATTCTGGTTTATCAGAGCTCGGGATGAGCCCTGGCTTATCTGAGTTGGGACTGAGCCCTGTTTCATCAGGCTTTGGGATGAATCCTGGTTTATCAGAGTTTAGGATGAGCCCTGGCTTATCTGAGTTGGGATTGATCCCTGTTTTATCAGGCTTTGGGATGAATCCTGGTTTATCAGAGTTTAGGATGAGCCCTGGCTTATCTGAGTTGGGACTGAGCCCTGTTTTATCAGGCTTTGGGATGAGTCCTGGTTTATCAGAGCTGGGGATGAGTCCTGGTTTATCTGAGTTGGGATTGAGCCCTTTGTTGTCAGGCTTTGGGATGAGCCCTGCGTTATCAGAGTGGGGAATGAGTCCTGGTTTATCAGAGTTTGGGGTGACTCCTGGTTTATCAGAGTCAGGAATGAGCCCTGTGTTATCAGGCTTTGGGATAAATCCTGGTTTATCAGGCTTTGGGATGAGCCCTGTGCTGTCAGAGCTCCTCAGAGGATGACTCCAGTCCCGGCCCTGTTGCACAAGGAGAGGGGAGGGAGGAAACCTCGCTGTGCCAAGGATCAAACCCAGCCTGGGACTCCTCCCAGCCTCGGGCTGGAGCTGAGCTCAGGGGAGGGCTCTGAGTTCAGCTCCTCGTGCCCAACCTCTGGACTCAAACCCATCCTCTTTGCCCTGCCTCTATTAAATATTGAGCCATCCAAACCTGGGCAGTGCCCTTTGGTAGGAGCCTCCAGAGCCAGGGAATGAGAAATGGAATTTTCAAGTGTTTTCTTCGTTTTGGGAGGGATAGAAATTTTGAGGTGGTTTTCAGTAGGTTGGATAAACAGAAATATTTGCAGGGTCCGGGCTTGGTTTTCTGGATTTCTCTGGGAATTTGCTTTCAACATTTTTTTTGCTCCCCTCATGAAGGGAGGAAACCCGCAGAAATACTGATAATGAAGGGGTAGATTTCAGAAATCGAAATAAAAGCAAATAAATGATAACGCTGCCTAATTTTAGAATGGAATTTAATAGGGCCGGTGACAAAATCTTGCGTAATTGTCCCCACATGATTATCTTACGCCACTTTATGTGTGAGGCATCACATCAAACACAGATTTAGAGCTCAGAGGGTTTGGGTCTTCGGTGTTTCAGGGCAAAGTTTGGATTTTTACTGAGTTGAAAGGGTCAAAATCCCCCCAAGGCGGGTGAAAGCAGAACGGTGAAAAACAAACAATGCGCTTTAAAATGGGCCCAGACCCATGGGTGTTTCTTTTTTTTTTCCCTCCTCACAAGTATTCGGATGAGTCAAACCACCCCAGAGAAGAGTCCTGGAAGATTAAATGTTGGGCAAACCCCACGTCCCAGCCAGCGCCGGATCCGTCCTCTCCCCGTGCCTAATTTAGGGCCTGATCCCATCACGGGATGCCATGAGCAGGTTCTGGGGAGGGAGCCAAGGCGCTGGCTGGGGTTGCCTCACGCATGAAGTTGCGCCATCCCCGGCGATCTCCGGGGCAGGAGCCGGGAATTGCAACCCAGTAAACAACCTTTCACTGCCGGGTCAGGCTGTAAACAGCAATCGGCGGGGAACTGTAGCCCTGAATTCACGCCTGACACATTTTAATTTCCAGAAATTCCTTTCCCGGGTGATTTTCTGTGAAGAGCGGTGGTTTTTTCTAACTGTACCTACGTTGTTTCATTCCTTTCTCACAGGAGGGACTTCTCGATCTCCCTCTGGTTTGACCAAGGTGATTGAAGAGGTTTGCATTTGTTTCACCGATCTGATTGGTCTGTGTGAAATAGTATAAAAGAGAGATCATCTCAGAATAAAGGAGAATTGGATTTCTAGCCTTCTGAAAAAGCGAGTCTGTGTCTGCTTGGTAACTGCGACAGGAAACCCCCTGGGAGATGGGCACAGCACCTCCAGGATGATCCGGGTTAAGAACAGAATTCTGGAATATTTTGGGTTGGAAGGGACCTCGGGAGATGTCCCAGTCCCCACCTGGAGCAGGGGGCACAGGGACACATCCAGGTGGGTTTGTGATGTCTCCGCTCCTTCCCTGGGCCGCTGTTCCAGGGCTCTGCCACCTCCATGGAAAGAAGTTCTCCCTCGTGCTGAGGGGGAACTCGGGGTTTGGTTTTTGGCCACGCTCCTCGTCCTGTCGCTGGGCAAGAGTCTGGCACCGCCCTCTTGCCGCCTGAACCTCTCTGGCTGTGGAAAAAGCTGTATTTTAATTACAGCTGTATTATAATTAATTAAAGCTGTACCCACATAGATGTTGCATCTAAACTGGGCGTAAAATAGGTATGAACAAGGTCCTTTGTGTCGTGGAGATTCCTTGAGGAGCCAACACTTTGAGAGAGGGAGCCAGAAATGAAAGAAACCATCCCAAAATTGAAGCTACCCACGGACTGCGAGGTTTTATTTTCCAATAAATTAGGAAACGGGGAAGGAGACGGGGAAAAGAATCTTTTGCCTTCACAACCCCCCTTTTTCCAGCGGGCACCGCTGCCAGCACAGCCCCTCGCGGGGAACGTGGAGCTCCGATTCAGCGGCACAGCCAGGGCAAAAAAACCCATCCGAGGGGCATTTCTGGGCTGTGAGAGAGGTTGCCGGGCCACTTCATTTCTTCTGGACGGGCGGCCAGCGCGGGCTCTGCTTGCACTGCTGGCTCTTGATGGAGGGGACGACCACGGGGCACTTCTGCTGCAGCACCTGGGCGCATCCCCCTGCCGCGGGGCCGAGCTGGGGGCCCACCGGCGCCCCGGCCCCGTATCCCAGCCCTCCCCTGTAGTACCCCAACCTCTCACCGGCCTCCCCGGCGGTCGGCGGCGCGGCGTAGCCGTACCCCGCTCCCTCAGCCGTTCCCAAATCCCCTGGGTGGTAGATGGATCCCGCCGAGGTGAGGCCAGGCCCCACATCCTCGTAGGCCGGGACTGCGCCCACCGTGATGTCCCAGCCGGACGTGACCCCGCAGTCCCCGCTGGTGACCTCGAGGGACCTGTGGGTGTCACAGGAGAAGCCCCCCGAGATGCTGTAGGGGGCTGGCGGGCAGGACGAGGGTCTGCGGCTGTAGGTGACGGAGCCTTCGCGGCCGCAGGAGAAAGAGGCTCGGCCGTGGCCGGTGGAGAAGGCGCCTGAGCAGAACCCGCCGTGGCTCAGGGAGATCTCCCGGCTGTAGCCCCGGTTCCTCCGGGAGCATTTGCGCCGGAGACAGTGGTAAAGCTGCCAGAGGGAAGGAAAACACACGGATTTTTTTTTCCCGACGATTTTTGCTTTGTGTTCGTGTCAGGCGCCGGGCGGTGCGGTCAGGAAAGCTCAGCCAGGGGCTGGGGGCCGGTTCCAGCCTTTGGAGCAGAGAACTGCTGAGCTGTTAGAGAATCAGGGAGTCGTGGGGTGGTTTGGGTTGGAAAAGCTCATCCTTAAAGCTCATCCTTTCCCTTGGGTTGGGAAAACCCTGAAAGGCATGGGCAGGGACACCCTCTGCTAGACCAGGTTGCTCCAAGCCCTTCAAATCCAAGGATATCTGGGCTCCTCCTGGAATGACTTTCCTCTTTCTACCTCTGCTTCCAGAGAATCTGAAAGCTGAAATGCATTCTGAGCCCAAAATCGGAAATACGAGATCTGAAATAGATCATTTTCCCGTCTAATAACTGCCCGTGTTTTTTTTCCTCCCCTCATTCCCATGTCCCCACCACAGAGCTGCACAGGCACCGAGGATCATCCTCCTTTCTCTTTCCTGCTTGTTGAAAGAGCATTGGATCCAACTTTCGACCCCTGGCTCTGTTCCTGCGTCCCCCAAAATCTTTTACAGGAGGTGGCTGGCCCGGACTCAGAGGCTCGTGGCCATTCCGAGGTGCAGCTCAGGGTTGTTATCGATTAATATCAAAAACAAATTAATTAATATATAAAAAAAAAAAGTGCCCTGCACATTCAAGCCCACGAAGGCTGTGCAGGGCCGGCCCCGCCACAGACCCCTCCAGGTTTTTACCCTGCTCATCCCTCTGCAGCCCGCTCTGGCGCCTCGATTTCACCTTTTTTTTCCCCTCCAGGGGTTGGATCCAGAAAGGAGCAAGAGCTCACCCCGATCCCGAGGGCTTGGCTCGGGCAGGGCCCCCCTGCTGCCAGCAGGTCTCAAGCGAGCTGCATCCCACGGCTGGGAAATGAGAAAATCCCAGGAAAAAACCCCGACTTACCCTCTTCAGCCATCGGAAACACATTTAGGAGGTAAAAGTCGACGGAATGAGGAGCTTTAACAGCCTCAGGACCATTTATATGGCGTTTAACGTGTATGGGAAGTGAGACACCCTCGGGAATGAGAAGGATTTATTTACCGAACTGCGATTTCAGTGTTTGCTTTGGCTCCCGATCCGTATCTCGCTTCACACCGCTCATTTCAGCTGCTGTTAATTGTTACTTCTGCCTAATGAGCCGATTCCTGCGCCCCTGCCCTGGGCTACGCAGGAATCCTCCGGCCCCCAGCGCCGGCGGAGGTGGGTGGGGATGTGGGTGTAGGAGGCACAGCGAGCTGACAAGCTGATCCCTCTGCAGCTCCCTGCTGGCTCCAGGGGGAGGTGTTTTATTTTATTTTATTTTATTTTTTGATTTTTTTGTTGTTGTTTGTTTGTTTTTGTGTGTGTGTTTTTGTGGTTTGTTTTTTTTTTTTTTCCGAGGAAAACATTTGCATACGAACCAGATCTTTCGAAGCGATTGATGCCCTGAGCGGGGAATTTTGCAAGAGCTTAAAGACAGAATTTGCGGAGGTGTGAATGTCCCCACGCTTAAACCCAGCCTGGCTGCATTTAATGATGGGTTAAGCCTCCAAATCCCTCCCTTCCTTCTTTATCCTCTCCTTCCTGCGGTTTGGAAAGAGCCCCCGGGGCTCTGGGGGGTTGCAGACCCGAGCTCCGGGCAGTTTCGCGGTGGGGACAGAAAATCCAAAGCCCCATCCCCGGGCAGAAATCCGCGGGGTGATGGGGCTGCCAGGGCAGGGTGCAAAACCTGGCAAAGGGAGGGATTTGAGGCCGGGAGGGAGATTTGGAGCTTGCCTGAGGGATTTTGCTGCTGGTTTTATTCCCTCTTGTTGGCGGGTTCGCGGGTGAGGCTCCCCTCTGGGCGCAGATCTTGGGAATTCCGGAATCCCTGAGGTTGGAAAAGCCCTCCCAGCCTGCCCAGGGCACTGAGGGTCAGTCCTTCCTCGGACACCTCCAGGGATGGACGCTCCAAATCTCCCTGAGCAGCCTCTCCCAAGCCCTGGCCCCTCTTTTCCATCAGGAAATTCCTCCTGATGTCCCACCCTGACCCCGCCTGAGGCCGTTCCCTCAGGTTTGCTGCAGGAAAAGGGGGAGGATGGCAAGGCCGTGGATGCTGTCATGGATTTATTGTCCCCCCTGGGGCATCACCAGCTGCTGGGTCATCTCCAATCCCTGCTCTTCCCCGCTGAGCCTGGTCACGTCTCCCATCGGGTCCACAGAGGACAGAGAGGGTCTGCAACCACGCCCGGACACCAAAGGGTGCTGGCGCTGTGTTTCCTTCCAATTTTGGGATCTTCTGTTCCTCCCCTCACAGAGCCCGGGTGGAAAATGAGGGTGCAAAACCCCGTGGGGCAACAAACCGTGCGGCTCTGGAGCGAAACATCTCACCAGAGACATTTCTACATCCCAAGACCGTGAAGCGCAGGTTGATAGTGCAAGAAATCAATGAACTCCCCAAAAAAAGGGGGCAGGTTTGAGCGATTATAACATTTATTGGATGTGAAAAAAGTGCCTTTAAGCAGCGGAACGTTATCAAAGGTCCCAACACCAGGAGCAGGGGAATCCTGGAGTTCTCACACGAGGTGACAGGAGGGAACAGGCTGGGAAGGACCAGGCAGCAGGGCCAGGCCTGGAGAAAAAGGAGGCTCAGACCCGGAGCTGCCCGGGGCGGTTACTTCTGGCAGGGCCAGCAGGAGCTCTGCTTGCTCTGGTGGGACACCACGCTGGGGATGACCACGGGGCATTTCNTCCCCCTCCGATGACGACTTTTGTCCCTGAGGATCCACCACCGTATCCTCCTCCCATGCCATAACCTGAGGATCCTCCACTGCAGCACCCAGAGGAGCTTCCACTACTGCCTCCCCCTACGATGATGCTCTTTGATCCCGAGGATCCGCCGTATCCTCCTCCCATCCCGTAGCTGGAGGAGCCCCCGCTGCAGCACCCAGAGGAACCTCCACTGCTTCCCCCTCCAATGATGGCTTTTGTCCCTGAAGATCCACCACCGTATCCTCCTCCCATCCCGTAGCTGGATCCCCCACTGCAGCACCCGGAGGATCCGCCGCTGCCCCAGCCTCCCACGATGATCTTCCCACCTGAGGAGCCGCCACCGTAGCCCCCTCCCATCCCATACCCCGAGGATCCTCCGCCGCAGTATCCGGAGGAACCTCCCCCAATGATGATGCTCTTTGATCCCGAGGATCCACCACCGTATCCTCCTCCCATTCCATAGCTGGAGCCTCCACTGCAGCACCCAGAGGAGCTGCCTCCCCCTACNGAACCTCCACTGCTTCCCCCTCCAATGATGGCTTTTGTCCCTGAAGATCCACCACCGTATCCTCCTCCCATCCCATAACCTGAGGATCCTCCACTGCAGCACCCAGAGGAGCTTCCACTGCTGCCTCCCCCTACGATGATGCTCTTTGATCCTGAGGATCCACCGTATCCTCCTCCCATGCCATAGCTGGATCCTCCACTGCAGCACCCAGAGGAACCTCCACCACTGCTTCCTCCTCCAATGATGCTCTTTGATCCCGAGGATCCTCCGTATCCTCCACCCATCCCGTAGCTGGAGCCCCCACTGCAGCAGGATCCACTTCCTCCACCGCCGGAGCTGATGATGATTTTGCTGGAGCCCCCTCCGCCCCCGCAGCAGGAGGAGCCCTGGGCACCGGAGGAGCCGCTCCCGTGGCAGCCGGAGCCCTGGCTGTGGCACCCGCTGGACTGGGAGGACATCCCATGGCACGAGCTTTGTCTGGAGCACATCTTGGAGCAGTGACCCTGCAAGGAACGGCGCTGTCAGAGAGGAGAACCGAGAAGGAATTGTTCCCAGGAATTGCTTGTCCCACCTTCCGCAGCGGCTTTAAACTCCCTCCCCGCTGCCAGACCTGCCCTGACACGCCAGGGAAGCTCTCTGCAGGTCCCAACAGTTCCAAGAAGGTCGGGAACGTTTCCTGAGGTTCACACACACGCTCTGACACGCCCAAAAAAAAAATCGCGTGGATCCTTCTGGATGTCTCACCCTGACTCCGCAAAGTTCAGCTTTCAGAGTTCCAGCTGCAACTCCCCCTGTCTAAGCTCTGTTGGCACCTCTGGCTGGGTTCTGGTGGAGCCACCACGGGTTCAAAGAACGCCCAAAGAATGAACTGGTGGAGGGAATCTCCCCGCTGGAGGTTCCAGAAGTTTCCGTACCTGCGGGCTTACCTTTGGCGCTGGTGGGGATGTCGCGATGCTCGGCGCTGGTTGAGTGAGGAGCCCTGGGGTAGCTGAGCTTTTATACCGGGTGCATCGCGCTCCCGGGGGAAGTGAGACACCCTGAGGAATGCTGAGAGATTTATTGACAGAGCTTGGCTCCAGCTGCCTCCCTCCTTGACTCACTTGCAGCGGAGGTGAAGTGCATCAGCCCCGTTCCGTACCGCAGTCGCTAATTCCGGTTAATGATTCCCTTCCGGGAGCCTCGCTCCGAGTTTTTTGGGACAAACGGCGTCTCAAGGGTCCGTTTTGGGGGGCTCTCAGTGTGTTTCTGCTGGGCTGAAGCTTCTCGGGTGCTCGGGACAGGGTGGGGACAGAGCAGGTGCCAAGCGATGGGGCCTGCAGTGAGTTGGAGGCAGAGAGGGATGGAAGGATGAGGATAAAGGATGTGCTTGAGCAGAGTCACAGAGGATTTTGGAGGATTTCCTCAAAGACTGGCAAGACAGGGAGCAGGAGCACGCCCATCCCGCTGGGAAAGGCCAGAGGTACCACCCCGGTGGAGTTCCTGCTTTGGAGCTGCCCAGATCCGTGCTGGAGGACGCTGTGAGGGTGACGGTGACAAAGGTGACGGTGACAAAGGCGACAGTGACAAAAAGGGGATTTTTCCCCTCAGTCTTTTGCCACCCCAAGGTGGGAGCCGCTGTTGGATTTCCACAGAGGCCTGCACCCAGCTCAGGGTCTCAGTCTCCGGGCTGGAGTGGGGAAAACCTCGAAACCCTTCTGTTTTCAAAGTTGCACTTGAAGGCCATCAAGACCTCACCCTTGAACTCCAGGACGTTAAACACCTCCTCTGCCTCAACAGGACCCATTTCTGAGGGTCCTCACCGGCCACCCCACCCGCACCTGAGCAGGGCAGTCACCTGGGCACGTTCCCTGCTGGAGGATGAGAGTTTGTCAGCGCAGCTGTCCCAGCACCGGCTCTGTGTCACGCGTGTTTGGAGCCTGACAGCAGCATCCGCCCTCCCAGGACACTGAGTAGGGGAAGGACTAATCGGGGTTTTGGCCATGGGGACGCGTGACAGGCCCCAGCTGCCACCACGAACGTGACCTTGAACACGCACACGCGGCACCCTCGGGATGGGGACGGGGCCGCCAGCGCTGGGGACGCACGCGCAGGGGCTTCCTTCAGCTCGGCTTTGGAGTCCCTCCCGTGGTTTTATCTCTGTTCTCATCTCCAGATCTGAGGTGTCACCGCTGCTCTGCCTCCCAGCTCTGAGGTGTGGGTGTTGCGCTCCTGAGGATCTCGACACCTTCATCCCTTCCGTGCCTTCAACCTGTAGGGACTTGCCCAGAGGGACATTCGGGATCGGCAGCTCGTCCTGGCCCAGGGATGAGGAAAGGCCCTGGAGGCTTTTGGAGGGGTGGTGAGGGGAGCTCCTGCGAACCACGGGGTGTGGAGAGCCCAGGGTTGGAGCCCCGGGAGGCACTGGAGCTGTAGCAGGTTGGATTTCTTTTGCCAAGGGTGTAGGAAAAGCGTGGCTGGGAGCGCAGCTGCCGGAAGGGTCGGCGCGACCGCAGCCTGTGCCGGGTTAGGGAGGAATTTGGGTGCCCGTGTCGGGTAAAGGGAAATGGGGATGTAAAAGGGTTCGGGGCCGCGTTCTCAGTTTCGTGGTGCTCTGCTGGGGCCTTTTCCCTGCAGTGCTGGAACCCTCGGGAAGGTCGTGGTACCTCTTCATCTCCTCGGTGGGTGGTTTGTGGGCTCGACATTTCTGAGCCTGAATTTCAGCTCGCTGACCATCGCCAGCTCCTTTCCCAAGGGAAAGCTGCCAACAGTTTCTCTTTTCAAAACATCTCTCTGCGTTTCTCAGCACAGGCTCAGCAAACAGTGTTCCCTTTGCCAGAACAACTGTCCCAGGGGTTGTTTCCTATTCCTGAACCCACGGAGAGCAGTGTCAGTGCCATGGAGCAATAATAGACCTTTTTACACAGTGTGTTCTAAAAGAAACGATTGGGATTGTAATTAAAGCTTCTTTCTCTGCTGACAGCTCCATGGAATCGATCCATTTCCTGCCCTGCCGTGACTGGTGGTTGATATAAGAGAGGACAAATCCCTGGCCGGGTCCTACAGCACCCTGGATCCCTTTTCCCACCAGATTCCCTCACGCACAGTGATGCTGACAGTGTGGGGCGTGATCCTGGAGAAGAACTCTCCAGTTTTCTTCCCAGGGCAGGATTCTTCTCAGCTGTGATCCTTCAAGGGTTTCACGGCCTGTAATTCCCAATTCTGTTTCCTCCCTACCAGGTGTGTTTGTGAGATGAACAAAAACCATTTGGGCTTAAAGTTTACTGGACTCGAGACTAATCCCACCAGTTCCAAAGGGGACTTTGGGAGTTCTTTTTGAGAGGATTTTCCCACTTTGAGAGGAAAGCTCTGGGCTGCATCCAAAGGAGGGTGGACAGGTTGGGGAGGGAGGGGTTTTTTCCCCTCTACTCTGCTCTGGTGAGATCCCACCTGGAACGCTGCGTCCTGTTCTGGCGTCCCCAAGAGAAAAGGGACGTGGAGCTGTTGGAGCAAGTCCAGAGGAGGCCATGAAACTGATAAAAGGACTGGAGCCCCTCCGCTATGGAAGGGCTGGGAATGTTGGGAATGCTCAGCCTGGAGGAGAGGAGGTTGTGTGGAGACCTCAGAGCCCCTGCCAGGACCTGCAGAGGCTCCAGGGAAGCTGGAGAGGGATTTTTCCTCAGGAGCTGCACGGACAGGGCAGAGAATTGGGCCAGGATGAAAGAGGGGAAAATCAGGTTGGATTTAGAAAAGATCTGTTGATGAGCACCTGCTCCAGCACTGGAGGCTGGAGAACATTGTGGGCTCAACATTTCTGAGCCTGAATTTCAGCTCGCTGACCACTGCCGGCTCCTTTCCCGAGGGAAAGCTGCCAGGAGTTTCCCTTTTCAAAACATCTCTCTGCGTTTCTCAGCACAGGCTCAGCAAACAGTGTTCCCTTTGCCAGAACAACTGTCCCAGGGGTTTTTTCCTATTCCTGAACCGATGCAGAGCAGTGTCAGTGCCATGGAGCAATAATAGACCTTTTTACACAGCGTGTTCTAAAAGAAACTGCTGGGATTGTAAATAAATCCTTCTTTCTCTCCTGACAGCTCCATGGAGTCAATCCATTTCGTGTCCTGCCATGACAGAACATTTCCCAGCAGAAGGTTTTGGATGTTTTGTTCATTTCTGGTAAGCAAACCGACAAAGGAGAAAAGCAACGCCACAAACCGATTCCGTCTGCGCACAGAAATCTTTTATTTCCTGTCACATTTATGGCACGGGGGAGCCACCTGGGAGTTCACAGCACAGGGATGCAGCGCCGGGGGGGACACGAGGGACGGGGACGTGCTGGGAGCAGACTCGGAGTGCAAAGACTCAGACCCAGAGCTGCCCGGGGCAGTTACTTCTGGCAGGGCCAGGAGGAGCTCTGCTTGCTCTGGTGGGGCACCACGCTGGGGATGACCACGGGGCATTTCTGCTGCGAGGAGCCCCCGCCGCCGCCTCCAGAGCTGATGATGATGGTCTGGCCCGAGGAGCCACCGCCGGATCCGCCGCCGCAGCATCCTCCTCCTCCACCTCCACC
>WBMY01006208.1:81089-96026 GCA_013397315.1 Donacobius atricapilla | reverse complement strand
GAGCAGGGCTGGAGCAGGGCTGGGAGGTACTGGAGCAGGGCTGGAAGGTGCCAGCACCCTCCTCCGTGTCCAGCCCGCTGTGGTGGGGGCTCTGCTGTGTTCTCCAGAGCTGAGCAGCTGAAACCAGCTCTGAGCGTGGCGTCTGCACAAGTCCCGGCTCTGAAATTCCTGCTGAGCGAGAAGAGCCCTGCCAGGCCCCGAGCCCAGCGTGGGGGACACGAGGATCAAACCTCTGTTCCCCCCCAGCCGCCAGAGCTGCTGACAGGGACAACAGAAGGGAATTGCTGCCAGAGCCAGGCGGGCCTTGCCAAACCCCGGGGCAGGGATCCCCATCCCGCAGGAGCGGGAGGAGGAGGGAATCCATCCCGGCCGGGCTGCAGGGTGGGCTGAGCCTCCCGCTGTGATGTGGCGGGGATGGGGCGCTCCTGTTAGCTCAGCTCTCCGGGCAGGGAAACAGGATCAGACACTCATTCCCTTTAATCTTGCGGCAGTAAGTATTTAGGAAGTGCTTATCTCCGAAAAAGCCTTATGATGGCTTTTGAGCTTACAGAGCTATGAGACCCCTCCAACTCAGAATATTCTGTGATTCTGTGACTGCTCTGCTGCACTCGGTGGGGGTTTGCTTTGCCTTAGATCTAAACACAAAGTTAAAATTGCCGAATGCAGCCAAGGGGGCACTTCCCCTTTCTTCTCTGCTGACTGCAGAGCTGGTGTTTCCTCAGCAGAAAAAAAAGAGTATTTGTGGCCACCGTCGCTGCTATTTTACTTCTGCCTGGGCATTGGAGAGAGGGGGGGCTGCAGCAAGTGTGTCCAGCCTGGAAGTGTGTGGGCGTTGGTGCTGAGGAGAGAGCCTGGTTTTGGGGAGCTGAAAATGGGCTTTGAGGAGTTGAAAATGGGCATTGAGGAGGTGAAAATGGGCTCTGAGGAGGTGAAACCAAGTTTTGAGTGGATCAGGAGCATCTACAGAGCTTTGTGGGGCTTTGCTCTCTTCAGCCTGGTTAAAGCAGAGCCACAGGCAGCCTGGTTTGTTGAGCTGGCCCAAAGCCACCCCCGTGGCCACTCGCCAAACCTCTGGTGGTCTCCTGGGAGCCGCTCAAGCACCTGGGGATGGTTTTGGGATGCTGACAGCCGCGCCAGGCTGGTGCCTGGGGACCACAGAGCCAGCAGCCAGGGCTGGCTGGAGTCTCCTGGTGGGCTGTGGCTGGTTCCTTCTCTCCTCGTGGGAGAAGCTGCTGTTGATGGAAGTGTCACCTCCTTCGAGGCAGCAATAACATCTTGCTCTTCTGAAGGCTGATCCCCGTGAAGCTGCTGGGGCAGCTGCCAGCCAGGAGTCTGATGCTCTGTCATCATCTTCCTTCATATTTAATGCTCCAGGAAGCAGAACTGCTCCTTTCTGCCTCTTCACCACTTGTGGAGTGACCACATCTTGTCATCACCTGCCAGTGAGATGGGTGGGTGAGACGTGGCGGCAGCAGCGGGACTGTCCTGCAGGGACCTCGGCGTTTATGTAACCTTGCTCAGAGTGAGAGCAGGTTTGGGGCCAGCCAGGCTCTGGCTTTGGCAGAGGACAGCCCTTGTCTGGGCAGGGGCACCAGCGTGGCTGTGTTTCCACACTGCTAAATCAATCCAAGAGCCCAGTGCAACAGCCCAAACATCTCACCTGGTTAATTCAGCTGTTCCCCCTTCATAAAGCAGCAATAAATGCTGGAGCTCAGCAGGGAGTGCACACAGCAATGGCTGGGGAGCAGCAGCTTTGGAGCAGGGGGTTGAGGGGCTGTGATGCTCTAGGAGTCTTGCAGGAGGCTTTTCCTGAGGTGCACCAGCCCCTCATTGCGTGGAGAGGGCTGCTCCAGGCTTATCTGCAAGCCCCACATCACCTGGCCACCGTTTCCTGCTGGTTTTGTGGGGTTTTACAGATGGGGATGAGTGTTGCAGCATTATGAGGCTGAGGAGTTAAAACACCTCGTGGTTTGCAGCCCAGACTCACGTCGCTCTAAACCAGCTGCAAGTGCCACCAGGCTGCAGGAGTGATTTCCCAGCTCCCAAGCCCTGTCTGTCATGGTCAGGAGCGATGCTGTGGTTGGGGGTTGTTGCTGCTAAGTGTCACGTTAAGCCAGGCTTTTATTCCTTATGAATCAGTCCCGAGCTGCTGTTCCACAGAAGGAGTGAGGACTGAGAGCCTCACATGGCTCATCTTCCTCGTGGAGTGACTGAGATGGGGCTTGACCTGTGCTGAAAACCGGGAGAACAAACCAATTCTGCTCACTTCACATCTCTGATGAAGAAGAATGAAAACAATATTAAGATTAAACAATCACCACGGAAGCTCAAGTGCTGTAATTCCATTAAAGGCTGGTTGTGATCAGGCCGTGAAATCAAGGTCATGATGGGTTTGGGGCCTGGATTGAATCAGCAGCTCAGCAATGAAGTTATGTTGGTTCAAAGTATTTATCAAATCATATTAGCGCTGTGAGCAATTGGATTTCTGCATCGGGCTGAGACAAAACTGGCTGTAATTCAGCCTGAATAGCAGTGATGGGGCTGGGTGTTTGTCCTGAAAGGCTGTGCCTGACCCAGGTGACAGTGGGTGACCCTGGGCGGGCAGTGGGAGCCGAGCTCAGCCTCTGCCTTCACCCACCCCTGCTCCCATGGGAATGTTTTAAGTATTAAATACCATTGTGTCAAATAACCTGTGGGGTTTTATAAACTTTTGTCATTGAAGCCTCATTTGGATATTCCCATCAGGAGAAATAATTTTAGGTGTAGGTCAGGAAGCTCCAGATGATAGGGAGTTTGCACAAACCAGGTTACGAGTTTATGTGAAAGTCAAATCGGGAAGGACTCAAAGCTCAGCGGCTCCAGGTGCCTCTCTCCAGGTCTGACTGGGATGTAGGCCGAGGGAGGACGTGTGCCCAAACCCAGCAAATGAAGAGAAGCCCCTTCCAGCATCTAGAGATGCTCCAAGAAATCTGGACAGGGACTTTGGACAGGACAGGGGGGAATGGCTTTCTACTGCCAGAGGGCAGGGTTAGATGGGATATTTGGGAGGAATCCTTCCCTGGGAAAGGGGGTGAGGCCCTGGCAGAGGATGCCCAGAGAAGCTGTGGGTGCCCCATCCCTGGAAGTGCCTGTGCAGCTCAGGGCTGTGTCATGAGCATTTGGGCACCAGATCTGTGCACTGAGCTGCTGATCTGGGGTGCTCCTTCTAGGCGGGGGGAGGTGAAGCCCCTGCAGAGCCGGCTGGAGCCAGCGCTCCCCTGCTGCTTTGCTCTCCGAATTTTATGTAACAGCACACGTGTGCGTGGCTGGGGCCGGGCAGCAGCAGGGCAGGGTTGGGGCTGCTGCAGATGTGACCGTAACGAGGGGAGACAGCCCTTCCCGGGGGAGGGAGGCAGCCTGGCGTCCCCGGAGCGCGCCGCCTCTTGGGGTTGGCTCCCCAGGATCCGCTCTGCCTTTTCCATCGCCTTGGATAACCATCAGCAGCCACGTCCCAGCATCCCCACGGAGCTCCGGCTGCAGCCAAGTGGGGGAGGCTGGTGGGCAGCACGTCGGGGGCCAGGGCTCCCCTTCTCCTGCCTGGGGGTGCTGGTGCTGGGCAGGGCACGGGAGGTTGTCCCCTCCCTGGGAAATGTGCAGGGCTCTGCTGTGCCTGTGTGGCTCCGGGGGCTCCTGTGGCTTTGCAGGGTCAGTGTCCCTGTAGAAGGCAGGGAAATGTGTTTGGGCTCCTGCAGTGACCAGTGGTGGCCATTCCTTGCTGTGGGGCTGGTGCTTTATTTGCCGTATTACAGGAGAGGTTGGGTCAGGGCTCATCCCGAGCTCTGCTCTCCTTCCTGGCTGCGGGAGAGCCTCGGATATCCCCGGGCTCAGATCCAGCATCGCCGTGCCTGGCTGGACACACCAACCTCCCTCTGGCACACTTGGGCCGTGTGTGGGGGCTGCAGGAGCCAGGAGGGGCTGGTGCCTCCCCTGAGGCTGCTCCAGGGTCTGCCAGCTGCCTCGCAAGGAGCCATTCCTGGGAATGAGGAAAAGCTGCCTGGGCTGAGGATCCCTGGCTGCTTGCTCTGCTCCTTTTGCCTCTGTGTTATGGTGGGGTTCCAGCAGGCTTGCCTTGAGTCTGTTCCCCGGCTCAGATGCTCTTTCCTTTCCAATCAACCTAACTTCTTTTTCATCTTTTCCCATTTCTAGCTCTTCTCCCTCGTGATTGCCTAAACAAATCCTCCCTTCTCTCTGTGTTTACTCCTTCCAGGTATTTCATCCTGCTGCATCGATCCAGCACAGTCCTCTCTCTTCCCTGACCTTTCCTTTCTCTTTTCCCGCTGCTCTGTGCCGCTGGTCCTGAGCAATCCCTCCTTGGGATGAGCGCTGGAGGTGGCACAGCCCCTCCCTCTCTGCGTCCCTCCCGGTGCTGGACAGAACCGTGCCTGCCACGTGCTCCCCTGGGCTTTCTGCTCCCCAAACTCGCCGCTGTGCCGTGCTGGTGACCCCAAGGCAGCTCCTGCCTGCTGGGTCCCTGGGGCCGCTCCTCGGCTCAGCCTGGCCAGTGCCAAGCACACTGAGAAGGATCCGTGGTGATGATTTCTGTGTGGAGCTTGGCGCTGCCCTTGGCTCGTGTTTGCGCGTTCCTGGCTGGGATGGGAGGTTTGAACTCCTTTCCCAGCGAGGCCGTGGTTATCAAAGGCTCTGCTGGTGCTGCTCCACCTGCGCCGACAGCGGCGTGTGCTGCGCACACCTCGGGGCTTGACATTTCTCAGCTGCTCTTTGATCTGCGCCCCCCCGAGCTGTCACCGAGGCGCTGGGGGGGTGGCAGGGCGGTGTGCCCTGCCTTTCTGTGCGGGACAGCAGCGCCTGGGGCTTGGCAGAGCTCGTTCCCTTTTCATCTGCCCGTGTTCCCGATTCTGACCCGCGGGGGGGACGCGGTTTGGCTTTGCGTGGAGTGGGGGCTGCCCGGCGTGGCTCGTGTGCCCGGCTCTGGGGGGTGCCAGGCTGAGCCCCCACAGCCGGGGGTGCCCCAGGAGCGGGCAGCAGCCCCGGCTGTGCCAGCCCGTGCCAAAGGCTGTGCCAAAGGCTGTGCCAAAGCCTCTGCCCGGCGCCGCCACGTGCTGACACTGCTAATTAGGTCAGCGGCTCCCGATGAATTGGAAGTGGATGCGGGAGGCAGGGGGGGGCGGCACGGGGGAGTTATTTGAGGCCTCTCCAACCTAGAAACCCAGAAAAGATTTTCTGGAGCTGTTGGGTGGCTCTGGTGTGTGCTCTGGCTTTGAGCGCGACCACCGCCCTGGCCGCCTCCCTGCCCGCTCAGGTCACAAATGGAGTTTATTTTCCCTCCCTTGAGCCAGGAATCTTATTTACGCGATTCTCAAAATGGGAATTTGAGGCTGACAACCTCAGTCAGGGTCTCAATTTACAATGCAGTGCTTGAGTGGCTCGTGCTTGTCAGTGGGGTCTTGGGGAAGCTGCAGAGCCTGGCAGGGAAGCACCTTCCCCCAGCCCTTACAGGGGATCAGGTCATGCCAAAGAAAGCCAAACACCACGAGAAAGGTGTGTGGCTGTGGTTCAGAGCGTGGGGTGGCTGAGATTTCCCCCATTTCTGGGGAACAGAGGTGAGGGCAGCAGCCCTGAGGTCCTGGTGGGCACCTGGCTGCAGGTGAAGCCTCGCTCCCGGGTAAGGCAGAGCTTCTCCTTGGAGTGCAGTCCCAAGATCTTACACTGCGCTTTGTGTGTTACTTTTCCCCCTGTGCATCTGGCATATTTAACAGGCTTTTTTATTTAAATTTGCCTTCCTGGGCGTTATCTGAAAGCCCACTGTCATTCTGAGCAAACCCAAACTGAAAACTACCTCGTGAACAAGGAGTGTCGCTCGCCATTTTGTGATGGAACAGCGTGTAAAATCAAGGCTCTGGATAAATCAATGGCACACGGAGCATATTTACATAAAGTATATAAAGCTCTGAGTACTAAGTTTAGAGCGTGGGCTCTGCGCTCGCGGAGCGGCATGTTCCGACTGGCTGAGACAAGCCTTTCCTCAGCACAGGAATTAGCAGGAGCCTTGCAAAACCAGCCTGAGAGCAGGGTGTAAATAAGGCTTGTACCTGCGTATTTAAATCCTGGTGGAAGCTGGAGCTCTCCCGCTGCTCAGATCGGGGTTTTTCTCCCTGTGTTGTGATGTGTCTGGGCTGGAGCTGTGCCCACCCGCCGTGCCAGGGCACAGCACTGCCCAACCCAGGGCTGGAGATCCTGCAGGGAATCGCGGCGGGATGGGCCTCGTGCTACTGAACCAAATTAGCCGGAGCTGAGCTCCTTTCACTCCTCGCCTTCTCCTTCTTGATGGCCCAGTTAGTTAATTAAGCAGGATGAGTTTTGGGGATCGGGGTCTGTGTGTGCTCCTGCTGTTTCAGGGTTGTGCTTTTCTTCCAGAAATGGGGCTCTGTCCCTTTCCCTCGGGTAGAAACCTCTCATGGTGCTCTCGGGTGTGGGCAGCAGGGCTCCGTCCATGCTGGGCGTAGCAGGGCTGTGCTGGAGGGGCCGGGGGCTCTCCAGGCTGGCACTGGGGCATCCATTCCCCTGCTCCCATCACCGCTGCCGGGCTGGTGCCTCTGGGCTCTGTCCCTGCGCTGTTCCCAGGCTAATAATACCCGGGAGGAGGCGGCGTGCTGCCTTCCCCAGCGCATCCTCCTCCGGCCGCCTGCATCGCTCCTCCGGGGGCTTGGTGTGCCCGGGGCTGCTGCCGCCTCCTCCTGTGCCGTGCTGGCCCCTGCAGCCCGGCTGCTGCCTTGTATCCTTGCTTCGGGGTGATGCCAAAACCTCCATCGTTTCCACCTGTGTGCCCAGTGGCATCAGCTCGCTTCCGTCCGCTTATTTCTCCTCGTGGCCGCAGGCGCTTGCCCTGGATTTTCTCATTTTGGAGGAAAACATTCTCTTTGAAATAGGGTTGTTGGTTGCAAACCGGGTTTTTAATCCATTTCTCACTGACCCCCTTTCCCTCACCCAGGTTGGTGCAATGTGGGGAGACCCAAACCCTGCTGGCTCTGGCACGGGGGTTTGCTCTCAGGGGGCTCTTGGAGCAGGGTGGGAGCCAGGAGCAGGTCCAGCCTCAAAATAATCCCCCTTTGAAGTCTGGGCTGTCACTGAATCTTGCTCCTTTTGTTGGTTTGCTCCATTTTATGTATCTACTAATAAATATTGTAGCATGCTAAAAATAACTGATAACCGTGAAGAAGCAGCAAAGCTGCTTTGGGCCCTGAATTTCCAGTTTAATTCCCATCTCAGAGAAGCTTGGGCTGCCTGAAGCAGGTCCAGCCCTGCCTGGGCTGGGGACGTTGTGGCTTTCCAGTGTCATGGTGCCACTGTCCTGGGGAAGAGATGGTGGCAAGGAGGTGTCACAGTGTGGGACAGCCATGGGCGAGAGGTGCTGCTCTCAGAGCCTCGCTGGCAGCTCCCCTGGTGCCACAGGGCAGGTGAAAGCTGGCAGCATCCAAAGGGATGAAGGGAGGAGAAAGTGGCCAGGTCAGGGAGCTGGGGGCGCCTGGTGTGTTCAGTGTTCAGGGAGGCTGGTGCTGCCCTGGGGTCCCTGGGGTCCCCTGTGCCACCTTTGCATCACACGGGGCAAAGCAGCCGCGTTCCCTCAGCCCAGCCCGCGTGCTGCTGTGCCAGGTGTGGTGCTGGCAGAGCCCAGCGTGGCACAGCCCTGCTGGCACCTGTCACATCAGGAGAGCGGGCGCTGGAGGGCCACAGTGTCTGCCAGTGCAGGTGTGGCACCAGGGAACAGCCAGGGGCTCCTGTGCCAGTGTGTGGCACTGCCCTGGCACCGTCTCTGTGTCCCCTGCGGTAAATACAGACTGGAGGCACTGCCCGTAGTTTTGGGGGCGCTGGTGGCCCTGTGCACTGTGGCAGGCATTCAGCGCAGCCCGGGCAGCAGGGCTGGCGCTGCAGCGGGCCTGGAGCCACGCAGCTTTGTGCGCTGGCAGGGCAGGGCAGGGACGAGCCGGGGGCTGCGGGGGCCGCTGCCAGTGCCAGGGCAGCCCCCGGCAGCGCCTCCCAGCCCGGGTGGTGAGCGGGCGGCCGCTGGGTACAGCTCGTCCCGTGCAGCCCACGGGCTGAGTCAGCGCCTCTGCGTGGGGGGCTCCGATGAGTAAGGGCGGGCTGGGGGGGCTGCGCAGGCACACGTGTGTGTCCCGTGCCGGGGTCCCCCCGCACCGCCCGCCCCTCCCTGCCCCGCGCCGGTGGGCAGCGCTGCCGGCAGCCCCCTCCCTGCTCCTCTCCCTCTTGCAGTACATCGAAGCCATCAGCAACAAGCAAGGAGAGCTGGAAAATTACGTCTCAGATGGCTACAAGACAGCTCTGACGGAAGAGAGGAGACGGTTCTGCTTCCTGGTAGAGAAACAGTGCGCGGTGGCCAAGAGCGCCATCACCTACCACGCCAAGGTGAGTCGGAGCCGCCGGGGCTGGTCCTGGCTGCCCCATCGCCCCCCTGGAGGGATGCTCCCAGCTCAGGCTGCATCCCACAGAACAGCCTGATGTCCCAAAAGCCACAGCTGGTGCAGCCCCTGCAGCTCGGGGGAACCAAGGGGGTGAGGGACCAGCAGGTGATGCCAGGGAAGATGCCCCAGCAGGAGCAGCTGCTCCAAATCCCTGCTGCCCGTGGCAACTCCGTCCAAATCCCTCCTGCCCGTGGCTGCCCACATGTCCTGGAGCAGGGCTGGAGCTGCCCCCTGCCCGCCTGGGAAGCTGCAGCACCTGCACGGGTCTGGAGCAGAATCCGTGCAGACCTGGGGGTGCCGGCGCTGCTCCCGCAGCCTCATGCTCCCGTTCTGGTTGTTCCCCACCGCCTCCCTCCGTGGCTCACAGCAGCCATCTGTCACCGCCACGCTTGGCACTGGAGCAGGGGAGGGAGTTGGGATTAGTCAGCTCTGTCCTGGCACATCCACAGGATGGATCCACGCTTGGCTTGGTGGGCTTAGTGCAGGAGGGGAAAAATACCCCCCAGGGCTGGCGGTCAGCAGGAACGAACCAAGACCTTGCTGCAGCAGCACGCAGAGGGTGGTTTTGCAGGAGGGACTTTGCAGGTGGCTTGTCCAGAGCGTGGTGGGTGTCCTGCTAAAAACTCCATCCTGCTGCTGCCCGTGGCTCCCGCAGGATGTTCCACAGGATCGGGAGGCTGCACCCACTGGCTGGTGTCAGGGAAACATGCAGGGACTTTGAAATTGGATTTAGAGGGGTTTTGATACGCAGAACTACATTTGGTCCCCAGATGAGGCACAGCAGAGACATCAGGTCACCCTTGGCTGTTCTGGGGAGTGAACACAAGGGGGTTGGGACATCTTCCCCCCCTGAGTCACACAATGGGATGCGGGTACATTCTGGGTGAATAAGGAAGAGTTTGGCTCCATCTATTTCCCCCTTGGAGCATGGTAGGAGGTGGCTGCCAGTCCTGCAGGCAGGGAGCAGTGGGGCCTGGATGCTGTTGGGGCTGAGCACCCAAAGGAAGCAGCTCATCCCTCGGGGTGTGGGGACAGCCTGGAGCACGGGCCAAGCTTTCGGGCTGGTTGTGTTTCTCTGCTCCACATGGGCCCCAGCTCTCTGCCCAGCTCCCTGCAGCCTGGAGATGCTGCACACAGAATATCTTGGAATAAACTGGGGAGATGGATTACCTTTTCCTTCCCTCATTCCCATTTTTCATCCTACCTTCCTGCCTCTGCTGCCGTCAGAGCCTGGAAGCGGGCTGCCCCTGTGTGCTATCTCGGCCGTGCACAGAGCATTGATCAATCCCAGCCCTGCCCAGCCCTGGATCCCTGGTGCTGCCCGGGGAGGGGGGGGATGACCACCTGCACCCCTGTGCCCTCACACCTCATTTTCCTCTTGCAGGGGAAGGAGATGCTGACGCAGAAGCTGCCGCTGTGGCAGCAATCCTGCTCGGATCCCAACAAGATCCCGGACCGCGCCATACAGCTGATGCAGCAGATGGCTGCCAGCAGCAATGGCACCATAATGCCCAGCCCTCTGTCCACATCCAAGTCCAACCTCATCATCTCTGACCCCATCCCTGGTGCCAAACCTCTCCCTGTCCCCCCGGAGCTGGCACCTTTTGTAGGAGTAAGTATCTCTGTGGTGGAGGCTGTCCTGCCCTTCTGAGCAAAGCCGGAGGGACGAGCCCAGGCCGGTGTCACCGCTGTCCTCGGCAAGTTGCCCTGGGATGGACTGTCACTGACCACAGGGATGGGCAGCTCCGTGCTGTGCCATCCCGGGATGAGGGAAGGAGCCTGGCCTGGGGACGGGCAGCCTGTCCCACCTCATCCTGCCGGAGTCACCGAGCTCTGGCAGAGCAGGGGCTCCCAGGGGCTGTTTGGGGAGCCCACAAACTGGACCTGCCTGCCCAGGCTGGTCCCCGAGCTGTGGGACTGAACCCAGGCACCCCAGTAACTGCGGGAGAAAGGCCTGGAGTGACCCCTGGGATGAAGGACCCTTCAGGAGAGGGTGTCCCCCTGATGTGGGGCACGAGCTGAGCAGTAGGAGCTCAGCAGGGGATTGGCAAGTGCAGGGGAGCTCAGAGCAGTAAAACACCATAGAGGCAACCCCCCGGCTCCCCCCAGAGCAGTTTGGTTTGGGTGGGAACTAAACCCGAGAGAACAAAGCTCCGGTTTGCCTCTCCCCCTGGAGCTGTGTCGCACTGGGGAGCTGCAGGGGGCTGCCCTAATGAAGCCACTCCCGTGTCCCCCTCCCCTCCTCTCTCGCAGCGCATGTCGGCGCAGGAGGCCATGCCGGCCATGAACGGAGTCTCGGGCTCTGACAGCGACGGGTACAACCACTGGTCTGAGATGAAGCCAGCACAGCCCAAATCTTTATCTCCTCCCCAGCCTCAGAAGCAGCTGAGTGACTCTTACTCCAATACACTCCCAGTTCGCAAAAACGTGACACCGAAAAACAGCTACGCCTCAGGTGAGGCCCCGGCCCCGCCGCCGGGGGCCCTGGAGCCGGCTGTGCCGGGCAGTGCCCGCAGGAGAGGGCCAGGGCACCGCCTGGGGATGGTTCTGGGGGCGCTGGGGCTGGGGGGACAATGACCAACAGCATCCCTTCAGGGTCGAGTGCTGCTCTTGCCTCTTGGCCGGGGTATTAGGAGATGCTGGAGCTGAGCTCCGCCCTGGGGTTTCACAGGATTTCCAGGAGGAAAATCTTGTGGAACCTGACATAGGGAACCCGCTCCCTTTGCCATGGCTGGTGGGTGATGCCTGGAGTCTGATCCTGCTTGTTGAGGGGGAAGATTTGTGTCACACTGAAGGCGTTAGTGCGACCTGGGCTGAAATAAGGAAGGGTGGGGGCCTGTCCTGTGCCTGGGGATGGCATCGGGGTCAAGGATTTGGGGCACCCACTGGTCTCCGTTCCCCCAGCTGAAAACAAGACACTGCCACGCTCCAGCTCCATGGCTGCCGGGCTCGAGAGGAACGGCCGGACGAGGGTGCAGGCGATTTTCTCGCACGCTGCCGGGGATAACAGCACCCTCCTGAGCTTCAAGGAGGGGGACCTCATCACACTGCTGGTGCCCGAGGCCCGGGACGGCTGGCACTACGGAGAGAGCGAGAAAACCAAAATGTGAGTGTGCTGGGTGTCCTCGGGAGCAGCCTCGTCTGCACGCTCCGTGGACAAACCCGGGTTTGGCCTCATCCCTGCCTTTCCTTTCAGGAGGGGCTGGTTTCCTTTCTCCTACACACGGGTCCTTGACAATGATGGCAGCGAGCGTGTCCACACCAGGTAGGAGCATCGTGCGGGGTGACAGGGAGTCTGCGTCCTTGGGATGGGAATTAGGAATTCTTGTTAGCAGTAACAGCACAGAGGGGTGGTTGCTGCTTCTGGGTGGCTTTTTCCATGAGTGGATGGGTGGCCTGGGGGTCTGTGCCTGGAGCTGACGCCTCTGCTCTGGGCCTCCCAGCCTGCAGCAAGGGAAGAGCAGCAGCACTGGCAACCTCCTGGACAAGGACGACATCTCCATCCCGCCGCCAGACTATGGCATGGCCTCCCAGGCCTTCCCTGCACAGGGCAGCAACACCTTCAAGCAGCGGCCGTACAGCGTGGCCGTGCCAGCCTTCTCCCAGGTGAGCTTCTCCCGCCGGCTGCTCCCGCTCCGGGGGGGACGTTTGAGGAACGGGGGATGCTGGAGCAGCTCCCTGGGCACAGTCCCTGCTGCAGGGCCGGGGGTCTGCAGCTCCTGTCCCACCAGGATGGGATGAGCGGGAGCGTTCCCGGTCCCGGCGTGCTGTGGATGCGCGGGGGTGCCGAGGGCAGCTCTCCAACCTCTGTTCGTTGTTTTAGGACTACCTAATGCCCTATGGGTGTGCAATTAAAGACTATTCCAGTGGCCTCTGCCAAGCACCCTCCGCCCACTACAAGCCTTACACTAGGTCGACAGCTGTAAGTCCGACGCTTGCAATGTTACCCTTGGGATTTACGGAAGTTTGGCTGTTCTGTGCCTGGTGACCCGCGTGCCTTGCCTGGACCCTGCTCCTGCCGAGCGCCTCTCCCGGGGTGAGGGGATGCAGGGAGCCGACGGATGGCGGGGAACGGGCAAGGCACGGGGGGCAGTGGCACAAAATGGCCCCGTAAACCCCCAAAGGACAACACTTGCCGACTCCATGGGAGTCTCCCACCAGAAACAGGCTGCTCACAGGCAGCTGGAAGTGTTTTCTCTGGCACGTGCTAATTCAAGCCGGTGACAGTCCCGTGGGGACACTGGGGCAGATCCTGGACAGGATTCCAGAATGTCCAAAGCAAGCCCAGGGCTTCTTGGATAACAAGGCAGGGAGGATGAACGAGCAGATGGGAGCAGCCTAACCCAGGAGCTCCTGGTGTAGTGGAGCTCTCCCACCAGAATGAGCACAGTGGGATGAGCCACGCTGGCATCACGTGCTGGCTGATGGGGAGAGAGAAGGGCAGTCAGCACCGACCCTTCGGCAGGGCACGTCAGCTGGCATCTGGTCCTCTCTGCAGGGAGTGGGGTGGAAGCACAGCCCCACTTGTTCTGCCGGGGTTTTCCAGCAGGATTTGCTGCTGGGGTTGGTATTTCGTGACTGGAAGCATTCCTGGGAAGGTGGGAATGTGGGTCTCTGGTCACTGGTGCATGGCCAGCTCCAAGGCCAGAGACTCCCCCTCTTTCCTGGAGCCGTCCTGTGTTTGTCCTGGAGAGCAGAGCTGCTCCGGTCGTATCCCAGGGCAGGCCCTTGCTCAAGGAGGGATGTCCTTGAGGGATGTTCTCTGGGCCTGGTCCCCGTCTGCCCCTCGGTCCCTCCCTGCAAACCCTGCTCAGCACCGGCTAAAGGAGAAAATGGTCCAAAACCCTGTGGGTTTCTGGTGGGAGTGAATACAGGCAGCCCCTCTTTCCACGGAACATTTCACTGGTGTCTCTCGTCGTGCAGTCTCTTTCCAACAGTCTCAGCATCTCAGAGCAGCAGAGCTCTGTTCCTCAGAGGGGCTGGGCAGGGCAGAGCAGAGCAGGGCTCTCCCAGCAGTCGCCTTTCCATGTCTGGCCAGATAAATCCTACAGAGAGTGGTGCAACTTCACTCCCTGCTGTCTGAATCCCACTCCAGTCATCTCCATATCTCCCTTTCCTCTCCAAATGCATCAGCTCTTGGCCCTGGGTCCTGATGCACTTTGGTGTGTTCATGTGACCCTCCGGTGGCGCCTGAGCGGGCCCAGCCCACAGTCCCTCACTGTGCTTCCTCCCCTCCTCTCCACAGGGTCTCGATGACTACGGGACGAGGTCTGTCAGCAGGTAAGATGTCACCTTCCTGTCACATTCCCTGCGAACGGTTGGTGCTGGCTGTGGGCGAAGCCGCGGGGCTGTGTCCCCGCAGGGGTCCCTGCGTGGGCTCCCTGGGGGCTGGCAGTGACTGGGATGGGGCCAGGTCTCATCTGTCGGAGTGGGGGGACGCAGGGAGGGCAGGTCCCAGGGCCAGCCTGGCGTCCCCAGCCTCGCGCTCCTCCAGAGAGTCGCGAGCCCAGGGGTCCTTCCCCGGCACCTTCTCCATCCCCTCGGCCTGGGAGCTGCCCTGTCTCGCTCTTGGGGCTGAGCCAAGCCCGTGGCTGGGTACAGCTCGCCGCCCGTCCGTGCTGGCTCCCGCGGCGCCGTGAGGGGAGCTGGGCTCCCGGCTCGGAGCTGCCCCGCGGCCACTCTGGCATCTCTGTGCTTTGTTCCGCAGCGGCAGTGGCAGTTTGGTATCAACGGTGTGAGGACACCTGGGCGCGCAGCGGCCCCTTGCTGCTTGGAAGAGCTTTCTGCTTCTTTCCCCCCCTNAAGGTATTGTTACCTCACGTTAGGGCTGAGGCTCCGAGGGCTGCTCGCATCCCCAAACCAGGCTTGAGCGAGGCAGCCCCGGCGCTGGGCAGTGCCCGGGGGGCTCCCACCCCACACTGGGGGTCCCACTCCCGCACTAGCCCGGCCATAGCCCTCCCAGTGCCCGTGGCCGTCTCCACTGCAAAGCTGTTCACGCTTTTTTCTGATGTGATTTTTAAGACCTCTGACATTGCCTGTTTACTGGGACATTGCTGGCAATAGACCTCCCCTCCCAGACCAGTTTTTGGGTTATCTCCTCGCCTACGGGCACACTGTTCTGAGCCCCTCCTGCATCGATGTCTGAATTTTGCTAAGGATTTTTAACCCAGGATATTTCACGATGAATGACTGAATNCTACTTCTTTTGGATTTGAAACTCTTGTGATCTTCAAGGAAACCATGGTGCTTCTCACCCCTCCCTGGTGTTCACAGTGCCCTTGTTTCTGAAGCCTTTTTGGAGCAGAAACTGCTGCCAGGTCTGTGCTGACAGCCCAGGTGCAGTTGTCACTTAGTGGGCCCCGGTGTTTGTCCCCCCGTGTGATGTTAGCGATGCACTGGCCCCCCCAGGGGCCGCGCCGGCCGCCCCGCACGAGCCTGGACCAAACTCCCAGACCGGATC
>WBMY01006208.1:37909-53929 GCA_013397315.1 Donacobius atricapilla | reverse complement strand
AACTCCCCGCTAGCCCCCCTCACACACACACACCCTGCGCCCCATCTCTGCCCCTGTGGCCCAGCACAGCCTCACCCTGCAGCCCCCCAGTCCCATCCCGAGGGGGAGCGGAGCCCCCCAGCAGCCCCAGGCCCGTGGTGTGGGGTCCCCCTTGGGCTGGGGGGCTGCCCCGTGTGGGGCCACGGCTCGGCCTCGTCTGCTCGATGCCACAGCCCTGGCACATGGGAGTGTGCCCTCCAAACACGGGATGCTCCAAAACCCAACAGTCCCAATTCCTTGGCAGGAAACATCCCCCGGCTTCACCCACACCCCTGGCAGCTCCCAGCCTGACCCTGGCAGAGCTGTGGGCGCCACTGGTCACCGAGCCCACCTGCGAACCAGGTTGGACTTTCCTTCAGGGTCATGGCCCATCCTGTCCTATCCTGTCCCATCCCATTCCTGGGATCCCCCTTGTCCCACCCCTTGCTGGGCTCAGCTCTGAGCACGGGGCTCGCACATCCCCACCGCCAGTTTGAATATTTAAAGCCAAATTTTGCGTACACGATTAATTTTTTACAAGCCTTCAAGCCTGCACAGAACAGCACCACGCTGCACATGTCATGTTGCCACAAATAGATACAGGCCTGGAAAAATTACCGGCTGCTGGGAGAATAAACACGTTGGAGCCAGTTTCTCCCTTCTCCCTTGCCCCCGCATTTCTCTGCTCTGGAGCAGCTCTGGGAGCCTCCAGTCCCTCTGCCAGGGGTAGCAGGTGACTGCTCGTGCCCCATCACTCATTTTGGAGAGCCCCAGCTGGGGTGCAGCTCATGGGCACCCCATTGCTCCCACTCTCCCACCCCCCCGGGTCCCTGGTCCTTTCTGGATGTGCAAATGGCCGTGACCCCACACGTGGGACATCCCGAGCTTCCCCATGAGCTTCCCTGGGCCTCAGAGCAGCCCAAGGTGGCCCTGGCCCAGTACAGTGCCTGTGCCAGAAACGTTTGGAGTCTCTCGGAGCTTTGGTGCCGTTGGTGCCCTCTGGACCAGCCATGGTCCCGTGGGAGGGGGTGGCCTGGTGCCTGTGGGGTGGTTTTCGGGGCCAGCCCCGCTCCCTGTGCGGCCGAGCTGGCCCCGGCTGAGTCACGGCCAGGTGGGAGCAGGGTGGGTGGCTGTGCCCAGCCCACACCAGGCACCCACCGGGCCCAGCCACCCCCAGCACACTCAGCTGGCCCCAGTGTGGGTGCGACAAGGACGAGCTGAGGCCTTCCTGGCACTGGGAAGGGGCAGGGAGCTTTGGTGAGTGGGAGGGGACCAAGATGTTGTGTTGGGGGTGGCAGCCCCACTGCCCAGTGTCCCTTCCCTCCTGTGTCTGGGGGAGGGTGGGATGGGGAGGAAAATGAGGATGAGAATAAGGATTGGGGGGTATGGAATTGAGGATGAGATGGGAAAGAAGACAAGGACAGAGATGGACTGGAGATGACCTTGGGATGGGTTAGGGGGATGAGAATGGCGTGTGTGCCCGCTCAGCCCTGCTGTGCCGCCCTGCCCTCCTTGGGAAGACCCGGAATGCCCAGCTCAGCTGGGACACCGAGCACAGCAGCACCGTGCCCCAGCACCCTCCGTGCTCAGGTGACACCCCCAGGAGCCCCATCTGACACATGCAGGGGGAGGGTTGAGCTTTGTCATGGTCACCCAAACCCACCCCCTGTCCTGTGCCCCCTTCTGCTTGTCCTGCTTCCCACCAGATTTCCAAAGTGGCTGCAGAAGGGAAAATCCCAAAGGAGAATCGAGGCCCAGAGGCCCAGGGAGCCCCCCAGGTGCAGCCCTGAGGTCGGGGCTGTGGCAGCGCTGGTCCAACCCCGGCAGAGGCACAGGGTGGCACCGCCGCCCTGACATCCCCTCCCTGTCGGGGCACTGCCGCTGCCGCCGCCCCAATTAGCAGGGGAGATTACAGATCCTTCCCAAGTGGAGATTACCCTGCTCCGATCCTGCCACTTGCTCCGGCTTCTCGGCTGATTCGTCTGGGGCTGCAGCTAATCCCCCGCCGGGCAGACACCAGATTGAGCCGCGATTCCCGCGCGGCGGCTGCCAAAAGCCCCCTGTGCTCCTGACCTCCTTCCCGGCCCCGGGCAGCCAACGGGCCCCGCTCATCCGCTAATCCCGGGGGGACAGGGGCTCCGGGATCGGGGGGCTTTGGCAGAGCCCGCAGCGGCCGCACTGTGGCCGCCAGCCTGGCTGAGCGCTCGCCGTGCCCCAGCTGGGCAGGGACGGGGACAGGGATGGGACAGCGACAGGGACAGGGATGGGACAGCGACAGGGAAGGGACAGCAACAGGGATGGGGACAGGGATGGGACAGGGACAGCGACAGGGATGGGGACAGGGATGGAACAGGGACAGCGGCAGGGATGGGGACAGCGACAGGGACAGCGACAGGGACACGCTGGTGCCACAAGGCCCCGCGGGACCCCCGGGCTGCGGGCGGGGGGCGCAGGCACGGGCAGCCAGCCGGTGAAAATCCGCATCCCCGTTATGCAACGGCGCTGATTTATTCATGGCTGAACCGGGCACTGGCCTAGAAATTAGCCCGGGCGATGCCGGGGAGGGGCCGGGAAGGTGCCGGAGCACACGGAGCCCCCGGGGGCGGCGGGAGCAGGGCCGGGCACAGCCCGGGGACCGCGGGTGGGTGTTCTCCCCACAGCGGGGAAGGCGCACGGGGCTCGGGGCCCTACACCGGAGCCGCGGGGCTGGGCACAGGCACAAGACCCCCTGGCCGGGCAGCGAGCGGGCTGAGCCCCCTTGTCCCACGCCAGGTTTCCCAGAGCCGGGGGCAGGCTGGGGGTGGCCCAAGGGGAGGCTGTGCAGGGCGGGGGTCGGAAGCGGCGCTCAGGAAACTCCTTGGAAAAGCAACAACAGCGGAAGAAGCGCCGTGCCCGGCCTTTCCTGGCACGCTGGGATGAGCTCTCCAGCCTGGCACAGGGGGGAGAGGGGAATGGAGACCGGCACGGCCACGGCTGCGCTGGGCAGGAGCCTGCCACCCTCTGTCCCTGCCCCGGAGCTGGAGGAGCTGCTCCTGCCCCGCACCGCCCGAATCAAGCGTCAAAGCACGGGCAGGGATATGGGCCATCCACGGGCTGCCCTGCGATCACACCGCCGCGGCAGCGGCAGCCAGGAGCCCTCGCTCCTGGGACAAACGCCAGCATCGGGAAGCGGCCGAGCCCCTGTGCAGCTTCCTGGGGTGACAAAGGGTCCCTCTGCGGCTCCATGGGACCGTGGGGGCTCCGGCAGTGCTGCCATGGGGCACGGGGAGGCTCCAGCCGAGCGCAGGGAGCAGCAGGACGGACGGGAAACACCAGGGACTCAGCTGAGAAAACATCTGCCGGCCCCCGCTCCGAGGGAGGGACCAGGGCGGCTGCACGCTCCGGCCAGGAGGAAACAGATGCCACCGGCCCAGCCCAGGCATTTCCCAGCCCTGGCAGAGGGTGTTGAGGAATCTGCAGGTAGCAGAGGCTGTGGGATCACATCCTGCCCTGGCTCTGCCTCCCTGCATCCCACTGGTATTTCAGTTTAGAATGGGAAACAAGGCGTGGATTGGGGTGCTGGGAACCCTCAGAGCAAAGGGAGGGTTTTGGGATGCAAGAATGAGGTTGGAAAGGTGGGAGTGGGCACGGACCTCGCAGAAGAGCCACTCGTGCCCTGGCACTGACATGCACAAGTATCGAAACAGCTGTACAAACCAGCAGAGATTTATTATCAGAACAAAACTCCGGAACATCTCAAGGCCACCAAGTGTGGTGCACGGCCACGGCCCTGGGAGCAGGCTGTGGAGGAGAAGGGAAGAGGGAAGGGAGAGCCTGAGGCCGGCCCCAGCCCCGCTCTCTGCCCGGCAGGAGGGTCACTCTGCGGCCAGCTGCCGCTGCTGCTCCAGCAGGGACTCCAGGAGGTTGGCTCTCTGCACGGCCGCCTGCAACGGAGCACGGCCCAGGGGAGAGAGAGCTCACAGGGCCCGACAGGCACAGCCAGGCAGGGCCGGGGCGCCCTCACTCACCTCGTACTGCTTCCGCAGGCTGCTCATGCTCTCCTCCTTCCTCAGCACCGCCGCCTTCACCCTGACAGGGACATGGGGGGCTGAGCACCCCCGTGCCAAGCACGGGGCTGGGTCCTGCCCCAGAGGGGGATTTCAGCCCTGGGAGCTCAGCCCCTCTCCCCCAGGCAAAGCTGGGCTCCAGGTGCCATCACACACTGGCAGCACCTTTATTCCATTGGTGGGTGTTGTGTAGTGTGGACTGACTTGTCTACAGGAAAAAAGGCTTCCTGAGGTTTAATTATCATGGCTTTTTGGGGATGTCCCAGCTGCCCTCAGCCTCCGTGGCTGTGCCCTGCCCCTCTGGAGAAGAGCACGTGGCTGCAGTCACAGGTATCATGCGTGAGCCACGGAGAGCCCCCAGGAGGTGACAGTGATCCTGGGCAGGGCTCCTGCCAGGGAGGAACCCAGGGCTGTGCTCCACCGGCCTCGCCCGGCACACAGGCACAGGAGCAGCCCTGGGGACAGGAGGGCACAGGGCAGGCCAGCAGTGACAAGGGACAGAGGGTTCGGGGTGGCTGAGCAGCAGCCGGCTCGGGCAGGGCTCCTCTGCCCGGTTTGCCTGGGGAGGGCTGGAAGCCGCTCCCGAGGACGCAGCACTGAGCTCCTGCCGCAGGCCTGGCCTCCCTCACCTCCTGTGCACCTCCTCCAGCTCCCGGTCCTTCTCCCGCACCAGCCTGTCCAGCTCCAGGTGCTGCCGGGCCCTCAGCTCCGCCATCTCTGCCTTCAGCCGCGCGTTCTCCTCCTCCGTCCCCGCCAGCCTGTCCGCCAATTCCTGCCGGATCACCCCAGTCAGGCTCCGTGCCCCTGCACAGCTGCTCCTGCACATCCAGGCACGGGCCAGGCAGGGCCCTGGCTCTGCTCCTCGCTCACCTTCCGCATCTCCTCCAGCTCCTGCTCCTTGTGCTTCAGCAGGCCCTGCAGCCGCATGCTCTCCCCTTCCAGCTCGGCCAGCCGCCCCTTGAGCTCATTGCAGCGCTCCTGCAGCTTCCGCTCCGACCGCTCCAGCTCCTGCAGCTCCACCTCGTACTTGTCTCGGATCCTCTTGATCCTATGGGCAGGAAGGACAGGCAGCTCGGCTCACCCACTGCGGCCTGGCTCATCCCAGCCCCATTCCTGCTGCAGGAGGGATCAGGGCACAGCAGCAAGGGCAGAGCTGCCCCACAAGAGATGCAGGGCTGTTTCCTCAGGTGAGAGGTAAACTTTGTCCCTGTGAGCTGCTCCTTCCTGCACTAACACTGCTCCAGAGCTCACTAGAGAGATGCCCAGGGGACGGGGAAAAGGGACCAACCAGCCCTGGAGGACCTGGGACTTCCCTCCTCCCTTTCCCCCTCACCTGTTCTCCGCTGTCCTCTCGCATTCCTCCTTGGCCAAGGATGTGTCGGCCTCCAGGCGCTGGATCACCAGCTCGATCTCTTTGTCCCTCTCCTTCCTCATCTCCTCTCGCAGCTCCCGCTCCCGAGAGAGCAGCCAGGCTTCCTGGAATGCAGACAGCAAACATGGCCTCAAATTCCTCCCAGCGCCCACGGGTGGCACCTTTGGAGGACAGCTCCTGCCATTACCTCCTTCTTCACATAGTTGGCCTCCCAGGCCTGCTTCTCCAGCTCCAGCTGGTCCTTCAGAACCTTCAGCTCTGCCTGTGAGGAGAAAACAACAGCTCAGCCCTGGGACCCTCCTGTGCTGGCTGGGGCCTCTGGGGTTCGAGGCGTGGTGCTGCCAGCACCCAAAGGTGAGGGGAAACCAGACCTGGTGCCGCCTCTCCTGGTCCTCCTTCTCCTTGGCGTACTCGTCCCGCAGTGCCCGGGTGAGGGCCGAGCTGTTGGCCTCCAGCTGCCGCCGCAGCTCCTCTGCCTCTGCTCGCTGCCTGCACAGACACAGCTCCAGCACCCACGCCAGCAGCATCCACGGGAGCCCGGCCCCAGGGCTGCCCCCAGCCTGCTCACCGGGCTGCCTGCTGGCTCAGCCGCTCCTTCTCCTCGGCCACCTCGGCGTAGAGCCGGCGCCGCTGCAGCTCCAGCGCCTGCTCCTCCTGCTCCAGCTGCTGCTCGCACCTGTGGGACACAGACACCCCGGGGACGTGCCTTCGAGCACTCGGCCTCTTCATGATGCCAGAGGATGCTCCCAGCTCGGCAGCGTCGCCCACCTGAGGCGGGTGGAGAGAACAGAGCTGCTCCCCTTGGAGCCGCACGTGTCGGGACCCCCCCAGCAGGCAGCACCCCAGAGCTGCGAGCCCCGAGGCAGCGCCCAGCCCCGAGGGTCGCACCTCTGCCGGGCCCGCTCCCGCTCCCGCTGGCTCTGCTCCTCCTTCTCGCGCTCCAGCAGCCCCCGCAGCTCCTGCGCCTGCCGCCCGTAGCGCTGCGCCGCCCGCTCGTCCGACCGCAGCAGCTCGGCCTCGTGTAGCAGCTTCAGCTGCCGGATGTCCTCGCGGTGCTTGGCCACCAGCTTCTGGATCTCCGGCTCCAGCCCTGCGGCGGCGGGAGGGACGGGCACGGCTTGGCCTGCACCCCACCCCGGTGCCCTGGGCTGGCTCAAACGGGCTGGTAAGTGTGGGCTCAACATTTCTGAGCCTGAATTTCAGCTCGCTGACCATCGCCGGCTCCTTTCCCAAGGGAAAGCTGCCAACAGTTTCTCTTTTCAAAACATCTCTCTGCGTTTCTCAGCACAGGCTCAGCAAACAGTGTTCCCTTTGCCAGAACAACTGTCCCCAGGGGTTGTTTCCTATTCCTGAACCAATGGAGAGCAGTGTCAGTCCCATGGACCAATAATAGACCTTTTTACACAGCGTGTTCTAAAAGAAGCTGTTGGGATGGTAAATAAAGCCTGAATTCTCTTCTATGTAGACTCAATCTATTTCATGTCCTACCATGACAGGTAGGAAGTGGGGATGAGCACAGAGGGGTTTTCTTGCCCTCTGGCATCTGCTCCACCAGAAACAGGGAGCAAACACTGCCCACACCGAGGAGCTCTCCTGGACCACCCTGGCACTGCCCCAGCTGCTGCTGAGGGAACCTGCCCGTACCTTTCACCGTGATTTCTTTGATCTTTTTGGTTTTCTCCTCAATCCACTTCTCCCGTCGGACTTTCTCAGTTGCGCTCATGAGTTCCTTCAGTTTCTTGATCTCCTGTTTGGAAGCAGATGGAAAAACCTCAGAGAAGCTGGGAGAGAAAAGTCCTGGGAGCTGGGCTGTTGGGAAGGAGGCTGTGGAGCTGCGCATGGATCCACACACAGCCCTGGCCAGGTGTGTTCTTCCAGCCCAGAGAAGTGGCCACACGCTCTCCCAGTGCCTTCTCCTCTATCCCCTTGGCAAAGTGCTCACTGCCAAGACACGAGGGAGGGGGAAGGGGAAGTGGGGGCTGCCGAGGGTCCCTGCATGCAGGGCTGCCCATCTCTCCCTGTGTGATGGTCCTTTCCTCTCCAGCCTTCCCTCTCCCTGCCATGGAAAACCCCCTGGCAGGGGCTGGAGCAGGGCCAGAGCAGGTCAGGGCACGAGAGTAGAGGGCAAGGCACAAAAGAGAGCAAAGACCACATTTACCTCACAAAAGGGGCCCAAAGTGCGCCAGACCTGGGGAGAAAGAAAGGAGGGGATGGAGAGAGAAGGGGAATGGTGGGAGAGAGGCAAATCCACAAATCTGTGGGAGCCACGGGCAGGGCAGAGCTGGGCAGGAGTCCATAGGGGCGAGGGGAGACGGCACAAGGGACAAGAACAGGCACAAGCCAAGGGACTGGCCAGGAGCCTGTGTGGTTGGAGCCTGCTCCGGAGACCAACGGACCCCCACGCTCTGGCCAGGCATGAGCTCAGCTGCAAGGTCAAGGACAAGCAGAGAGGCAGAGCTGGGATGGGCTCAGTGGCGCTGCCTTCCTGCCAGGCCTGGCACAGGGTGAGCTGAGCGGTCTCCACCCACAGGAGAAGCAAAGTTCCTCCATAGCACTGGGTTTGTGCCAGCACCGCACCCTGGTCACCCCCAGCCAGGGAGAGTTCTGCCTTCAGGGAGATCATGGAATCACAGAATGGTTTGGGTTGGAGGAACCTTAAAGCTCATCCAGTTCCAACCCCTGCCATGGGCAGGGACACCTTCCACTATCCCAGATTGCTCCGAGTCCTGTCCAACCTGGCCTTGGACACCACCAGGGAGGGGGCAGCCACGGCTGCTCTGGGCAATCTGTGCCAGGCGTGTGCGAAGGATCTCTCCAAGCAGAGCCTGGGAGCTTACACTGTCCCTTGGCCAGTGCCATGCTCCTGGCCCTGGGCAGCAGAGGACAAGAGCCTTTTGGGGAGCCAGGACAAAGCTCTGTGGTGACAGGGACTTTCTGTGCATAGGGAAGAGCTCCTTAGAGTGTCCGAGTCCCACTAAGGTGACAGAGACTGTACTGCTCCAGGCAGAGGCCCCATTTGAGCAAAATCAGCATGCACATGTCCCCCACCCTCCCTGTCCCCTCACCAGCTCGTGCTGCTCCTGCATCTGGGTGATCTTCTGGCCGTACTTGTGGTCCACTTGTTTCAGCTCTGCCACTACGGCCTCACACTTCTCACTCAGCACCTTCTTGTCATCGAGGAGCTGGGCAGGACGAGGAGCTGGCATCAGGCAGGAGCAGCCACCTCAGCCTCTGCCTTCAGGAGTGGGGATGAGGGATTACCTGGTCAATGAAGGCCAGGTGCCTCTGGATAGCCACCTCATACTGCTCCCTCTGCAGCCTGAGCTGGTGGCTGAGCTCCTTCTCGGTCTGTTTGACGTGTCGGTCAGTCAGTTCCCGCTGCTGAGTCTGTGGGGAGTCAAACAGCCACAGAAAATGGACATGGAAATCACCATCGGGCCAGGAAAACCAGAGACAGAGCTAAAGTAAAGCCCTGGTGCTCACATCTCCCACCCCTGCCAGCAGGAACCCCCAGCCCCTCCCGACAGAGAAGGGAGTTCAGCCCAGGTCCCAACTAGACGATCTTTAAGGTCCCCTCCAACCCAAACCATTCCATGGCTCTGTAAAATCAAGGGACAGATCTGATCATGTACTTCACAGCCCCAAGAACCACGTGTGAGGCTGACAGACCAGAGCAGTCTGCAGCAGGCTGATGGCTCTCTTCTTCTCCTCCACTTCCAGCTTCAGCCTCATCATGGAGCTTGTCACCTCCGTGGCAACAGCCGACACCTGCTCCACGTGAGCCAGCTCGTCTTCCAAAAGGAAGCCCTGCCACAGCAGGAAAAACACGATGAAAAGGTGGTGGAACCACCGGGAACGAGGACAGGGAGACGGGGGATGATCCCCTCCAGGAATGGATTCCCCCTCCATGGATGGACTCACCTCCCGCTGCGTGGCCGAGGCGGCTGACCTGGGCCTCTCCTGCTCCGACTTCTCCATCTCGTCCAGGAAACTGATGATGCTTTGGAGCTTGGCCTCCGAGAGCAGAGCCCCGTCCTCGGGGACCGCTGGCGGGTGGTTCAGCTTCCCAAACTTCTCCAGGTTATCAGCAGTCAGGGAGTTGGAGCTGGGCTCCTGCTGGGAATCCACCGTGCTGAATGAGCACCCAGGGGAAGCTCAGGAGAGGAGGGGCTGGCTTTTCTCCACCACTGCAGCCCAGTCCTCCCACTGCAGCCCAGGAACCAGCCTGATCCTCTGGGCTAAACCCTGTCCCATCACCAGGGTTACCGTTCCTTGCAAATGTCCAAGCCCTCAGTGCGCCAAACAATTCCTCTACCACTTCCAAACTCCTCCATCTCCTCCATCACCCCCTCTGAGCTCCTCCACCACCTTCCCTGGCAGTGTCTGGCTGTTTCTCGGCAGGCAGCCGACGCTGTCCAAGGATGGGCACAGCAGGCTCATCCCCCAGCTCACCCTGTCCATCCAGGCGTATTTGTCCTTCTTGAGGAGCTTGGGTGGGGGCAGCAGCTCTGGCTCCTCCTCCAGCAGCCGGAGTGTGTCCAGCAGCTCATTGAGTGTGACCTTGGACGGAGCCCTGCTGCCAGCAGTCACTGCTGTCTCCAGGTCCTCGTTACCTGTCCCCCTGGAGCTCACATCCTAAGGGAGAAGATGAGACAGAGTTTTCTGGGTCTCCCCAGAAGCCAGCAAAGGTTCTGATGTTGCCCTGGCAGAGCTGCTGCTGCCAGAGAACCCAGGAAGCACAGCCAGACCCACCTGCAGTTTGTCCTCTGCCCCGGGGTCTGGTGAGGGCACAGAGCCAAGAGCTCCCAGGCCGCTTCCTTCCAGCTCCCCAGCTGCTGAGGGGGAATTGGCCTCTGCAGGAACCAGACTGTTGTCAGGCACTCGCCCCAGCCAGCCCCTGGGAAGCAGCTCCTCAGAGCAAACAGCTCCTTGACCCCTCCTCCCCCTCTCTCCCAAAGCTCTGGGGACACGCCAGAGGGACTCACCGGCGTTGTTGGCTTTGGTGAGGCTGCCGGAGGGGCTGACATTCCTGGCTGAGGCAGGTTTGGCACCAGGCTTCTTCTTGGGGACCCTCCTGCTCTCCTTCACCAGCACCAGCTCTTCTGCTGAGCGCTTCATCTCCGAGGCCTTTTGGGCCCTTTTCTGCTGCAGCTCCTGCGGGGACAGAGCAGCCATCAATGTCCTGAAGTTTTGGGAAGGCACAAGCCTGTGTTTGCAAGGCTGTGGCAGCGTTTTTGCATCCTCCAGCTGCTCGCTGATGTGTCTCCCCCAACCCCCCCCCCGATGGAACATGATTCCAATTAGGGCAAAGAAAATTTGGGGTTTAAAACATCCCCAGCTCTACTGCCAACTCCTGCAGCCTGTGCCAACCCCATCTGCACCACCAGCTGCAAGAGCAGGGTGACAATGACGTGTTGCTTCCTGCCAAGGGACATGGAGTGGTACTCAGCCCTCTCCAGAGGGACCCTGCTCCTGAGGAGGGTCCATTCCCAGGGCACGCGCGCCCTCAGCCATTCCAGGGAGCTCGGAGTCTCCCTGTCTCAACGTGGTCACCATTTTCCTGAGAACCACACAGAAACCAGCACTGTCTTCCCAAGCTCAGAATGAGCTGCCAAGGCTTGGCAGGAGCGCAGCAGGAAACCGCTCCGTGGCACCTCCATCTCCGGAGGGAGCACTCCATTTCCAAGGCTGGCTCTGATCCTGCCCCATGCCGAGGCTCTGGGGACGCAGAGAGGCCTCTCACTGCCTCATGCCAACAAATGGTGCCACACTGGCCTGGCCCTGGCCCTACCTGGATGGCAGCGTGCCGGGCCAGGCGCGCCTTCTCCTCTCGGATCTTCCGGCGTTCCTCGTCCTTCCTCTCCTGCAAATCCAGGATATTCCCCTCCTCCATCCGCTGCTGCCTTTCCTTCCAGAGAGGAGGGTCAGAAATGTTACTGAGAGTTCTCCAGCACCCACCACTGAGAGGTGTGAGGGGCACCCCACACCTCGGTCACCCCATATCCAGACTTTCCATCCTCCCCTCTGTGCAGGTGAGGGGAGGATGTGCCTCCCCTCAGCACAGCTCCACTTTGGAGCAGCTCATTTTCTTCAGATTCTCAATGCAATTATTATTATTATTATTATTACCATTACTGTTATTATTATATCATCATCTGGTTCTGCAACCACCGAGGAGAAAAGGCTTAAAAATAGACTCACACGCAAGAGCAATGGAGCTTTTCATTACTGGGATAAATAATTGAACACAAAGAAACACAAATAACTGCGAAACCTCGTCACTCTAACAAGCCACCTCATTAGGGATTCATTAAGATGAGCCGAGATGGGGCATCCCTTCTCTGGCCACCAGTGTGGCCCAGACAATGGCAATTCAGGGAGACTTCTGCTGCTACTGCCAGTGTCTGACTGCTCCCAGTCAGGGTGCTGGGGGAACTGGAGCCATGTGGTGCTGAGCCTTTGGGCCTCAGCTCCTGCTGGAATCCAGCCCAGGCTAACCCCTGGACACAGCTCTGAGAGAAGGGGATCCTCCCCAGCTCTCTGGACCATGGTGGGGCTGGTTGGATGCAAAGCCAGAGCCCCCTCGACTCCCACAGCCCAGCTCTGGGGACTAAAGGGACCCTCATTGCGTGGCCAGCAGGACATGGGTGCCGGGTGGTCTGGGCTACAGAGCAGGGGACAGGACTAACCTCCCTCTTGGCAGCCATCAGGCGCCCCAGAGCCGCGGCCGCCGTCCTGTGCCGCTGCGAGTGCCGCCGGTACCAGCGCTGGATGGTGACAGCAGCCAGGTTCACCTGCTGGATGAACCTGTGGGGACGGGGAGGGAGGGTCAGCACAGCCCCGGGTGCAGCAGAGCACAGACGGCTTCCCCACAGCACCGGGACCTGTGGCTGCACTAAGAGTGGCCTTTCCCCAGGAAAGAGTGGGTTCCCCTGCACTAAGAGTGGCCTTTCCCCAGCGTGAAATGTCACAGGACAAGAACAAACTCCCCTGGAGCTCCTCACACCTCCTGGCACCGTCCTCCTGCCCCTTCCCTCACCTCTCGGCTTCCTCCTCGGTCACCTCCCTCCTCCGGGGAGCGCTGCTGCTGCTGCTGCTGCTGTTGTTGTGGGTCATGATGTTGTTGCTGGAGAAATTCTTCTGAGACTTCATGAAGCTGCTGCTGCCTTCCCCGTCCTCGTTCGAGGTTGCTTTGACGACATTGCTGGGACAGAAGATGAGGCCACTCAGCCCTGCCCTGTGCCACACACCACGCCGGGGCCAGCCCAGCGGCAGAAACAGGACACCCCCCAGACTCACTTGAGGGAACTGGGAGCCTGGTTGGAGCTCTTGGGAGCAGGGCCCTTCTCAGCAGTGGAGTAGTTGTTGTGCACCATGGTGGTGACGCAGTTGCCCATTGCGCCCTTGTTGCTCCTCATGTAGAGAGACCAGGAGTGTCAGAAACTTCACCTTCCCCTCACAGGTGTTTTCTGCATGCAGTTCTGCCCACTCGTCCCCTCAGGACCTCTGTCCTACCTGTTGTTGGCGGTGAAGTTAGCAGCCAGGAGCACTGTGGCTTCCTTCCTCCTCATGCCTGAGGGTGGCTCAAGGCCGTGGGAGCCAGAGGGGCCTGGGAACGCCCGGGGCTGGTCATCCTGCCATGGAGTCAGCAGGGATAAGGGCACCAAACCCACCTCCTCAAACCCACCAGGAGCACAGAGGCAACCTGGCCCACCCACTCCCACAGCCTGCCGTCCTCACCAGGATATTCCATGTGGTTTTTTTTTCCGGGGAGGTTTTGCTCAGAGTTGCCAGTTTCTTCCTTCCTCCTGCATCGCCCTCAAAGAAGGCCAGGAAGTCCTCTGTCTGCTCCGAGCTTTATCCAGACCCAGGGAAGGCAGAGAGGAGAAAACAGGGGGTCTGGGATAACTCACAGCCACAGGACACACTCTGGCTATGCGGGGCACTTGGATACTTCAGTGTGACACAGGGGAGAAAGGGGCTGGAGAATTGTTACAGGCCCACAAAACTCACAAATGACTTGTTTTTACACAGAGCTTTGGGCTCCAGGGCAGTGTGTGGTGATAGGGATGGGCACAGACCAACAGGAGAATGGAAAATCCCAACTCAGAGGGCACTGGGAACAGAGAACTTTTGTCTCCTCACACAGCCCAGTTATGGCCTGGAGGGTCCATGAGGGCTGCTGGAATCAAATGGAATGTTTTTTGTCACAGCCACAGAAATACGTTCCATTTCCCCAAATAGAAACTCTTCCCTGTGATGGCAGCAAGGCCTTGGCACAGGTTGCCCAGAGAAGCTGGGCATGCTCTGACAGAGAAGTATCCCAGCCCAGATTGGAAGGGGCTTGGAGCAACCTGGTCTCGTGGAAGGTGATCCTGCATGGGACTTTAAGGTCAGGCCGTTCTGTGATCCTACGAAACCCTAAACAAGGGATGTCCTCTTCAACAAAATAACCGAAGCACCAGACCTTGGTTTTCCAGGGCTAGGTTTTAACTCCTGATGTGCATGACAGAGCTCAGGGTATTTTGGAAAGGCTCCTGTTCCCCCACTGGACCAGGGAGGTTGGACACATGGCTGGGGTGTCCCCCAGTGCCACCCACAGGACGGATGGACACACATGCGTGGCTGCAGCTGTACCTGTGTGAGCTGTTCACCCGCTGGTTCACCTGGGTGGTGCTGTTGGACCGGCGCAGGTTGTTCATGGCCCGGGATCCCGCATCTTCCTGCGGATAGCAGGGACAAATCCAGCAGCCACGTTCAGGAGGAGCACAGGCAGGCTCCCCCAGCCTCTCACCCTGTGGGACACGGAGCTCCCACTACCCCAGGGCTGCCAAGCTCTCCTTGAGGCAGCGGGCAATGACGCCTCGCTCCGGGCACTGCTGAGCTAGCAGGAACACGTTCCTTAGCACAAGCTCCCGGGAACAAGGGAATGCTGCCAAGGGATTACTCAGCACGGAGCTCAGACTGTCTGCTGCTGGATCCTGACTGAGCCCAGCAAGCACCTGGGGCTTGTTCCCCCTGTGGAACCCCCACTCAGGGGCCCCTGGTGCAGCAGGAACAGGGGGTGCTCCACGAGGGGCAGGCTGGGCCTGACATCCCAGCAGGAGACACCAGGAAATCCTGAGTTTCCAGATGGAAACTGGCACAGGTGGAGGGCAAGGAAGGGAAAAGATGGAATCCTGATGCTCCCTACTTCTACATCGAGCAGAGAGCCGAGGGTGGTGCCACGACAGAGCCAGGCTGGTGCTGGGGGAACTACAGCGAGAGGGAGCCATCCCATATCCCAGGCATGAGCTCCCTGCCCCGGCACAGGACGGGGAAGGACGGAGGCTCACCGGGGCGTTCCTCTTGGCTTTGCCGTCGGCAGCCACGGACACGGAGCGCGCCACGAGCTTGGCAGGAGAGGCGCTGCCGGGGCGCCGCGACACCGGCGCCGGGAGCCCCGTCAGGATCAGGTCTGCCACGTCGGAGCTCTGGACGGAGCAGCAGCTCCGCGTGCTCTTCATGCTGGGGCAGGAGGAAGGAGCCCTGGAAGCACAGCGCAGAGAGGGGGGAAGGCATGGAGCATCCAGCCTCGGAACCGGCACTCCGGCAAACACCGGCACACAGAGCTGGAACTGCTTCCCAACAGGACAAAACACCCTCCTCCAAATTGCCAAATAACCTCCGCATGGCAAAAAAACGCCAAGCACAGCCCTGGAGAGGCTCCAGGTGAACTCCCCACTGCTTTCACCCAACCCCATGGCTGTCCATGAGCTGCTGTCACATTTATGGGTCGGGATTCCAGCAGAGGACTAAAGGCAGGGAAAAGCCCTGCTCCCCATCCTTCACTCCACACAGCCCATGGCTGCCAGAGGACCACAAAGACCCAGAACGGGCCCATCTGTGCAGGCTGGAGGTTCAGCTCACCCCACATCGGGCTGGGATGCTGAAGAACTACCTGAGCAGCTCCCAAGGGATCCTCCCCCGCCAAGCTCCCAATCCCTGCCAAGAGTTCATTCGGGAGTGTCCGGGCCCTCTCCGGGGGCACAGGAAGAGCTGTGGCCCCTCCCAGCTCGGGGCAGCACATTCCCACCTTTTCCCCTCTGCAGTCTTCCAGCCCCAGTGCTGATTTAGGAAAAGACCAGATCATTTTATTTCTTTACATTTATTACCCACACTGTCCCTAAACCCCCTCTCAGGGCTCCACCACAGCCCTTGGCAATGCCTCGGGCTCTACAGCCTGGGGAAACAAACGGCTCCCATGGAAACTGCTGGGCTCACGGCAGGAAAACGGGCTGAGGAGCCCAGGCCCAGCACAGCACCCTGAGCCCCCAGCCCCTCAAATCCCCGAGGCTCAGATTCTCGAGCTTTAAAGCCCCCATGGCCCCGACCCCCCTTTTATGACATAGAGGCAAGCCCTGCCCTGAAGCTCCCAAATCCCTGAGCCCCTCAGGATCACGCAGGTCCCACACGTATTCTTCTAAGCTCCCGAACCCAGACCCCTCAAACTCCCCCACTCTCAAGGCCCAGGACCCCAGCCACAGGTCCAAGCCAAGCTCCCAGTTCCTCGATGCCCCCAGGACATCCATCCCCAAGCCCCCC
>WBMY01006208.1:0-33464 GCA_013397315.1 Donacobius atricapilla | reverse complement strand
GGCGGCGGCGGCGGGACCGGCGGAGCTGCGGCGGGACACGTGCCTGGAGGAGTTCCAGGCGCTGCGGGAATGCTTCGCCCGGGCGGTACGGCGCTGTCCCGGCCCCCGTCCCGGGTCTGATCGCGGTGCTGGCGGAGGGAGGCAGCCACGGCCCATCCTGACCGCGGCTCTTTGCAGGCAAAGGCGACACCGAAGTGACCCCGGAGCCGTCCCCGCTTGGAGATGCTCGGGGGGAATAAAACCCTCCAACCCACCGGTTTGTCCTCAAGTGATGGAATCCACCCCCGTCCCGGAGCTCCCCGGCCCGAGGAGGTGCAGCCCCGGGCTGGGTGAGGGTCACAGATCTATTTTTATTTATTAAAACCACGAAAGAATTCTGATCAGAATGCTTCAGCTTGTTTTATTGATGGGCTCAGCCCGCGCTCCGGGCTCTCGCTCCCAGCGTTCCACCCGCCCCGGGGAAGCCGTTCCCGACGGGACAAGGCAGCTCCCGCCAGCTTCCAGCCCAGCTCGGGGTGCCCTGGCCATTCCCAGGAGCAGGAATGTCAGGAGCATCTTTGGTCCCTTATGTTCACACAGAGAACAAACAGGCGGGTGTGACCCCGCGGGGCCGGAGCCGGCAGCACGGGGGATGGAGCCGAGCCTGCCCCGGCTCCCCCTCACTCCGGCAGGGCTGGTTGGTGCCACAGCCCGGATCCATCTCCCCTGCGCGCACCCGGAGCCGTGCTCCAGGGCCCATCCCTGCCTCTCGGAGCGGCTCCGCGGCTCCCAGCCGTGGGGCTTGTGCTTGACGACAGCGTTAATGGAGAAGCTCGTTGGGGTCAGGGCGTGTAAGGCCACAGTGTTCCGGGGGGTCTTCCCAAAGGACTCCCGAGGTCGCTTCCCTGTCACTCTGGGTTGTGACACCGGGAGCACCAGGCAGGGACAGTCCCACCCCGTCCCAGCTCTGCAGGGTTCCACTGGACACAGACTCGAGGTCACCAAAGACATTTGGAGGTCGGGATATAAAACCCACCACAGTGATGAGGTCTGAGGGCTCCAGGCTGGGAATTCTCAGCCCGTCTAGGGAGAGCTTTGGGACTGAATTCCGTACATTCGCAGGTCAGAGCGTAAAAACACAAAACCCAAAAAAACCCAAGGGATGAATCACTGGGAGCCTGAAACAACACAGAGCTCTTGGGGAAGCTCTTCCCTTCCTCACTCACCAAATTCCCAGAGGTGGAGCAGGGACCTGTCTGGATGCAGAACAGGACGGAGGGAGGCTGGGAAGAGCACTCGGAACACAGGAAGACGTAGGTGGAGTCCCTGGATCCACCTGGCTCTGCCACGTTTTTTCCCAAACCAGTCCCCTCTGGCAGAAGAATCAAGCTGGGTTGGGAAGGGTCGGGGGGAAGTTGAGCTTCTTAATGCACTTTTGAGAGGGGAAGTGGAGCTGGAGAGCACAGAGAGGAGCACACAGGGAGGGAGCGGGGGCAGAGCTCTGTGTGATCCCAGTGCGTGGCCAAGGAATCCCATCCCTGGGAGAGAGGCAGCACAACAGAGTTGTGCCCAGTTAAGGCAGCATTTCTACTAAATGAGGTTCCTAAACCACCACTGTGTCCCAAACAAATGAGGCTCTGCTCCCGATCCAGCACTGGAGCATTGACTCCACTGGTCCTCAGCTCACGGCTTCTCTGGGGTAAAGCCCTTCTCGAGGTGTGGATCCCAGGTTCCCTCGGCACAGCCGGGGCGATGGAGCCCCTTCCTGCCTCCGAGAGGAGTTGGGAGATGGTTGGAGAAGGCAATTTGATATGAATGAGATGCTGGAAAAGGTCCTTGGAGCAGCGGCCTGGCAGGGAGCCGAGGTGGATGGCAACTCTTGAAGGCAGGGGAAAGCAGGAATGTCACTTCCTCGGCCGCCCGCAGGCACACACTGGGGGTGCTGCTGTGAAAGGCCCCAGGATGGTGCTCAGGGATCCAGGGAGATCCCGTGGATCCGAGCGCTGCATCCAGTAGCGCGCTGCTGGCTTAGATCTCTCTCTCCACGCCCGAGCGACACGGGTGAGCCCGAGCCCTGCCCGCGCAGCACGGCCGCAGCCACGTCACGGGCTCCTGTCCTCTGTCACCTGCTGGATGTGGCGGCTGCGCACCAGGTGCTGCGCGCCCTCGGCCACCTGGCTCAGCCGCGTCTCCAGCGCGCTCCGCAGGTCGTTCACCTTCACATCGGGAAGGGGGTTCAGGCCGATCAGGACCCCCCCGGCTCCTGGCGCAGCCGCCTCCTCCTCCTCATCCTCCTCCTGGTCGGGAGGCAGCAGGTCCCGTCTCCTGCGGCGCAGGTCCAGGCCGCCCTGCAGCTTCAGGTCCCGGTTGGGTTTGACATCACGCTCCGGCTGCTGCGGATCCCTGGGGGCGGCCGCTCCGTTCTCGGGTTTCTGTGCCGGAGCAGGAGCATCCTGCGGGCCGGCTTTGCTGTCGGCGCCGTTGGAGGGACCCCCACGGCCCTGCCGGCCCCGCGGCTCCTCCCGGGGATCCTCCTCCTTCCGGCGCCCGTGGCCAGGCGGGTCCCGCTGCCGCCCGCCCGCTCCCTCGGGCTGCGCCCCTCTCTGCCACTCCCGCTCCCGGGGGTGCTGCTCCCTCACTGCCACATTCCTGTTACTGGAAGAGGCCGGCACCACTGCCAGCTCCTTGGGCTCCACCTGACTCAGAGTTTTGGCTTTAAGGTCTATTCCTGAGTCTCTTTCCAAACTCTTTCCTGCTACTCCCTGAACTTTGGCAGCCCCCGGCTGTTCTCTTTGGATGGGAGCTGTAGCTGCTTCCACGGCTTTCAGGAAATTCTTCTTCTGGTGGACATCTTTTCCAGCTCTGGCTTCACGTTCTCCTCCCAAATCCTCCGCCAAGGGTTTTTTCTCCAGGTTGTTTCTGGCTGCTGGAACACGCTGGGCATCCCCGTGGAGGGGATCCCGGTTCTCCACGGGATTCTTAACAGCTCTGTCATTCTCTTGCATCGGCACCTTCCACTCCTTGAGAGGAGCCACAGGAATGTCACGCCGGTGCCCAGCCTCTTCCAGCTTCCCCACGACGTCCCTGTGCTGCTTGGTGGAATCGGAGGGTTGCTGTGCCAGGTGCTGCTCTGGCTGCTCCTTGCTCAGCGGCTTCCCGGCCGTGTCTCCCTTGGCTCCGAGGCCCTCGTCCTCCCTGCTCCTGGAGAGGGGCCCGGCAGGCTCCGGCTGCGCTTCTGCTGCACGACAAAACCAACATGGAAAAGGCTTTTCTCAGGACATTCCCTTCTCGTGCCACCACATTCTGTGAGACACAAGATGAGGCCACACGGGAGGATGAGCAGAGCTGTGGGCTATCCCTACAGAAATGGCTGTGCAAGTGGACTTTGCCACGTGCCAACAGAACTCAGATGTCTCCCAGCATGATTTTAGAGCTGCTCTGAGCTGTGAACACCCTGTGGAGGGCGTCCTGCTCCCTGGCCATGTCCTTACCTGGCTTTGGCTTCTCCTCTGCCCCCTCCTCCTGCCGCTGCTGGTGCATCTCCTTGTGCTGCTCCTCGATCACTGCCAGAAGCTTTGCCTGCTGGTCCAGGAGCTGCTTGTGCTGCACCTGCTGCTCCTTGATCACCTGCAGCAGCACATTGTGGTCCAGCACTTTTGCTGGCCCTGCTTCTGGAAAAAGGGAAAAAGACAGAAGAAATAAGACCCCTGTGATCCAGAGCCCTCAAAAATCACGTCAGCTCTGCATGGGCTGCAAGGGCTCTCCTTGGCAGGAAGACCCAACTCCACAAACGCTGCTCAGGAGAGAGAGAAGGGAGCTGGATGAAGTGGGTCTGAGAGCAAGGAACCTGCACACAAGTCCAAGCCCAGGCTCCAACACCCCCTTGCCAGGCAGAGGTTGGAGGGAGGAGCTCAGCCTGAGGAAGGGCTTTGCAGCTCCAGCTCTGATGCCCCAGGGACAGAGCAGCTGGGGCCTTGAGGGGAAGGAGCTTTTCCCTGCGATGTGTTCAGGTGTCCCCACGTGCCCGTGCCCACGCCCCTCCTGCCGTGCTGCCGGAGGCGTTTCACTCCTGTCTCCCTCTTCGCGGCATTCCGACACCGAGGAGCAGCCGGGCCCAGGTGCCAGCATGACTCAGGTCCCCGAGCGGCCCCGCCAGGTGTGCCAGAGACGGGACAGGCACCACCTGATGCTATGCAGGGGCTGTGGCCTCAAGACACCGTCCTCCCACAGAGAGGGATCCGGGGGATCCGGGCTGTCCCCGCATGCCCCGGGGACACGCTCACCCCCTGCCTTCTCCTGTTTCTCCTCGGCGTTCCGCTTCTCCAGCAGTTCCGCTCTCTCCGGGAGGGGCAGCTCCTGCTTTTCACCTGCAAAGGACGACAGAGCTTTGCTGTCAGTGCAGATGTTCCCCACAACGCCTCCACGTCTTCCCGGCACCATTTGTATCCAACCCCACGGCTGCGAGGGAAGTAATAAACCCAATATTTAACAATTCCATGCCTGGTGGCAGCGAGCCAGCACTAACTACCTCGGCCAATTAACATGCAAGAACAGCTCTAACTGGCTTTTAGACGGGCACTTGGCAATGTGTTCCCTGTCAAGATCTCCCGGCTCCGTGTCCCCGGTGATTTGGGAGCCGTGCAGGAACAGCATGGCACCTGACATTTTGGCGGGTAGCGAACAACTGTTTGACAGCTCTTGCAGTAGCTGTCAAAGCCACCAGATTCCTCCCTTCCCTCAGCAGCTGCCAGAGGGGCTGTGCACACTCACGTGCTCCACTCGTGGAGTTAAAAGGAAGCACCAGGATGGAGATGGGAATGACCAAATTGTCCCGTCTCCAGGGGCATTACAGGCCCAGAAGAGTTTGCTCAGATGAGCTGCTGTGAAAGGAACTTACCAGGGTCTGCTTTCTTCTCCATGGACTTTGCAGCCTCCTCTGCTTTCCTGGGGAGCTGGAGCTGTGACCTGTCCTGGTCAGCAGCCTCAGCAGTGTCACCATCCCGCACGGCCACCTGTGCCTTGGCTTCCAGCTTGGCTTCCCCTGGCTCCAGCTCCTTGTAGGGCGGCCTTCCACCCTGCTGCGCCGCTGCCTCCGGGACCTTCTCCAGATTTGGGAGGGGCCCGCCAGTCCCTCCCTGCTGCTGGTTCTCGGCAGCCACTTCCTTCCCTTGTTTTGGGCCTGGTGCCTCCTTCTGGGGCTTCAGCCTGGCTGGCTCCTCCAGCAGACGGTCGTTGGCTGCTCCGGGAGCCACTTTGTTCTCGTCCGATTCCTCCCGCTCCCGCCCCATGTCCACGACCACCTCGTCATGTGGGACAGGGGGCTCGTGGCGATGAGCTTCCCCCACGGGCAGGGCAATCCCTGGGGGGACAGGCAGGGTCAGAGCAGCAGGCTCCCAGTACAGCCAGTACAGCCAGTGCACCCAGTACAGCCAGTACACCCAGTACACCCAGTACAGCCAGTGCACCCAGTACAGCCAGTTCCACGCTGCCCTTTTCCAGCCCTGCCTTCTCTCCCTCATCTGGAGGCCACATTCCCAACAAGCCTCCAGAGCATCAAGAGCTAAATCACCTTCAGTCCATAACCACCACCACGGGGGTGGACTGAGAGGAGGGTAAGGAGCAGAGTTCAGGATCTCCATCTCAGAGGCCCACAACACACACCCTCAGCTCCCAGTCCAGCTCCCTTTCCCAGGATCACCTTTACCTTGATCAGGACGGTCCAGCTGCACTTTCTCTTCCACCTTTTCTCTCTCCTCTTCCCTCTTGGGCACCTGCACGGGCACCTTGATCTGTGGCTGCTCCATCTCCTCCTTCTCCTCGGGCGCTTTGGGTTTATCACGGTCATCCTCGGGCTCCTCCACCACCGGGTTCTGCTCTGCAAACACAGGATGGGGACAGGGATGAAGTGTGGGATCAGGGAATTGCTGTGTCTGTCCCACTCCCCTTCACCCACCCAGCCCGGCCACTGATTTCCCTCCTGCCTTAGCACGGTGGGGTTGGGGGAGCTTTTGTTCCAGGGTCACCTGGATGTTTTCCCCATTGTGGGTTTTTATGGAGCCGCTGGCAGGGAAGCATGACTGGGATGGGGCTGGGATGGAGCACGGATGGAGCAGGGATAGAGCCAGGATGGAGCAGGGATGGAGCCGGCTGCTGCTGCAAGCCGGTGCCACCAGATGGTAGCATCCCTCCAGCTCCCTGGCCCAGACCCCCGGCTCCGGGAGAGACCGAGCTGGAATCCAGGCCCGGATCGCCCGGCATTGCACGAGACAGAGCCGCGATCCAGCCCCGAACCCCCAACCCCAGAACCGGAGCTGGGGTCCAGCCCAGCTCCCGCTCCACCGCTGCCGTGAAACGTCTTAAAACCTCCTTTATTTGGATTTTCTCTGCTTTTTAGTGCCCGAGTGTTGCCACAGCCCTTCAGATGCCTCTCGGAGGAGGGGTGGGGAGGTTTCCTTTTCCCGCAGAAGTTTTGAGGAGGGGGATTAAACAGGCATTAATTAGAGGAAACTCCTGAGGGAGACGAGGGAGTTCCCCCCCCTTGCCCTCAAAGAGATGGAATGTTTTTGGAAGACACATCCCAGTCCAACCAGTCACTGTGTTCAGTACTGGTATGACCATATTCCATATTCCACATGGAATCTTTTGCACATTCCACGGGATGGGAAGGGTTCCTTCCACCCCCAGCATGGCAGAAAACCCACACAGGGAGTGAACTCTTCCTCTGGAGAGCAGCAGAGAAGGAAATCAAATCGTTTCCCAGCAGTGAAGTTGTTCTGCAGATTTTTTTCCATCCAACAAACTCTTAAAAAAAAAAAATCTATCTTCTGTAACAAAAAAAAATTCCCAACTCTTCCCCCATTCGCCCTCCCCCGTGTGATTTCCTTTGGGGAATTAATTCTATAAACATCTTTCCATTTTCTCCTCCCCCTCCGCAGGGCTGGTGCGATTTATTACGAGATGAACTCATGGGAAAGAAGGGATTGCCACAACTTCAGCTGCGTGGGTCTTGCCTGAGCTGGGGAGGGGTGGGGGGGGGAAACAACAAAAATTCACAAAAAATTAAGTACAAACTCCTGGCCCAGAGGGATCTGTGCCAGCAGGACCTTGAGCCTCTCCAGAAACCCGAACTCCAGCCCGGAGCTCCACACCCAGAGGTGGGACGTGTGTGGGGCTGGCCGGCGTTCCACGTTCCTTCGACTTGGGAATGATGGTGGGAGGAGAAAAGGACTTGGATTTTCTGAGAAATTCGAGTCTAGTACCCAAGGGTCCCCCCTCTCCATTGAGGGACTTCCCAGGGTTCAGCAAGTCAGGGCAGGACACTCCTCCTCTTCAGGAAAAACTGGGCTGCAGGAACCAGTGCCCAGCCCTGGCCAGGGGCCCTGGGAAGCGGGAGGCCGAGGCCGGGGAGGGGAGCGCTCGGCACGGCTGCGGATGTTCCCAGCTCAATCCTGGCCTCAATGCAAGAAATTATTTACTCCATTGGAGGGAAGTTTCTCGTTAATTGGTTCATGGAGGCGGGAGATGGCTCCGGTCGGAGAGGAGCGGAGGATCCAGAGAACCCCGACACAGGCAGGGCTGTTCCCACAGCGGATGGGAACGGCGAGCCGAGGCGGCGAGGTGATGTTCAAGGGGAAATAAAAAGGAGGGAGGAGGAATTAAAAAGGAAGAGAGGAGGAAATAAGAAGGAAGACGGGGGGAAGCTTTCCTTGCCAGCAGGAACCGGAGGAGTTAAACGCAGCAGTTCCCCTGCCCAGAGCAGCAGGTGAACCCCCCGCGGGCCCAGGGCAGCCCGAGGGGCCGGGGGAGGCCCCGCGCTGCTCCGGGAGTGTCCCTGGCAGCTTCCATCATAAATCAGGCAGAGGCACGTTCCCCGCTCTGCAAACAATGCAGGAAAAGCCCAAAACACAAACAAAACACAAACCCAAAAGTCTCCACGCCGCAATAAGGCCAAGCTGCCTCTAAGCCATCATTTGCTCAGTGGGAGACAAAATTAAGTTCATCATCAGGGCGTGAATTAACAATCTCTCAGGCTGCCTGGAAATCCATCCGGGGCTCCAGGTGCTCTGCAGGGAAGAGTTTTGCTGGGGCTCTGCCTGTCTTCTTGCCCTCCAGGTCCCTTTGGAGCGTCTTCCAGTAACGCTGCACCTCGTCATGTTTTATGAGCGGCCTTGGACTTTACAGGCAAGGCCTGAGAGGCTGTAAAAGCTTTCTGGCTCCCAAGGAGAGGCCGGGGTGTGAGGCAGCACCGAGAGGCTTCGCTCTGACCCCCCAGCTCTCCGGCAGCTCCGCTCACACGAGGGGAAGCCGGGGCGTCCTGCAGCTGATTTGTGTGTGTGCGTGCCTGGGTGTGTTGTGGTTTGCCAACAGCCTCTCCAGGCTGCCATAAAATTTCATGATTAGCAACCTAAAAGCTTCCCTTCTCCCCCCGCTCCTGGTTCGGATCGTTGCAATGGTCCCAGGCAGGCACTAAATCCCTCCTCACACGCTTTTGCAGCCTCTCGGAGCCGAAATGTGCCTCCAGAGCCCCAGCCCTGGGCAGAGGCAGCAGGATGGGCCCCCCTGTGCTCGCCCCCAATCCTTAGGGACAGCACAAGGAGCTCTGGGACACACCGCCCACTCCAGGGCGTCACCCCAGGGCTGACCGGGGACACGGGGTCCAGGACCTGCTTGTGCCAGCGCAGCTCCAGATCTGCTGAAATTCCTTCATCGCATGATACGGAGCGAGATCCAGGAGCTCGTGCCAAGGAAAACGGAGCCGAACAAGCGGGGCAGAGGCTCGGGGGCAAACGCTGCCCTCGGACGTGCCGAGCAGCCCCGCACCCGGAGCGGGGCAGGGCCGGGCCCTCCCCGGGGAGCCCCCAGCCCAGCTGCGCCTCCAGGAACCCTCCCTCCCCCAGAAACGGGTCCAGATTTCACAAGGTTATGGAATGGCATCCCTGAAATTAGTTCACAGTTGTCTCCTGACGCACCAGCAGTAAAAACCAACCCAAATTACCAGAGGCTGCTGGTTCCTTTTCTGTGTCACAGGCACTATTAAAAGCTCACTCGCACAAAGCACCAGGGAGAGCCGCCGCGGAGCCAAGCTGTTCCTGCAGCTAAGCAGGATGCAGGAGCCACGTTCCACACATCTCCGGGGCTGCTCCGGCTGGGAATGTCGGCAGGGACCCAGCCTGGCTCGGGCAGGTTGCTTTTGGGGGTCAAAGCACACAGATGCAGGGACAGAGGATGCAGGGATGCCAAACACAACCCCAAATTTTGCCCCAGTCCACGTAACACAACCCACCTCATCCCAAGGACAGCGGGATGGCCAGAGCACGGTGCCCGGCACACCGGGAAAAGGGCTCTTGCACAAGGAGCCTGAATCAGGGCCTTGTTACCCAACATTGCACAACGCCAGGGAGAAGATGAAGCAGCAACGATCAAGTAAGGAGCTGAAAAATATTACAAAATCTTAATCCCCCCCGAGACCCTCGAGGGTGCTTTAAATACGGAGAGAAATTGCCTAATTAGCTTTTTTTTTTTTTTTTTTTTAAATGGATAATTGCCTTCCTGAGCTTTCAGAGGCAGCTTAGCAACCTTTTAACAGAGGCGCAGCCGCGGCGCGGAGCGGCAGGACGGGGCTGGAAGGGGTTTTATCCCTTTCCCGAAGAGCTGCTGACAGTAAAACCTCCAGCACCACAGGCTGGGGCTGTAATGGGCACTTGGGTGTCGTTAGGAAAAACACGATTCCGAGGCCGCTGGTCAATACGTGCTCACATAAAAGGCCAATGTTCTAATATTCATAATCCCTGGGCCCACGGGGCAGGGCTTTAATGAAAGTCTCTCCAGTTCTGGGCTCCACAACATCAAAGAGGCCAATAAAACTCCTCTCACACGCTGACAGGCAGGAGGGAGACGGGGAAGGCAGCGCTGGGGGAAGGCCCTGCGGTTTGCCTGGGATGGGGCAGCACGGGAAAGGGCACGGAGCAAGCCTAGGGAAGGGGCTGAGCACCCTCTGACCCAGAGGCACAGATGCACCTTGTGCCTGGAAGAAGGGGCCCGGAAGAACCCTCCACCCAGGACGAGGGCAGGGAGCAGCACCCTGCAGCCAGGAGAGGAGCCTGGAGCAGCACCCTGCAGCCAGGGAAGGGGCACAAAGCACCCTGGGGAAGGGGCTGAGCACCCAGCAAGGTGCCCGTGGGATCCTGCTGCAGCCCCGAGGGCAGAATTGGGCCCATCCGGAGGGCACCCAGGTGCCGGGGGGCAGCCCAGCCCGCATCCTGCGCCCCTGCAAGGACAGGATGCAGCTGCTGCGGCGCGTTCCAGGCGGCAGCTCCTGCTCTGCAAAACAAGGCGGGTGAGGACGAGGGGGAGCCGCGGCGGGGGATGAAGGGCACCATTTAACGCCTCTCATTGCTAGTCAAGCCGACATCCTGCAGAGGCACAGGGAGGCACAGATCCAAGGAATCGCAGCGGCGGCTCTCCCGGGGCAGCTCCACGTCCACCCTGCAGGTCTTTGTCGCCCTTCTCTGCTCGGCTCCATCTCCCCGCTCTTCCTCCTCCCCGGGGACGGAGCCCCCACTGGGAAAGGGACCTCAGGGGACAGCTGAGCTTCCCCTCGGAACCGCACGGCTCCTCCCTGGGAAGTTTATGACCCGGGAGCACTAAACCCGCCTTCCTCCCGGGTGGGATTATTTAATCCAGCAGCACCCGGAGCTGCTGCCGGCGGGCTCCGGGATCGCTCGGATGATCAGAGCCTGGCATCCCGCTCCACCGCCCCACCTCACGCCGAGAAGGGGAGAAGAGTCAGCAAACTCCAGCGGACACCGTGTTTTATGGGATTTTTTATTTTCCCAGTTAGAACACGTGTCATTAGCGATTCCTCCTGAAAGGAGCAGCTGTTCTTTGGCCATTACTGCTCCAAAATTAACCAAGAAGGAAGAATTCAATCGCATCCCTCCTCCAGGCCCTGCTGAGGGCTCCATTAAGGGATTGGGAGTGCCTTTTGCTCGGAGTTCACCGGCATCTGCATGCCCAGGAAAGCACACACGGCCTTGAGTGAGCCACGAGTAAACCACAAGTAAACTCCACCATGGAGCAACCCCAGAGTGAATGTTATCGGCAGCAGCACCGGTGTGGGAGACGCTCCAAGCTGCCGGGCAGGAACCCAGCCAAGAACCAGGAGGGAGGATAATCTCCAGAAGAGCCAACCCCTTTCTCCCTTCCGCTCTCAATCTCTGCGAGGATATTTCAAGGCCTCCAAAGACCAAAAAAATCCCTGCAGGAGCAGAAGGAAACAAAACTGAAGCGAAGGAACAGGACGCGGCAGGGCCGAGGGGCAGCGCGGGGTCAGGCGGCACCTGCGCGCCACGGCCTTGCTCCGGAGCAGCTGGGAAAGGGAGGAGCGGCCGTAATTCCATCAGCAGCCCCAGCAAACAAATAATAAATAACAAGAACCAGTAAACAAAGCTGAGGCATAATCACAGGCTTTGTCAGAGCGAAAGCCGAGTCCAAATTTATATGCTCAGCACCAAAAAAAGAGGCAGTCGCCATAAATCTCCCTTCCCTTCAGGGGTGATGGATGGCTGGTCCTTGGGCTGGCAGAGGGGGAGAAGAGTCCTGCTGGGCCAGGTGGGCACCGTGCTCATCCCAAAGAGGGATCCCTGCTCTGTCCCTCCAGGGGATCCCCGGCCTGCACCCCACCTTTCCCTTCCCAAAAGAACAACTCCCACAAAGTAGGAGGTCACAGCGGCTTTTCCAGCAGACAAAAGTGCAGCTTTTCTTGGGAAAAGGCCCCAGGAAGCTGGGAAGATGCACAGAGCTGCCTGGAAATCACCCTGCTTCTGCCACACTTTAAAAAAAAACCCTCCTTCTGTTTAAGAGGTGAAGCTGGGGACAGGGCTGGGAGATCCAACTCCAGCAAGTTACATACCTGGCAGTTTGACCGAATCCTGGTCAATTCTGCTTTCCTCTCTGTCCAGGTGCTCCAAGCCCACTGCTTCTGTCCTCACAGGGGTGTCCTCGGTGGCAGACAGGGTGGTGTAGGTGCTGATCACCAGCATTCCCAGCCCAATCCACAGGATAATCTGCACGGAGTGTCAGAGGGACAGTGAGCACAGGAAATCCAAGGGGGCTGCTCCCCACGGCATTCCCACGGTGCCTCCAAGCTCAGCACAGTGACACATGTTAAGGAGAGAAATGTCAGAGAAAAACAGGAAAACCAGTTGCTCCTGGCTGAGGTTCATATTCAGGTGCAAAGCCATGGAAATTGGCATCTCAGAGGCTGGAAGCTGTTGGAAAACTTTTGGAAGGGCTCAAAAGCGAGTGGAGTGAGTGGACAGGACACAGGGATAGGAAAATGCATGTGGCAGACACCAGTCCTGCTGCAAAGACTCATTCCCTGGTATTCCCAGCATGAGAGCTCCATGAAACAGGGTCTGGCTGAGCACAGAGGAGCCTGGCCTGGTTACAGCCCCCAGCCATGCCAGGGAGCTGCTTAAAAACTCTTGGGTTTGAAAGCAAGGGTAACATGTCCACACACGGGTCCTGGTCACAGGGCTCAAGGAGCTGCTGAGAAATGATTCCCTGATTCCCAGAAAGCTAGGATCAAACAGGATAAAAATAGAAGGATGGAATCTGGATCCCGTGGAGGGAAGGGCTCTTGGAATTTCTGTACCTCAAAAAGGAGAAAGTGATGAGCAGCTAAAGAATTTTTACAGCTTGTTATGTGATGACAAATTGGTCTAAAAGGATCTAATTCCACATGAGTCATAATAAATGTTGGATGGCACTTGGACAACCTGGTCTAGTGAAAGGTGTCCCTGCCCATGGCAGGAGGTGGAACTGGATGAGCTTTAAGGTCCCTCCCAGCTCAAACCATTCCATGATTCCATGACTCCCAATCCTCACTGTGCAGACTTACATCCCAGCCCACAAAAAGCACAACAAAAAGATGCTTCTCAGTGTGGGGAAAACCAGGAATGGCCACAGGGAGCACTTCTACCACTGGAAGCTGCCAGAAACTGCAAATCAAGGGGAGAGGTGAAATTGGAAGGAGGAATTAAAACATTGGCACTTCCAGAGGGGGAGGAGGGGCCGATGCTTTTGTGCTGAGGGAGGTCACCCAGAAAGACGGAGCAGCATGGTCAGAGCTGGGCCCAGGAGACCCCGCAGGGCCCGTTCCCAGCACACCCCCCAGACAGCCCGACGCCTTCGGAAGGAAAAGGCTGGCAGGACGTGGAGCAGCTCTGGATCAGGGGCAGCGTGGCCAGGGAGCAGAGGCCAGACCTTGGAGCTTCTGCAGAGGAAACAGGAGCAGAATGTGCTGCCTGCCTTGCCCGGGGTGCACAAAGAGCAGATATCCTGCCATCCACCCCCCGGGCAAACGCCGAGTCAGCAGGTCCTGCACTGCTGCCCTGGGCTCGAGCTGCTCCACTTCCTCCCCTCCCACAATCCACAGCCCCGGCACAAATGCATTTTGTGCCTGGGAGGCTGTTCTGGCACCTTCCAGAAACAACAGCGGAGAGGAAGAGCGTTTCCACAAAGAGGATCTATTCTGGTGCCACAGGAACCAGGAGCAACGTGGGAGAGGAGGGAACTGTAGGAAACGGCTGAAAACATTAAATGCTTTAAAAGGAGTTTTGTTGTTTCTTATCTTAGTGGGGAACCAGGGGCTCAAATGCCTCGGGTTGAAACCCCTTTGATTGCTGCACATTTGGAGTTCAGCTGCGAGCTCCCGGAGCAGCGGGTACGGGCACACGTGGCAGCCGGAGACAGGCTGGGCTGTCCCTGGGCCGCCCTCACCCAGCTCCCCCGTCCTCACCTACCCCCTCCCCAACTGAAGACCAGAATAAAGAGGGCCATGATTTGGCTTAATTCCATGGAGACGCTTATGACATGGAAAAGCAGGCGGTTTGTGCTCAGGGGACCACCAAGGCAATGCAAGGAACGGGAGTGAGGGCAGCAAGCACTCGAGAGCTCCAGGAACCAATCCAGGCAGAGGAGCCACCAATCCCCACAGCATCCAGAGATCCTGGAGCGAGCCAAGGTCTGGTCCCATGGGAATGATGTCCCCCAGAGCCAATCCCACCCAGAGCAGAGACCTTTCTGCAGAAGGCTCTCTCAGCATGGGCACGGCGAGAGGCTGTGGAAAGCCTTGGGGCAGGTCAGCATGGCCAGGGCTCATCTCCCCGGAGGCACGCTCCGAGCACGGACAGGAATTCAGGAGAGGAAGTTTACGCGGCCGCTTCCTCGGCCGGTCGTGCTCCCTCGGCCCTCCTTCCTCCCAGAAGATGACCCCAACCCTGCACAGCAGAGCCATTAGCTCAGCCCTTCTCCTGCAGCCACGGGAAGCAAACACGCCGCATTTGTGTGGCGTGACGCCATCCCCGTCCTCCTGGACACCGAGCGTTCTGAGGGACGGAGTCATGGCGAAGGAATGCGGAGCCCCGGTCACTGCAGGGTCCCTCCTCTCAGAGATGCTGTGTTTGGGGGGCCGTACTCCCTGGATGTGCTGGTGGGGAAGGTCTGCTGGCCCCCGTGCTGCCAGGGAAGGGCAGAGGGAATCTCTTTTCCACCCGCACAGGAGCGAGCCAAGGGGTCACTTCCTGACCTCCGGCAGCTCCTCTTCCCCAACTGGGACAACAGCAACTCCGGCCTCCCTAGGAGGGGCCTCTCGGACAAGCTTGTGTCAACACTGGGAAGGCAACACCTTCCTGCTGGCAGCTACACACTCTGTTCACAGACCCCCACACGCCCTGCGGCGGCTCTGCCAAACCCGGGGCTCCCGGGGAGCAGCGGGACGCGGACCTTTACAGGAACAGATGCTAAACCACAAGAAAGGGAACACTCTCCCTGCCTCACTCACGGCACTGTGTGCCTGACTCTGGGCTTTTTAACTGCTCTGGGACCTGCCTTTCCAACCTAATCCTTCCAACCCGGGCACTCTGAGCCCAGCCTGGCTGAGCAGCAGCTCCAGTCCTGCCCAGCTCCCCAGCAGAAGCCCTTTGCTGGCCAGCAAACATCTGCCCATTTCCCTCCCCCACATGAAATCCTCTTCACTACTTTTAGAGCAAAATCCCTGATTTTTAGCCTCAGTTTGCATCATCTCCTGTAAAAACCTGGCCTTCCGTGTCACCACCTGCCTGACACTGGACGCTGCTGGGTGCCAGAAGTGGCCCGATAAAAGCAGCCAGTTCTCAGCAGCACAAGAGGCAAGATAACCCAGAGAAGTGTAAAAGCTGGCACTGAGGTTCGCTGCTCAGAAGGAGGCTAAAGCTGATGCAGGGAAGGAGGGAGAATGCCCATGTACACTGTTTGGACAGGGACTGGAAGGGAAGGACAGCTGAGCCCAGAGCTGGCTCCTCTCCCCCTGCCCACCACCCTCCCCAGGAGCTGACTTTGATGGAGTGGAGCACCTGATCAAAGGAGGGCAGGAATGAAGGAGGAGACCAAAGACAGAGCTCCAGGGAAAGAATAAATGAGCCTTTGCAAAGACCTGGAGGGAGGAGGAGAGGGTGGGCTCCAAGTTGGGCTGTGGAGGCGGGGAGGTGCTGAGCAGGCAGGCAGGTGTGTCCTCGCTCCAAGCAGGAATGCAAACCTGACAGGCAATGGATCACTCAGGGAAGACTGGACAGCTTGCTGCCAGCCCCTCGAGAGGTAACCCGGGGCCTGATGCTTGAGATAAGCCCTTCCTCCTTTGTGGGGATTTCTGCAGGACAAACATCTCCCCCAGCCTCGTGACCGGGTTTGGGGTCAGGCATTGTGAGGGCCCCCAGTGTCCCACCCCGAGCAGCCAGGCTGAGAGCTCAGCCTGTCCTGAGTGCAGCCTCGAGGCACTGCAGGGAAACACTCTGGCTCAGCCGGAATAGAAAGCAATTCTTGAAAGTGCTCTTTGTTTCCCTGAAAAACCCAGGCTGGCATTTAGACTCCTGCTCGGGGTTTCACTCAAAGAAGTTCGGAGCTAAGTGTCAGAATTCAGAGTGAAAGCTGGAAAGTTGGACTATTTCCTTGTGTCAAGGAAAGCACAGGGAAGAAAGAAAATACACCCTGCTTAAAAAATTCACATAGGTTTGCAAAGCCACAAGTCATTAAGCACAGAACAAGCCACCAGTTCTGTGGGCCCCACAAAAACGTGCTGCTCTCCCCTGCTGACTCCGCACTGTGCCCAAAACCCTACTCCCACCCCAGCACTGTCCTGACTGGGAATGTTGGGGCAGAGGCCTGTGAAAAAGGCAGTGGATTAAATTATTGTTAGGAAAAAAACTCAAAACCTGTTAATTTTAATTTCAGCCCACGGTATTTGCAGGAGCAGAAAGATCAAGCCCAGCAAAGAGCCACTTTGTTTTGGTCCCTGAGGAGGCCAATTCAAACTGGAGCAAAAGGAAAAGTTAAACTTCTAACAGCCTCTGAGCGACCCCAATCCCTCAGAAAATCAATTCCTGAAGCAACACCTCTATGTGTGTGTTCCTTTTTACTATTATTTTGGTTGAAAGCAGAAAGCTGAGGGTCGGCAGCACAAACCACATCGTGGAGCCCTGTTTGTTTTATCCAGCCCGGGCAAGTCGGGATGTGAGGCTTTAAGGTTTTACAGGCTGCTTGGATTTCCTATTCTGAGGATCCAAAACCTGAATCTCACCAGGAGGAGGACTGGAAGCAGCATTTTATGCACAAAATTACTCTTTCACTTGCTGCTGGAGGGACAGAAAGAGCTGGTGTTGGGCCAGCACCTCTGCCACTGTCTGTGCATCCCTAAGGGGTGGACACCCACCCAGAACAGCTCCCACCTGCACTGGGCAGACTGGAGGGGGAGGCTGGAGGAGCTGCTGAGCAGTTTCTGTGCTGCAGCCAAACGAAGCACGTTCCCAGGCTCTGCAGAGGGCTTAGGGGGATGTCAAGCAGCATCAGCACTGACCTGTGAACAAAGCGCATTCTTGTGGATCTTCTTGTAAATAAGAGCTGGGCAGATGAAACAAATGAGGCTTCCCATGGTCGCACCTGTCAGGCCCAGGACTGTTTCCACTGGAGAAGAAGAGGAAAAGTCAGCAAAGGTCTTTTCCAGGAGCGCCAGAGCAGCAGCACGGGATGGCTGCCAGAGCCCCCGGGCAGGATGGGGCGTGAGTCTGGTCACCCCAGCCAGGAAAACAAGAAACAGAGACCAGAGAAAGCAGCCAGCCCTTGTTCCCAGCTCCTCACTCACCATTTGGGATCATGATGCCTCCAACCATGGTTCCAAACACAACAGCCAACGTCAGGGCTTTGAAGCGGAGCGGCGGCATGTAGCCCCCGGCAGCGAAGGTGCCGTCCTTCTGCTGGGAGAGCAAGGGTGGAGGGTGAGAGTTTAGCTCTGTTATCGCAGTCCCCAGACCCTCAGCAATTTCCTCGGGCCCCCAGCAATTCCCTCAGCCCCCCAGCAATTCCCTCAGCCCCCAGCCATTCTCTCAGCAATGCTCCCTGCAGCTCCAGCCCATCCCGACTGTGATCCTCTCAGTTGTGCCCCCGTCCCCGTGCAGAGACTCAGAGGGCAGCCCAAGGCCAAGGGCAGGAGGAAGGAGCTCAGGGGTGCAGCAGGAGGGAGAAGTCACAGGGGAAGAGGTCTGGCTGTGCTAGGGCGAGGTGCTCCCCAACAGCTCTGGGAGCAGGGCCATTCCTGCTCTGCTACGCCACGGGAGCAGCTCCTCCAACTGGGAAACACCCCAGGGACACCGCAGGGGAGGATGGGTGCTGCTGGGCTGCTGCTGGAGGAATTCCAGAGCCCCCTGGCTCCCATTCCATCCCATCCCACCTCCTGAGCAGGAGGTGTGGAAGGCAAGGCCCCAGCGTGCCCTGCAGACCCAGCAGGTCCCAGCCCTGCTGCTGCACAGATGGAGAGGAAGGCAAAGCGACACCTTCAGAGCCCAGCCAGCCACGAGCTGAGCCCAGGCGAGATCCAAAGCGTTCCCAAGTGTTTCCAGCGCTTCCTCCTCTGCACCCGCTGGCTCTCACCGACCGTCTGCCCCCATCCTCAGGCCCTCCCAACGTGAGAAAGGAGCCAGGGGCTTCTCACAGGCAGAAGTGGCAGGATTTAGAGCTATAAACTGCTCGAGTTTTATTTCCTGCCTAAGAGGTTTCTATTTATGCGGATACACAAAGGCTTCAGAACATTCCCACAATCTCTCACTGTTATTTGCTGAATCCCATCGGCGCGCTCCGCGCGCACAATGCACAGAGGAGAACACGCCACTGCCACAAGGGACTCACAGTCTCCAGCAGACAGACCAGCTTCAGTCACAAAGGCTGGCTGAGGAGCTGGCCCTGGGAAAGGTGGAACGTGTGGGAGAGGGCTGTATCCCATATCCCACTGCCCGCCCCCGCACCGGGCCGGCACAGCAGCCCAGGAGGCGCTGCAGGAAGGGGACATCCGAACCTGGACGGGAAAGGGCTGCTCCAGGGCTGCTGAAAAAGGTGCTGGCTGAGAATAATGGAGCAGGAGTGAGAAGGCACACAAGGAAGCAAGAAGAAACGGGGCTGGGCTGGGCTCCGTGGCCGGGAACAGGAGCTTGAGCTCAATGAGTTGGCCAGTGAAAGGAAAGCAGCTGGAGCAGCAGGAAATGAGGAGGCTCCGCTGCTTCCAAAAGCACATTTCTCCCTCTTCTGAGGGGAAGACTCACCTCGGCTCTGAGCTGTGTAACATGCCTGTGCCAGAGCTGAAAACCCCAGCAGAGCAGGGAGCAGCAGCCACGGGACATGGGCTTTACACTGGGAATTCCAGCCCTTTGGCCCATGGAATTCCTCTGCAGAGAGGACATGAACCTCCAAGTGCCAGGGATTAACCACTGAGCAGAGCAGGATTTAGATGGCCACAGGCCCCTGCTGCACCATCACCACGCCCTGGGCTCTGAGGATTTGATGGGAGTTGAGGCTTTGTCCCTCTGAGTACCGGCCACATGCTGTTATCACCAGTCTCACGGAGCCAAGGCAGGCTTGGGGCCCGGTCAGAGATCAAAGAGTCACAAAAATCCTTCCAAAATAAAGTTTCACACTGAGGCAGCCCTTACCTGCTGCTCAAAGAGCAAGGTGTTCAGTGCCTGTCTGCACGGCAGGATCATCATGGGGAACCCCACTGCCACTGACATCATGAATCCCACTCGGATCATCTCTGTCACCACGTTGGAGGGGAAGTTCATCAGCACGTTCCCGGCAATGGCCTCGGTGTAACTCACGTAGCCAAAGAAGCCCACCTAGGGAGGGGAGCGGGGTTGGACTCCCAACACTTCACACCTGCTCCTCACAGAGGGAGCAGGACAGGGAGCTCCCGCTGCAGCAGCCAAGTGGCAGCGTGAGGTCACTTCCACGGGCAACCTGCCAGCAGCCCCAGCACCCCAAAACCTGGGACAGGTCGTTAATCAAGAGTGGGAACTGCCAAAACAGCGTCTCGTCAAATCCAGGGGTTTTCCTAGAGACACACCTTGCTTGCTGCCAGGCCCATGGATTGTCCCTCTCCAACAGAGGGGCTCTCACAAGTCCCTGCAGCATCCTGGCTTATGGGTCAAGGCTCTCCTCAGGAATTATTAACCCAGTTTCATTAACTGCTGCTTTATGAGGCATAACTTCCTTCACAACAGGCTGGAAAAAGTTCTCCCGAACTCTGGGCAGCAGCCGCAGCTCCAGGCTGGGCCCAGGAAGAGCTGGGCCTCCACTCTGCCTCCATCCAAGGAAATGTGCTACTCTGAAAACCTAGATTCTCCCAATGCCCCCTGTGCTCTTGGGTTCATCACCTCCCACCTAACTCTGCTTTCAGCACAACGACTTATCTGTCAGAATAAATACAGATAAGCAGAAACCAGCCCCAGCTGTAGATAAATCCTCAACCCTGTGGCCCCTCCAGATTTCTGGCAAGGGAAGAGAAGGGGAAGTTCCTACCATGATGTAAAAGGTGGTGACCACGTTTAGGGAAGAAGCAAATATGGAGCTCATGATCTTGACAGACGGCTCATCCAAGCTGTCGTAAGTAGGCAAGACCTGACTGTAAAAAGGGTAAAACATTTAAGGAAACCTGCAGAAAATGGGAGAAAACCCCCAGTCCCAGCCCATTCTCTGCCTCACCCCAGCAGCAACGAATCCCTGACACCTTCCCCCTCTGGAGCATAAACACCTGCTGCTATTCCACAATTTATACTGCTAAAGCCAAGAGATTTCAGAACACTCATAACTTTTAAGTGTTGCAAAAATATTCCTGCTCTCCCCACCCCACCACGTGGAGCGAAACGTGTGATGTAAACATTCGGGTTCAGGGAGGGTTGCAAAATGAATGTCCGTTTGTTCCCGGGGCCGCGCGTGGCTCCGGGCCAGCCCCAGCGCCAGAGATTATTGTTCTTGGAGCTCTCCGTGCTGACAATTAAAGCAACACAGTGTTTACAGAGGAAAAGCGGGAAGAAGGTTGGAGCATCCCACTGTCTGAAGGAAAAGTTAAACAAACCCCAGCACTGCGCCTGTCCTGCTTCAGCTCGCTTCACAGAAAGCCAGGAGTGCCAATTCCCTGGGATTTGGGGTATTTACGGCCCTGGGAAGCGTGGGGAATGTCCTTTTTGACATCAGGTGCATATTTTAGCAACTCATTAACCTCTTGTTACTTTAATTCGAGCGGCTACATCCTGGAACTCTTAGGAGAAGGGGGGGAGCGTGCAGGGAAATGGGAAGGGGTATCCCCAGCTCCAGTGGGCACCAAGCCATTCCCAGGAAGTGGATCAGGCTGGGGCCAAGCAGAAAGATCCTTAACCCTTAATCCCTGAATGTCAAAGGAGGCCGAGCACCTCAGCTCTGGGACACAGGCTGGCGCTGGAGGTACCGGCAGGGAGCTCAGCCAGCTTCCCTGGGAGTCTCCATTTGGGATTCCTCCTTGGGAGAAAGGAGACTGGCTTCTCTGGGAGTCTCCATTTGGGATTCCTCCCTGGGAGAAAGGAGAGTGGCTTCCCTGGGACTCTCCATTTGGGATTCCTCCCTGGGAGAAAGGAGAGTGGCTTCTCTGGGAGTCTCCATTTGGGATTCCTCCCTGGGAGAAGGGAGAGTGGCTTCCCTGGGAATCTCTCCATTTGGGATTCCTCCCTGGGAGAAAGGAGAGTGGCTTCCCTGGGAATCTCCCCATTTGGGATTCCTCCCTGCCCTCTCCACAGCCACCTCCAGCTACATTCGGGCCTTCAGCCTCCCAAGGAAGGGTCCAGCCAAACATTCAGACTTGGGAAGGAAAAAAGAGAGAAACAAAGAGGCTCTGCAGTGTGTGGGATGGTTAAAAAGGTGATTCAGAGGTTAGCAAAATTAAATCTACCCAGCTGAGACTATATAGATAAACGACTTATAAAGAGAGGAATTGAATATATAGAGGGCAGGTAGAGAGAGAGAGAGAGAGAGAATACACAGGTGGAAACAAAAAAAAATATATATAAATATTGCCTGGGCTGTGGACAATGTATTTCCCTGATGTTTGGGAAAAAACACACGGCTTTAGATTGGGTTTGCCACAGAAGTGCTGCCATGAAGCCCATATTTAGGCACACGCAGGTCCAGACCAAACCATTTCCCTGCATTTCCAACTCCTAGGAAAATTGTGCTGGGTACTGCATGGCTTCCATAAGGAAAAAAAATTAAAGGGATTTGTTAACAAGGTAAAGCTGCAAGAGAACACAATTCCCTTTGCCAGTTGTAATGGAGACATTAAACAGCAAGCCTGGAGTGTGCCGGGGTAGGATCTGAGCTGCCAAGAGAGCCAGTAAGTGGGAAATGATGATTTGGATCTCGGAGTGGGTGTAAACACAGCAGTCTGAGCAAATTTTATCTGTCACATTCATTTACTGCTGGCACGAGACCCGTTTGCTGGAACTACACGGGGGAAGCCCAGCTCCGCCAGGCTTCCAGAGGAGGATGGTCCTTCCCGTGTCCAGGGCTGGATTTACGCTGCTCGGAGCTGTCACGGTTCTGGCCAGTCACATAGCACTCCCTGGTGCAGCAGGGAATGCTGCTGGAAACCTGGAACAGCCCGGCCTGCCCTCACCTTCCTCCACTCAGCAGCAGAAATCCTCACAAAAACAGGGAAGCGGAAAGGTGGAAGTAGCCTGGTCTGCTCTCACCTCCTCCCATGTGCCACTAAACCCAGGGAACTGGAAATGCAGGAACAACCCTCCAAAGTCGACAACTGTGTGATCTTCGGAGTGTTCTCCAGGAAATTTGGGGAAGCAGAGCAGCCCCCAGCATTCAGCCCTCAGGGGAGGCCCTGGGGGGGTCACCCAGTGGGGTGACACAGCCTCTCCTGGCGCTCCAGCAGTCCCTTCACAAGAACCAGAGGAATTTCATCCCTCCTGCAGCTGCACCAGAAGCTCCCGAGGAGCTGTTAGGCTCCAGTGGTCTCATGTTGCTCCATTACAAGAATTCCCAGGTGAAATGGGATAACAAAAGGGTCTGGGTAACAAAAGGGTCACGACTCAATGAGAGGCTGAACTTCAGCGAGCTGTAAAATACTCTGATGAAAACAAACCAGCAAAGCAGATGGTATCTATCCCTTGCAGATCCTCCTGACCCTGTGCCCTCACACCAACTCACTGCAGGAACAACCGCCAGGGCTGAGAACGGCAGGTACTTACGACTGACAGGCAAAAGACATTCCAAAGATGGGGATGCAGCGGAAAATGCCCTCCCAGCGCATGTAACTCACTCGCTGCAGCCACTGCCCGCTGAAGAGCCCGTGATTGAAGGAGGACACCACAACCTGCAGCCACGACAGAGAGCAGGGGTGAGGAGCCAGCCCCAAAGAGCCCCACGGCAGCAGCAATGCCGGGCTGGGATAAGAGGCAGTGTGTGACAGCTCTGCCCAGAGCAGCCTGAGCTGCCAGCACTGCCCCATCCCAATCCCCCAGCTCCACATCCTACCCACAGAGCTCCCAGGGCCACCAAGGACACCGGGAGAATTTCTGGGGATCTGTGACATTCCCCCCTTGTCTGGTGCCATCAGACATTTCAGCACACACCAGGGTGGGACGCTTTCCACCGAGACATTAACTGTGAGAATTACTGCTCAAAGCAAACTCTTCTGCACTTTTTAAAATATGTTTTTAATCCAAACAGGAAGAACCGTTGGCCTTAGAGAATCCTGTTCAGCAGAAAGGGACAAAGGGTCCTGAAACAGGATCCCACCTGCTGCTCCAGGGCCATTTACCAACATCAGCTCACCAAAGAGAAGGAAAGACTTTATGGAAAGAGGGAGGAGCCGAGGCCAGGGAGCTCCCTTGCCATGGACACCAGAACTGGCAGGAGTTGGGTTGCACACGAAGCAGAAGGTAAATATGTCTGAATGTCTGTTTATAATATCCCTGGATGGGGTTTCTAATCCCCAGAGATGTTTCAGTTCAGCCAACTCTTGTGATTGTTGTGGTTTCTTAAAGGCACAGCTCGCGGGAGGTTCCACACCTCCCTGAGGAGGCAGCTCTGCACAGCCTACTAGAAAAGCTACATGGAAAGAATTCCCACACCTCCCTCTTCTTCCAGTCCTGAAATTTGGGCGAGACGGGGCTGGGGCTCCACGAGGGAATCACAGGAGCAACTGGGAGGTGAAACTGCTCAGTAAAAAGCAACAGAAAGCAGGAAAACGGGACGCCCGGTGTCCGCACCCACCACGAACACGAACACGCTGTAGAAGATGAGAGCCATGGCACTGAAGGACTGAATGGAGGCCATCATGTTCCTCTGAAGGCTCAGGGGAAGGACAATGCACAGGGAAACGGCGAAGAGCAGGACAATCCGGAACGCGCCCGACACCTGCAAAAGAGACCCTCATAAACACCTGGAGCAGGCAGGATACTCAACACACCCACCCAAAGAGCAAACCCTGGCGTGGTTCATCTTTCCAGAGGGAACAGCAACTTTAAACAGTGCAATCCTGTGTCTGGAGGTGTCTGAAGATGCTGCAAGCTCGGCGCTCTGTGGGCTCTGTCTGTGCTGAGCTGAGACAGTCACTGGGTGCCACTGTTGCTCTGTAGTGTGTGGCAGGTCTGAGCTGGAAGAATTTGGGGGCTGGCTGGGGGGTTAAATGCTAATCCAGCACAAGCTATTTAGGTATTTTTCATGCAATTAAATAAAACCTAAATTTACTTGGGGAAACGAGAAATTGAAAGTGTTGGAAACTCCAACCCAGAAAATTAATCAAAGCCTCACACTGGTATTTATTATAGCAGAACACTCTGGAATGCTTGGAAATATTTAATACCTAATTTGGCTGCAGCCTCAACGCATCTTTTTTAACTTCACAGTCCCTTAATCTGAGCTTAGGAGCATCAGGCAGCACAGATAACACTCTACCAAAAATCCTTTTGCTTCCCTGCACGGCCCTCGTGCCGGCTCCGAGGAGCACCTCTTGCCTCTGAGCATCCTGAGCCAGCAGCAGGCTCATCACACGGCTGAGGAGGCAAGAACACAGAGACTTTGGCCACAAAAACAGCCAGGGACAGGACAAAAATCCCTCCTGAACTACAGGGAGGAGAGCTCAGGCAGAGGAACTGCCTGTCACTACCCACCGGGGCAGGAATTAAGGCAGGAAGCATTATCTCCCCCAGGAATCTGCTCCAGAATGAATAAGGGACCAAGTTAAAAAGAATTCCTTTGATGGAAATGCCTTATTGGAGTTTTACACAGCTGATTGTTTGCCATATGTCTGAGCTTCCCAGACTTCCCAGAGCCACAGGCTCCGTGCACCAGGACCTCTCTGTGAGGGGACCCCAGAAAGCCCCCCTGGGACCCCAGGGGGTGCTGGGCACTCTGAGGCAGGAACTCTGCTGTATCCAGGGAACACAGGGCTCAGTGCAAGGTCTGGGGGCGCTGCAGGAGTGATTCATTCACCTGCAATCCGAGCATCTGGGCAAAGAAGTTGGAGCCCAAATCGCCGATGACGACGTAGAAAGCGATGCAAGTGCCCAGCATCAGCCCAATCATGCTGCAAACACAAACAGGGATGGGTTAGGAGGGCCACACTTCCGTCCTCAGCATTGGGAAGAGCAGGACACCCCTTCTGCACTCCATCCCAACCAAACAGCCACTAGAGAACCTCCATCCACACCAAACACTCGGAGACGCAGCTCTGCCCACAACGCACGCAGGGGTTTAACTCCTGTTGGGAGCCACAGGAAAAAAAAACAAGGAAAACTAATCTTGGAGATGACAAGAACTCCTTGAACTCCTGGAAAAATTCAAAAGAATCAGCATGAGGTTCTCAGAGCCTCACACCCACAGCAGGACCCTGCCATGAGAGTCTCGATATCTAGTGGGCTCTCCCAACGTCTCTCCACACAATGGACCACACTTTAATGAACAGATTGCCCATGAACTGCTTCTCCTCCCACTCCTGGACCACTTTCCTTCCCAGTTCCAATTATAGAACACCCCTGTGGCAATTACAGCCTCTGCTTGCATGGACAAGTAACATCTGAGGAATATTCTGTGTATTTTTAGTGCTGTGCAGAAGTCTGCAGCTGGGAAGAGCAAAGGAGCCAGCACCATTGCTGGCCCTGGGTTCAACACGCCTGGAAAAGAATCCCTGCTGGAAAAAGCAGGGCTGTGAGGATTGTGCCATCACCTGACATCTGCACTGGGGTCATGGCAGGAAGCAGAGATGGAAGCAGGATTCCCCCTCAAGGCACCTCGCAGGGAAAGGAGCACAGAGGGCAGGAGCAGAGCAGATCCCGGGATCCAAGGAAGCAAACACTCCCTCCCACTAACTGAACAGCAGGGATGTCACCCCTGGAAAGCTGCCACGAGTGACAGGGCTGTGATTTCAGAGCAGAGCAGGAGACGAGCTCATCCCCACCTTCTGTGCTCCCAGCGCCTGGGGACAAGCGGGATGGAGGTGACGCCTGTGAGCTGTGCCCAGGGAACCTCACTCAGCCTCCTGTGGAATTCCAGGAGGCAGCAGGGGAACGAAGGAGAGCACAGCAAGGCTCAGAAAAGTTTTCACCACAGGCACCCAAACTGTTCACACTTTGAATCTGCAGCAGATTTACCTGGTTTCCACCAACATTTTTCCTGCTTTTCCATAGGCATGAAATGCTGTCATAAAAGGGAAAAAAGAAAGGAAGTTAGTCAAAGAAAGGTCCAGAACAGGGCAAGATGTCAATTCACAATTAGACACTAACAGTGACACAGGGCAGTGCAGCAGGAACCCACCACTGGTATTTTGGGGCTGTTTCCCTCACCCTCCCACTTTCTTTTTCAGCCTTTCCCTTTGGAAACTGAAAACCACATAAGACAGGAACAGGGATGAGGGAAAGCCAGCAAGCAGGTTCTTTTTTTTTCTATTTAAAACCAGAAGTGGTGTGAAGCAGCAGCCACACATGGCAGCCATTAAAGGCAATGGGAGAGAAAATATCCCTGTACAAGATTGTGTGTGGCGAAAGTTAAAGTGGTGCAGAATTCCAATCCAAGTCCCCTTTTTATTTTTATCTTCCCCCTCGAACTGGGCCGCCCGACATCGCTGGCTGGGAGAGCTGAGCTGATGCCCAGAACGTTCAATCCCATTCCCAGAATACCCAGTGCTCCCAACCCACACCAAAGGGCTGCTGCCAAGGCTTTGCTTTCCCCCCTCCCATCCTTGGGTTGGAGCAGAAAATGCTCAGTAGTCCTCAAATCACTGGGTTTTCTCCTAAAAAGACAATGCCAAGAAAACTTGACTTCTATTTTTAGCTCTTACTGGGCGGAACGGGAATGGGGAGCTCCGGTGCCAAACCCAGACCACAGTGCCCAAATCTGCCAGTGAGGTCCAGCATGAACCCACCACCCTGGAGTCCCCCCTGCCTTCCCTCAAGGCGCAGCCCAACATTCCCAGCACCCGCCAGAAAACAAACTCGAATCCTTTCTGGAAGCTTCTTCTGCTATTTTAAATATTAGCTTCAACTCTTGATTTCCTTGGACTCTACTCGAGCTAAAAACTCAGGAAACGAGATGTTCTCCCACAAAATGAGCAAAAGGCACGGCAGGGACCCACAGCCCGGAGCAGGGAGCACCCAAAATAGCTGCTGGATCAGTGACAGGGCAGCGGGACAGCCGCCACCAGGCACCGTGCCCGGGCACGGGGAGCGGCCACTCCGCTCCGGCCTCCTCTGGGAATTCACAACCATGAGGGAAAAGGCAACAGCCCTGGGAGGGGCAGGCCCACAGACAAAGGGGCTGGGAGGAGAAAGAGGAGCCAGCAAGAGGAAAACATCCCTCCTGGAAATGGGTCAGTAACGGGCTGAGCCCGGGGTGGGGGGAATGGAGGAATGGTGCTGCCGATCCTTCCAGAGCACATTCCAGCCTTGGGATATGGACACAGCCCCGGGTGATGCTGGAACCAGCCCATCTCCCCGGCTGTTTGGAATGGATGGTCAATGAGAACAAGCCTCCAAATACTGTGGGCAGGTGTCCCCACCTGGGACAATGGAAAAATGAGATTCTTTATCTTCTTCGGGGGAGGTAACGACTGTAAAACAAACAGTTCAGTCGAATCCTTGGAATGGGACCTTGGAATGCCCCAAACTGGGCAGAGCTTGCTCAGTACCTGGGGAAGCCTTTTAAACCCTGCGTGGCTCCTGGGACAGAGCTTCAGCCCCTTGCCCTGCGGGGCTGAGCTGCCCCCCAGGAGCTGCCCAGTACAGCCCCAGCACATCCCGAGTACTGCTGGAAGGGGAGGGATTCACCCATCTCCCGGTTAAAATCCATCTGGGAACTGCCTCCCACTTCCCTCCTCACCCACAAATCTCCCTGCAGCCCTTCCCCTTCCCGCAGCGCTGCCGAGCCAGCGCCAGCCCCAGCCCGGGACACCCTTTGTGCCGGAGCCGTCGCTCCCGGTGTTCCTCCGGAAGGCACTGCCCGCCTGCAGGGAACGGGCACAACTTTCCTCCGCGGCTCAGCGCTGCCAAAGCCTCCCAGGAGTGCCCGCAGATGTCCCCGGGCTCAGCCTGTGGGGACAAAGGGCGTCTGTGTGGAGCTTCCCGACCTCGGAGCATTGGGATGCGGCGTGGGAGCGCTCCCGGCCCGTGGCACCTCTCCCAGGGCACCGGGAGCGGGCACAGGCGCTGCTGCCAGCCCCTGCCTGCCAGGAGGAAGCTGGGAAGCCTTACTGGCCCTCTCTGTATTCCAGCCCCTTGGCTGCGGGGCGCGCAGAGGATCCCTTCTTCCCGGGACACGCTCCAAGGTGGAGGGGACTCTCTGTCCTCCGGGAAGCAGCACACAAAGGCGCCTTGTGAGGGGCAGGGAGCAGCACCGGCAGCTGGGCCGGGCGCTCCAGGGGCTCCCCCTTCCCTCTGGCACCAAAACAACCTCCCAGACCATGGAGCTTCTCCATCTCTTCCGTTCCTAGCAGATACAAGTCGGCAGAAGCCGGGATGTGCTTCCTGGGAGCAGCACCTCGGGCACTCTGAGGGAGGAGCAAACCCAGCTGTCAGCAGCTGGTGCGAGCAGTTGTGCCAGGGCAGCGCCAACCAGCTCCCTCCTCCCACAGAAAAGTAAGGCTGAACAAGGAAAAGGCGACTTTTCCTGCTGCTTCCTATGCCAAAGGCAAGGACTGGAACCCAAACACCTCCTCCTGCTCCCCAAGTCAGTCAGAATCCCAAGAGAGGCCACGAGCAGAGACCAATCCCGGCGCCAGCGCTGAGCTCCGAGGGCGGCCGGGCTCTGCCAAAACCCACCCAGGGCTCTTCCAGATGTTTTTATTTTCTCAGCCCTTTGGAACCTCGCTCCGTTTCCTTTCTGCTGAGCCATAAAGGAGCTCCCAGCTCGGATCCAGGCAGCCCAGCTCTGTGCCAGGCTGGCAGGACCCGCTGTCCCGGCAGCGCTGGGTGGGGAACTCGTGCCCAGACCCATAATTAATTCATCCCAGACCCACAATTCATCCCAGATGGCTCCCGGGAGCTGGGGTTTGGATCATCTCCTCCCCTGCCCTGCGGAGTCAAAACAACTCAGCACCCATTAACAGGATCCAACCCCAGCACTGCCCCGGGGAGGGGCCGAGGCAGAACAAGGGAAACCGGGAACTGCAGCAAGAAAACATTTGTTGTTCCAACAGCACCACTGAGGAAATGCAAATCGGGAGGCCCAGATCACAGTGCTGATAGAAGAGCGGGAGGGCTGGGAGGCAGCTCTGGAGCTGGGATCTCACCGAGGCCGGGGTAGGTCCTGCGTTTGCTGAGGTTGGCCGACTTCACCAGGAACATGCAGGACTGGTGAGTCATCCACGAGCAGAAGATCAGCAGCACGGCTCCCAGGAGGATCCCACACTGCAACGGAGCAGAGCGGGAAGAGACCAGCAGGAGATGGGGGGTCAGACCCCCACCACAGCCCACCCAGCCGCCCTCAGTATCCTCAGCTCCCCCCACGTGTCCCAGCCACATTTTTCACCCTTTCAGGAAGTTCTGTCCCCTTCCTACGGCACAAGGCCACGTGGAACACACGCCTGCTTCCCACAGCTCCCAGCTGCTCCAGTCCAGGCAGCGAGGAGTGAACTGGGAGCAGCTCGTGCAGTAGAATTCCCACTCTGGCTCATCCCTCCAAAGCTCCCAGTGGGTCCAGGGAGCACAGACAGACCCCGAGGTGCCACCCCTGCTGCAGGTTTATTTATCAACAACCATCTGGCAGCACAGACTGCTCACCCAGCTCCTGCCTTCCCTGCTCACAGGGCAGGGAACCACGGGGCACCAAGCAGGAGACTTGGAACAGGCCCAGATGCCAGGGAGGGGCGTGAGGGCACGGCAGGGGGTGTTTGGAAAAGCCGCCAAGTCAACTCACATTTATGGTACGGCTAAATGCTTTCATTTAATGTTTCCCTTCTCTTTACAAAACACGCAGAAACGATCAGTTGGAGACCACGGGGCAGGGAAACTCAGAGTTTGGTGCAGAAGTTTTGAGTTGGAGACTTCAGGACTAAGAAAAACGCAGTGTTTGGAACACGAGATGCCCGATCTGGGTCTTAAGCGTTTCCTCTGCTGACTTTCCTTCCCAACCAGGGAACCACCCCCCAAATTCGGACCAGAAGGAGGAGCTCGCCGGGGCTCCCCCGGGTGCGGAGGAGCTCGCCGGGGCTCCCCCGGGTGCGGAGGAGCTCGCCGGGGCTCCCCCGGGTGCNTGAGGCCGCTCCCCGAGCCCCACGGCGGGCTCGGAGCGCCGGGTGCCCCCGGTCCCCCTCAGCCGGCCGTGCCCGCCATGGCCCCACCGGGCCCGCCCCGACCCGGCACCGGCCACAGCGGCACTTCCGGCTTCCGCCGCCGCCGCAGGAAGTGACGTGGCGGAGCGGGGACGCTCTTGCCTCCTTGGAGGTCTGGACTCACTGGTGATGGAGGGTAAAGGGGGGTCCCCATGGTTGGGGCGCCCCCGGAGAGCTGAGCGCGGCCAGGGAGGTGCGGCAATGCACGAGGACACGCCTCCATGCAGANTTGGAACAGGCCCAGATGCCAGGGAGGGGCGTGAGGGCACGGCAGGGGGTGTTTGGAAAAGCCGCCAAGTCAACTCACATTTATGGTACGGCTAAATGCTTTCATTTAATGTTTCCCTTCTCTTTACAAAACAGGCAGAAACGATCAGTTGGAGACCACGGGGCAGGGAAACTCAGAGTTTGGTGCAGAAGTTTTGAGTTGGAGACTTCAGGACTAAGAAAAACGCAGTGTTTGGAACACGAGATGCCCGATCTGGGTCTTAAGCGTTTCCTCTGCTGACTTTCCTTCCCAACCAGGGAACCACCCCCCAAATTCGGACCAGAAGGAGGAGCTCGCCGGGGCTCCCACGGGTGCGGAGCAGCTCGCCGGGGCTCCCCCGGGTGCGGAGGAGCTCGCCGGGGCTCCCCCGGGTGCGGAGGAGCTCGCAGGGGCTCCGGGCTGCCGGGACACGGACCGACACCCCCGCCCCAGCCCGGGGGACAGCGGCAGGACCCCGCTCGGACACAGCGCCCAGGCGGGCGGCCCCTCACCTGTCGGAAGCAGAAGGGCACGGTGAGCACGCTCACGCCCACGATGCTGTTCACCACGTTCATGATCAGGCCCCAGTTGGAACCTGNTGGGCGCCCCCGGAGAGCTGAGCGCGGCCAGGGAGGTGCGGCAATGCACGAGGACACGCTTCCATGCAGATCCACGCGTGGAAAGGCACGGAGATGGGTGTGCGCCGTGCCCTTACATGCCTGTGTGCATATACATCCATGAGCACGCACCTCGCGGCAGCGCTGGCCCCCGAGCGGGGGTCCCCGGCCTGATGGGGCCACCTGGAAGGCCCCTCCAGGGCAGCCCATCACCCCCGGCATCCCCTCCCCCGCGCACATCTGGCCGCGCATCCAGCTGTGCACACACATCTGCTCCCCATCCCAACGGAGCCATCCCCAGCTCTGCCGCGGACGTGCCCCCCACATCCCACAGGATAAGGGAAAAAGAAGGAAAGATGCGGGGGGGCTCTGGAAGGGCCCCCCGAGGCCAGGCGTGGCGGCAGCTCGGAGTGGCACACGCCAAGGGCACGTCCCCGTCGGAACGAAACGTGCGCGGCGCTCGTATAATTTGCAGCAATTGCGATGGGAAACCGCAGGAATTCGCTCTACAAAAGGTTTGCAGGGAGGTGAACAGGCGGCCTAATTCCCTCCAGGTGCGGCACGGGATCGGTAGCTCCGGCTGCGTTTTCCTGGCTCCCGTGCCAGAGCGGTGGCTGTGTCCGTGTGTGTCCTCAGGGTGGGATGAGGGATCCCCTCGGGAATGTCACCCAGGGTCAGTGAAGGGGCTCTGATGGCTTCTCCATGGCCGAGTGGGAGATGAGGGCTTGGGAAATGTGCAGAGCCAGCCAGGAGTCCCGGTGACACGGGACGGGGACAGCAGGGGAGCCGCCCCCGCTCTGCCACTCTCCTGTGCCACAGCCCCGGGGCGCTTCCGTGCCCATCCCCAGGGCAAAAATGGGGTTTTCTGCAGCTTCTCAGGGACCATCAGCTGCTCAGCAGCTCCGAACATCCCAAACTCTGCCCCCAGCAGGAGCCAGGCTCCGTCCCAGCAGCACCAGGGCAGTTTCCCATCACAAACCTGCCGAGAGCAAGGAGAAGTCTCTAGAAAGCCCCAACCCCTCTGAGCGGCTGGGCATTGGGAGCCAGCAAAGGGCCCTGCTGGGTTTGGGAGCCAGCGGCAGCGTTCCCACCACAGGATCCACTGGGAATCCCAGGTGGCTCAGAGCCCTTCCCAGTCCTGCCCCATGGCCCAGATTCCTCCCGCCGGATCTGGAGCCACGGAGAACAACCAGCCCCGGAGGACGCCAGAGCCGCAATTACTGTAATTAGAAATGGGGGCTCAGGGCTGGCTGATCCCCCAGGGATCCTGCACTGATTTATGGAAGTACAAATCGCTGGGGACGTCCAGGGGCCGCTGCCGTGTCCGATGCTGCTCCGCAGGGACGTGCACACGTGTGCTGGCACACACTGAGCTGAGCTGAGCCAGATTCCCAGCTCCCAGGGGTGATGCTGTCCCAGGAAAACAGCTGGGTCCATCCCTGCTCCCACCCATCCCACTCGTGTTCAGGAATTCGCCTCAGTGGCAGCTCCGTGCCAGCGGGCACCCATGAACCTCCCATGACAGGGGGATGCTCTTCCCTGGAGCCATGGGAGCATCCCTGCCCTCCCTTCTTGGGGGACACAGGGAATGGGAAGGAATGGGAATACCCTCTCCAGCCCTGGGGCAAGCCCACCCACACCCCACCGTGTGTCCCCCCTTCACCCAGGGACCAGCACCCAGCACCCAGGGCCACCCTGCTCCCAACAGCTGGTTCCAGCGACAGATGCCTGGCAGATCCAGGGAACCGCTCGGCAGGGATTGAAAAACATAAATTAAAACAAATTGCAGTTTTATATTGCAAATAAGGGCAGTTTGATGGGTTTTATTGCGGAACAACCATTAATGAAGTGCAGTTTCAGGCACCTTAATTGCTCAGGGACCAAAGTTCAGTCCATATCTCCAGCATGGGCTGGGAGCCACTGCGTGTCCCGCGAGGGCCTGGCAGGTTGGGAATGGGATCAGGAATGAATTTATGGGCACGACGACGAGGATGGAGGCAAGGGGTCGAACTCATCTGGGGGGCGGTTAAAGCAGTGTGGGACAAACAGAACAACCTGTGCTGGAGGGAGAGGCCGCGGTGTCCCTGCCACGGTGCCATCCCAGCGTCAGCCGTGGGGGCCCACAGTGGGTACTCACCATAGGACGGATTTTGGGACGGCCATTTGGGACGCGGGTGGTGCCCCAGCGGCTGGGCTGGAGCGATGCAGAGCCGGGGGGGGTCCCGGGAAGCCCCCATCTCCCCCCAGAACAAATCACGCGTGGGTGTCCAGGGCACAGGGAGGCGTGCAGGTGGACACAGCACCGGGGATACAACCACGGGGCATCCACGCCCAGCCCCGCACACCCAGGACACGATCGCGCCCGCCCCACGCGAGCCCCGCAGCGTCACACCCGCGCTTGGACACGCTCCCCACCCGCACGTACCCACGCCTAACACGGGCACCGGGCTGTTCC
>WBMY01006203.1:450515-623026 GCA_013397315.1 Donacobius atricapilla | reverse complement strand
AAAAAAAAAAAACAACCAAAACAACAAAACCCGATAATTGTATTTTATGAGTACAGGGCTCCCCTTGGGAGCCAAATCTTTACAGATGAGAACATGGCATGGCACTATGCTGCAGTGGCTGTGTGGTGAGCTCCAAGCTCTGTGAAACAAGACATTTTGCTCAGGATTTATTTATGTTTGCATTTTTTACAACCTGTCCTTTCTATGATCTTGTCCTGGAAGGGACAAGAGTTATGGGGTTGTAGAAATGGTGGCCCTGTATATGCCCAAAGCAGCCAGGTCCATAGGAGGTGATGACCACAATCCATCTGCCACAAGCAGCAAATTTCTACGTAGGCTCCTAAAAGAAAGAATTGCACCATCCTTTTCCTTGGAGGACAGCACAGTTACTCAGAACAGCCCTGGCATTGCTCAGCCTGAGATGAAGGGGTGGGAAAGGAAGAGCCCTCACAAATACTGAGTTTACAAATACCAATAAATTACTGATTCTGATACTTTCTGTCACGAGCTCAGAGCATATTGGTTTTTTTCTGCCTACAGTCCTGTTTCTCCCCTTGGAAGTCCCTTACAGGCCAATGTACACTCTCTGGATGATGGCATCCTATTAAGTCAGGTGTTCTTAATCCATCCTTCCATATCCTACATCTTCCCAAAGCCTCTAATTTTAAATAAGTGCTTGATTTTAGACTGTATGGACAAACTGTGCCCCATTTCCCTAAGTTATGAAGAAGAAAAGTGCTGTCAAAGTGAAAGAATTTGTAATTTTTAAGAAAAAAATAATGGAAATAAAGAGTTTTAAGGAACTTCAGAAAATTATTTCTGTTTTGCAGGTGAGTAATCAGAAATCTTGGAAGATTTAAATAATCCAGGCTCAGTAGCAGGGTTAGATAGGAAGGGAACCTAATTTTGCTAATGTGAGCCTGCTGTCTCTCACTGTCACGCCACTCTCGCCAGTAAAGATATCACAGAACCACTCTTCCTTCCTCTGTCATGCTTTGCATGAAATGGCAAATGGCAAAACATCTTCTTGCCATAGACATCAGTGAAATTAATCTAAATGCTTTCGTAGGTGGACCATTTAGCTTGGTATGTTTGGGTCTTGACACCGTATGCACACAAAAAATATTCTAGGCCTTGGAGGGACCAATTGAAAAAGAATTTCGCAAATGTGCTTTTTAACAGAAAATTGGATGAGCAGGAGCCAATCTCCCTATTTCCTTCCACTGGCTTTTTGTCCGCTGCCTCTGCATGTAAAGTTATTTTATTAGCTAAAAGAAATGAACGAAAGACCAGACAAAGATCATAGACAGGATCTAATCTCCACAGTTTAAAAATATTTAAGTAAACTTGATTACATGAATGAGGATCTCTGACCTGAATTTTGGCAGGGAATCCTGCCCCTCACTTCTCTCTGGTGGAAGCACCAGCACCATGCTGCCCTGCAGAGGATGCACTATGATCTGGGAGAGGATGTACAAACCTCTTGGAGTGACCAGGGGAAACTCAGGCTGCCAAGGCTGGAAAACAGGCACACATAGGACAAAAGAACACCCAGTGTCTTGGCAGCCTTAGAATAGTAGGAGCTGGCAAGGTCTCCTTGCAAGGAATGGGCAAGGTAATTTATTACAAATATTCTGTCCTTATGTGGCAGAACTCCCACACCTTCAGGACTGGTAGCATTCGTGTACTCCCTGCAAGCCTCACAGGATTGGCTTGGGACATTGTCCTTCTGCCTCAGTTTCCTTTTCCCTCTGGCAGAATAAAAACGCTGACCGCTGTTTGCAACCACCAGCACAACATTTACAACCACTGACGTAGATTTGTTTTAAAAAGAAACAGTATATGGAATGTTATGAACATGAAGACGTTGAAGGATGCAGTGAGCTAGTGCAGCTACAGTGCATCCACTGGAACACCTCAGGCTACACCAAACTGCTGAACATTCCCCTGGTTATACATAGTGACTGAAGATTTGAGCCCCTGGGCTACTGGGGGGCAACTACAGAGAGTTCACTTGTGGCAGGTGTTGCAGTGTTTTTCTAGTTCTTCTTTCCCTCCTGCTATGAGCGCTGTGAAGAGATAAACAGCAAAGGAAACAGAGATGAGCTGATGGGCTTCCTCCTTCTATGCAACCAAACAAAGGTTAATTTATCAAGAGGAACTGCTGCAGATTTCATGAGATACATAAAGCTTTAAACCCAAGTAATCACCATTGCCAGACTAGTCTGCTGGATGGGATAAAATGTCTTCCCTGTGCCCACTGGGTGGGAAATCTGTTGATCAGAGGTGTTTTCACCACCAAAACGCAGCTTTGCATGCTGCTTTTGAGATGACCTTTTATAAATCCCACCAAATCCTAGCTGGCTTCCCACCATGTTGCTAATAGTTTGGTCTGTGACCTGTTAATGAGGTACATATTGTTTCACCTCCAGTAAAGGCATTAGGATGTCTACTCAGTTCTGCAGCACCACGGAGATTATGGTTGCTTGCGCCAGGAGGAAAAGGAATTTCCAGGGCATAAGTCATCATTTACAGTTATTAACAAAGGGATTTATTATGTTGTTCTGTTTCAAACAGCAGTGTACACAATGCCCAGAGCATGCCAGAGTTCAGCTCCCTACCACATAATGTCCTAATGAATCACCACGGGCTGGAGGAGCTGTAGAACCTCAATGTTCAATCTCCCGTTTCTCCCCCCACACACCAAATTGACAAATAAGGACATAGTGGCTTTGCACTTTTATCAGGTAAAAGTGATCTCAGGAAGATGAGTATATTGAAACCACATTGAGAAGAATCTGGGGTGGAGGGGGGGGAAATCCACTTTTGGGAAAAAAAAAAAAGAGAGACAGAAAAAGTCTTGGTGCAGCAAAACAGCTTTAATGCGAAGTTAAGGGTTAACCCTTATCCCCACGGGCATGGAGGGGCTATCGCTGTGCCCAGATAGTCAATGGGATCTTTAACCATGACTTCAGGGCTTGCACAGTCAAGTCCTACTGTAAAAAGAACCTTGCTTTCCAGAGTTGGTAGGATGAGGCTGACTAAAGGCTATTGAATCCTGCCTGTCCATGCTTGCCTTCTCTGTAATTTATTGTAATTGAAGGCCAAAGGCCCTCTCCTCTAAAACAAGCAGTTAAGAAATAATTACTGGGCCAGGGTTCTGTGAGTTTTAATTAAGTAGTGTTTAGAGTACATATGGAGTTCTCCAGGTGGCAGGAGACAAATTATTATTTATTTGGTTTTGCTCAATTTATTTGCATTTTCAGTCTTAAAGTCTAAAAGAACTATGTTTTGTTCTGATTTTGCTCTCAGTAAAGGTGCTATAAATTTTCTTATTTACTCTACATGGAAGCTGACTCAATTAATATTTATTTGTCTGAGGTTAATAACTCACATAATCTCTGAAACGCCACAGTCCTCTCTGGTTGCGTTTTGGGAGACGTGGAAAAAAAATCCTCCCAAACATATCATTAAGCTCTTTTTGATAACTGAGGAATTGTTAGCATTTTCAACGCTGTTTTCATTTCAGATTCTCACTAATGCTTTTTTTAGGGACAAATTTTCTCCTGGGAAAACCTTCTTTTACCCTCATGAAAGCAAGTTGCTTTGTCTTGGAAGAGAGCCAGCCTTTAAATGGACTGATAAACAAGTTCATCTCCCCCCACAGAGTCCCTCATCCTCTTCCTCCTTCTCTCTTCCCTCTCCCAACCATGCCCTGTGTTAAGCAGTGGGGTTGAAACAAGTCTTATAGACAATTTTGGCAGATTACAGTATTCCTCCTGCTTCCATTTATTTATCCTTCCAGCTGATAAGTTATAGGAATGTGGACTTTTGGCCTTTTGATTATTGGTTCCTTTTGATAGTTTACAAGGTAGAGGTTGATGGCATCACAAGCAATGATGACCATTTAGCACCTCAAAATAAAGAGTTTCTAAGAAAAGAGAGAAGTGACAGAGGTACCATCTCTTTTTAAAGCAAAACATGGGTCAAACTCTGTGGCACAGCTCCCACAGCTCATGTTAAGAGGAGGATTGGGCCCAGGGGATGATGAAGCCATTGATTATACAGCACATTATGCTGAAGAAAAATTAAATCAAATGCAGCTGCTTTTATATAATTCAAAGACAGAGTTCAGTGTTTTCTGTAATTATTTTTGGTTTCTTTTCCCCTCTCCCTCCTCTGCACACTGATTTCTTGCCTACAAAGAAAAGCTTCAAAGAACACTAGCAAATGTTATTTTATTTAAGTTTTGCTTTTTTACCCCCTTTTATATCCTTAAAAAAAATTAAGAAAAGTTTCTTCTACTTGACTGTGATGCAAAAAATCCTGCTTCTTAGTTCCTTTGGTGATGCCTTTGGTGTTAGGGGACTCAAAACTGCTTTAAAGGGGGACAAGCTGTTGTCTCAACCTCGGCTTTAGATAAGTTCCACCATCTTCTTCAGTCAAACAAGGATTTCAATGCCTATTTAGAGAGACTTTTTTCCAAATCTACAATCTACAAGCTGCTGCTTACTGGAGCCTAACCTATCTAAAAAGGTAGATCAGAAACCCCCAGTGGGTTTGATAAAAACTGCATAAACCAAGATCGAAATTCACTGGTTTCTACTAGGTAGAAAAAAGTCAAAAATTAAGAAGAACAGGGCTTTAATGTAAGCAGACACACTGCAAATTGCAGAATACTATATCTTTTCCAAGAGGGAAGCCTTTAGCTGGAAAAAATTGAGCTTTTATTTAGTTATTGACATGATTCCACAGTTAAGGGCATTGTCTTATTGTTCTGGTGCTGATTCATCAAACTTCTGGAGCCCACATGAAACCTAAGCGTGTTTGTGGTTCCACTCAGTTCAACAGGGGCACAATCATATGAATAAAGTGAGATATGTGAGTGTCTTTCTGAATCAGGGCCCTATGCCAATGACAGAACTTTCATTAGCAAGATCTACCATCAAATAATTTCTACTAGAAGATAAGGTGTGCCTTGCTTTACTAAGTAGATTGATATTTGGTTCTGCATTTGAATATAGGAAGACATCATTATTAGCAGGTCCTTGACAACCAGTGTTTGTGGAAATAACATTGCTGATATAACCCTGATAAGTGTTAAGATTTGTGCACTACTTTGCCATTCTTTACGTCCCTCAAGAAAAAACAATTGCAACCACATAAGCAAATTCCCCACAGAGCTGGAAGAATGTCTCTAATGTAACCCTAATATTTTTAATTATTTTTGAGATGTGTTCAATTGCTCTGAGAGGATCTGAGCTTGTGACTAAGTACATCATCTTAGACAAAATGAGATGAAAATTTAGCACATGTATTTTGGAGAATCTGTTTTTTTTTTTTTTTTTCAAGGACAGTAGGTTAGATAAACTGCTAAGGGGAATTAAAAAAAAAAAAAGAATGAGAAACAACATTTTTATGAAATTGTTACAGAAATGGCACGCTATTCGGTTGCACACATTCATTTTGCACATATAATGTACTTTGTCCTAGAAGAAATGTTCATAAAAGCCTCTCAATTCAAGTCATTTGACAGATGAGATCTGTTCTTGATGTCAGTCACTGAGTTACACGTCACTTCTATTTTGCTGCTGTGATTCTTATTCCATTTATCTTTGTGCCCACACAGTATATCAGTATAAATTTATATGTGTGTGTGCATATTCTATACATACAGACTATCTTTATTATGCAGATGATAGCAGTGTTAAGCTTGCTGCAGAGGGCATCTCTTTCATATTTCAGAGGAATGCTGGGCAAGGGGATCTATTCTTGAAGCCCACAATATTAGAATAAGAATGAAATCATGTTCATAGCCATGCAGTGGAGGAAAAAGCAGTAAAACTCTACAAACAATAAATGTGGAGCACTTTTTTTTTTATGACATGCAGCAAAACAAAACCTTCTGTTGAAAATGTTTAAAGCAACCTCAGCACTCAGGAGTGGAGTTACTGGGGTCGGTTCAACCCTGTCAGAGAGCAAAGTGGGTGGAAATCATTACTGTCCATCCTGGCATGGGCTCCTTCTACTCCTTGGTGCAAATGAGCACAAACATATGCAATGGAAACAGGGAGCCAAGGTTCTCTGCAAACCAGCAGATTCTCTGTGCTTTTTAAACATTTTTCTACTGTTCTCTTTTGTATGTTTTTTCAATTGATGTTAGTGGTGCTAATATTATCATGTTAATCATATTTAATATTATATTAAAACTGACACATCCATTTTATGGGCTCAGGTTTCTGTTTTCTACTGCACACGTAAAAGAAAAGCTTATTAAGCAAGTTCTGTGACCTGTGAAATTACGGAAGTCTCTGAAAACTTTCAGTGTATGTCTCCCACAGGCTGGACATTAACTGTTGTCTTCCGTCATTTCTCTGCCACCAGTCATACTGAGGCCTTTCTCTAAGTTCAGGCTAATTAGGACTTTCTGATTACTCTGACACCTATTTTTAAAGAATTCCTCAGGATTCAATATCTTCAGAACTTCAACTCTTTTAATTTTGTTTAAATCAATCACCAATATTTAAAAGCCAAAAAACCCAGAATATCTGAAGGAGGTATGGACAGCAAAAAGCCCATAAATTAATCAATGTGATTTTCTCAGAATTTTATTTATACAAAACCAGATTTGGGTGGGTTTTTTTACACAAAAAACCAATTTTATTTCTTTTTCATTAACATCTCCAGAGGTGAAGATTCATCTGACTTGGCCTTAGCTGCCTGTTTAGACACTTCGTTGGAAACTGTCATCTGGGAGGGTAGTCTGGATAACATTTAAATATTGTTTCTAACTCAAAACATATATATTATTTTTTGGTCTAGGATGAATGGACATTCAGGGGGAGAAGGTGTCCTGAAATACATACCTCAAGCAAACCCAAGCAACAGATCATATTCATAACAGATGTACCTATAAGATACTACTTAGAAATGATGCAATGGCAAATGTTTTCTGAGCCCTGGGCCCTAATTTTACCACAAGAGCATCTACTTCCACTTGTTGAAGCATTGCTGGTTTTGGATTGGATTCATAAATGACATCTGAAAATGCTGCTCTAAGTCTACCTTTGGTTCTTTCAAACTATGCATAATCCATCCTCAGGAAATCTAAAAATCAAAGAATTGCAATTTGTGGCGCCTAACAGAACAGCCCTTAGTTCAGGTTGCACCTGTACATGCAAAATGGCAGCTGGAAAAACAGCATTCTTTTCATGGTTTATTTTTTTTTTCATTAAAAAATAATCTATGTAATTAATTAACAGTGCATTTGTGAATGATTAAGTGCAGAGAAAAGCTGTTGAGAAAGGATTTTAAAAGCTCCGCTACTGTAAATCATTGCAGTATAAGACTTACTTCTACACAGATAATATATCCCCAAATGCCTTTGAAATTCTGCAATAAGTGAGAGGAATAGAAAATGAAGGGTTAGAGATACTGTAAGCAAACTGCTTCTTAACATCTCTATCAAGGCAATACATTTTACTTCAGTGTGTTAAAAATGCAAACAGAATCTTTAACTCCTAAGATCAATTGCAAGCACAGAGAAACTCTGGGTTTAGGAGAAGCATTCTGTCTTGTCAAGCTCACCTTATCATCATGGAAGAATAAACAGCGTAATTATTCTCACCTTTTTGTTTGTTTTCTAATTGGATCATTTATTACTTTCGGGAAATTCAAGTCCACATCAGATTTATAGCATGAGGATTCTGAAATATTGCTTTGGTTATAGAAATGTCAAAGCTGGCAGGTAAGCTGTCTTGTTGCCTCAGGAGCCTTTTGCATGAGCAAAAATTATGGAAAAGGCCTTTAGAATTAAATAAGTTCAACAATTTGTTTCTGTGTTATGCATGGTTGAAAACTCTGGTCTTTCACCGATATTTGAGGTCCATTTATCAGCCTATGGTTTATACCATTGGTGTGCCTGAATCAAACTCACAAAGGATGGGATTGTAACTGTTCTCTTTGTATTCTACTTCTAGGTTGGCTACAACAGGATTTGGGTGACCCTTAACGCAATTTTTCTGGTTAGTTACCAAATATCTACCAATGTGAACCATGACTGGTCTTGAAATTGCTGCTCTGCATTCTTTGTAAACGTTGATGTGCTCAAACTGTTTCTTATTTAGTATTGAATGAAATTTGTGTTCTCTGCTGCTCAGCAACACAAGTTTCTGTGGTATCTTTCACTAAAAAATGCAAAGCAAGGCCTGAAACACCATAATCTCAAACATGTACCATTGGAAATTTGGTTTAACTCCTTATCTTTTAATTCCAAGAAGTTTACTCATGGGTTCATCACATCATTTTGTGAGTCAATCCTAACAGAGAGCAGGATATAGTATGTCTTCAGCTGTAAAATCAGAAAATCAGAGAAGCATAGGATGGATTGGGTCAGAAGAGACCTTAGAGATCACCATTGTTCCAACCCCCTGCCATGGGCAGGGACTGACCAGTTTTCTCAAAACCCCTCCCATCCTGGCCAAGTTTATCCTGCCAATTAGGCATTTTGTGTGCTAAAGGGGCTGATTTTCTCTGTTGAACAAATAATCTCAGATAACAAGGAGCTCAAGGCATTTGATCTAAATCTCACTTGAAGTCACTGGGAAAAAAAAAAAAAACAACAAAAAAACCCCCTAACAAACAAACAAAAAAAAACAACACGGATTTTAAATCAGCCACCAGCCTAATAAGCTGCCATGACATAAAGAAAATTCTGGCCACAACTGATGACGTGAGAATCTCCCATCAGCACAAAGTGGTGGTGCATGGAAGTGGCTTTCTATCTGATAAGCATTATCTCTACCCATGACAGGAAGGAGCAGTTGAGGGGGGATGAGGCTGTGTGTGTGCACATGAACACTCTGCTGGTCCCCCTGGGTACCCTTCACAACCAGCAAAGGGAAATGGTTCATCTAACTTCATTTAGAGGCTCAATTTAAAAAAAAAAAAACATTGACTAAGCAGTAGGAGAGTCCATTTGTCTTCTTACTCTACACTGGAAGAATAATTTGGAAGAGGGAATCCATAGAAGGGATGGCTGGAACACTCAGGCAGTTCATACTTTCATGAACACATAAATATTCCTTAAAAGAGAGGTACATAGCAGGGGCCCATAAAAATTGCAGGGAGATAGGGGAGAATAGAAATGAAAATAAAAATAAAGAAGGAGGATTCTGATCCTTTTTCAAAAAACATTAATTTGGGGTTTTTGTAAGAGTGATGCTTTAGAACTCGTGATAAATCAGGAAGATTAGAACTTGATCTTCCTTTCTTCATACATATATATGCTGTTCCTAAAGACTGTGAAATTTTATGAGATAACAAGCAAAGGAACCAAAACAGAAAGTAACTATTCATGTATATGCCTCTCCTTTAGAGTCTTTATTAAGATTGCATTTTTAATATGGTGAAGGAAAATGTAATCCAGTCTGTACATACAGGATTAATGAATTTTTTCATTTTTTTCTTTCTCAAGACAAGACCAAATACTGTTCAAAAGTCATTCAAACTCAGTTTCTAGTGAGAAGAGGAAAACATACAAAAATTTCAGTTTCAATGAACTTAAGTAAAAACATTTAGTTGTTCCTTGTGACTTCTTTCAGAAATAAGTAATTATTTAGCAAAAATGCATTATTGTTCTGTATATTTGGTATAAAAATATTTCTGTGGTATAATGTGAAAATATCTCTGCGGCAAAATGTCTCATCAGTCCAAAGTAGACAGGACCATTTTTAATTAAGATATCAATTGCAATTAAGCAATTAGGAATTAAGCTATTAGGAATTGGGATGTTTTCAGCACGTTTCTCTTAAGAGAGCCCCATGCTGAACCTTTAAAAATAGAAAACAAAATTTGAAAACCCTAAACAACTGTAGAAAAAGAAATTGTGGAAAATACGTGAACAGCAACAAATTGCTGATTAGCCACAGGGGATTTTTGAGGAAACTATAACAAAAATGGAGAGTTTGTCACATATTTCCACAGATAATACAAAAAGCTGACACGATCAGAGCAATCACAGATAAAAACATGGGACAGCATGGCAAAAGTCAGTAATTTCATGTGGTAAGATAAAATGCTGCGACACTTTCTGTAAGTATGTAAGTCATTTTTAAACAAAGCATGACAGCAGAACTCCTCTGCCCCTGAGTATCTGGACCATACTGCAGGAGACGGAGAAATTAATTCTAAAGTTCCGAGCCTCTGCTGCTGCAAACACAAATATGCGCAACAGTAAATGCACACAAACAATTCGTGTCTTTAAATAACCAGGTTTTTGTGTTTATGTATTTATTCTTTTATTATGACAGATCAAGGCCAAAGTTTTTCACTGTGGTCAGGAATCATCATCTAGAACATAGCTTACCACTGACGAGATTCATTAGGGTTTTATGTCACATTTAGATCCATGACAAGAAACCCTGCTAAATGTAACAAGATTGATTCTTTGCTTTAGCTTCTATTCAATTACTTGTCTAAATGACAAGCAAGAGCCCTGAGCTCAGGTGGGACCTGCTGCAGTTCAGTTATTAAAGCCAAAGATTAGTAGTCATATCACCTTGAGTTTAATCCTCTCTTTTTTTTTTTCCTGGTTCACAGTAACCTTAGGCAAAATGGATTCTTTTTCCTTTATTCACCTGCAAAACAACAGGTTGTAATAATTTTGAGCTGCCTCTCAGTTGCTCCCTCATAATTTTTCTTTCATGCATAATAAATACATTAAAAGTGCTTTCAGATGATAACTGCAAAGAGCAATAGTACAAAGTGCTATCACCATTATGACCTGCAGAGCTTTGTGCAGCAATTGAACAAGCCCTTAATGACAAAGAAAGCTTGTGGAAGGCTGTTACATCAAATGACTTGATGTAAACAGGTGATGTTCAGTGATATCTCTCTTGGAAAACAGATTATACCAAGTGAGGATGTGTCCCAAATTCTTTTCTTCTCAGGAATTTCAGCCTGTGGTGAATCTTTAATATTTTATTGTTTATTTAGGGCAGAGTGTGAAACAGCGTGGCTGGGCTGAGCTGGGATTGCCCCAACACTGCCCAAAGGGTCAGAACAAAGAGTTGCACTTTGCCAGGGCACCCCATGGTGTGCACATGGAATTTTCTAGACAGACATGAGAACCAAATTGTGCTTTGAAATGCTAAAATATCTGGGTATAGAATGAAAACAGTGACCAATTTGTGGCCTGTGTCTGGCAGCCACGTTCTTTCCCTATGCAAATCAAACCACTCAAAGAGCAAAGGCCCTTCTGGTCCACTTTTTTACAGGAAGGAAAACCCAGCTTTTTGGGTCAGAAAAAAAAATATTCAAATCTCATTAAAAAAAAAATTGGCACTGGTTTCCACAGAACCCCTTTTAGCCCTTTTCAAAGTATTCATTTAAATAGATCTGTCCTTTTCGCAACTTTTTTCCTGTATAATACATATTTTGTTTGCTATCTTTTTCCATACACATCTTTTGTTCTAAGCAGAGAGAAAACATTTACTAAACAAAGCAGCCTCGGTCTTAATTCATTTAAGGTCTTGTTTTTTTCTCATTACAAGCTGCATTAAACAAAATTATTAAAGCATTTTCTTAATGTTTTGGAACTTACCTTAATTTTTCTTTTTCCCTCCACTAATGGGAAATGCTGTTACTCATTCTCAGCCCATCTGCCTAATAGAAACTAGCTTCTGACAATTAAAGTGCTAGCATGTAAGTTCTTGAATGACATACCCCTATCTGAGGATTAATTTGTGCAATTCATGACTGATGAGATGCATTATTATCTGCAAACTTATCACCTCTCTTACCCAAGTTCCAGCTCAATCTGATCTTTGTTAAAGCTAAATGAGAACAAACGTAGTTCTTGAGAAAAATGGAAAAAGGTGCAAAATGCAGTACATTTTGTTTAAATCATTTTTTAGAGACACTGTCTGTGGGTGTTAGTATTGTTATGAATCATTTTATACCCAAACTTGAAACAAAACAAATAAAAAACCAGAAAAGTCATTTGTTCTTAGAGAACAAACAGTCCATCAAAATGTTTCCCATCTTAGCAGCAAAAAGGGCAAAAAAGTGGAGCTTCAAAGGATTTGAAACTGCAAAATTATGATTAGGGAGCATAGAGTCAAGCAAACTCTCACTGACATTTGGACAGGGGTTGTTTTCATTCTTAAGAAAATTCCTGCATTCAATCAATCTCCTTTGTGAGTAGTCATGAAAGCCTTCCACACCTTATCTTCAAGAGTTTCTTCTAAGAAGGCTAAAGATGGAGGTTTATTTTTGGGGTTTGTGTGAGTGACTTGCTGGGCTTGGGGAGCAGGGCTGCTCACACAGCACTGGCACGAAGGCTGTTCCGAAGTCACCTCTGTGACACAACGGCAGACCTGAGCACCTCCAGGCAGAGCAGTGGAATCAGGATCACCAGCCCAGCCCCAGTTATCGTGATCCATGGTTAATCTCACAGTCCAAGCAACACACACATTATTTAGTATTTTTTGCCTCCTATCCCAGCCTTGTGTTTGGCAGTAGAGGCCTGAACTTGCAACTGGGGAGTGTTGCATAAACATGATGGCAGCTGAGAGGTCTGAGTATCAGTTCCACGTCTTAGAATTGCAGAATCATATAATTGTTTAGGTTGGAAAATGCCTCTAAGATAGAGTCAAACCATTAGCCTACCACTTCCAAGTGTACCATGTTCCTAAGTGCCACATTTATCTGCATTTTTAATAACTTCAGGGATCAGTTCCTTGGACAGCTGTTCCAATGCATGACAACCCTTGTGAGGAAGAAATTTTTCCTAATGTCTAATCTAAACCACTGGCACAGATTGAGGCTATTTCCTCTTGTTCTGTCCATCTTCTCCGGATCGTGCAGGGTGGTTATTTCACCTCTTTTGGCATCTATTTTCCCTTGCCTCTTTCACCTGCTTCATCAATTTAGGCTGCAACCTCTCTGAGCCTCTCTGATTTTTTTAGTGTGAGGTGCTGATTTCTAAAGAGCCTCTCAGTATTACCACGGTTAAAACAAACCATTATGTCCAGGAGAAACCAGGGATTGAAATCAGGTCTCACATGCCCTGATAAACGCTGACGGAGTCATCCATACCAAATGACATGTCGTATTAGATTGGAGCTTCTCTTACTAAGCATTGTAATAGGATGATACTTTCTTCTGTCAAAAAACTGGCTTTGGATAGAGCAAAACCTTCAGTTTCTGTGGCACAGGCACAGTCTCAGGACATATGATTTCTGTAGTTCTTCAACCCAACTTTCCTGGCCGCAGAAAAAGGCTAGAATGAGCAAAACTTTAAATAGCAGAAGGAATCTGAGGACTGCTCAACATTGAGGACATACAGACCTCTTGTTGAAAAAATTAGAACCAAACAAAACCCAGGAGCCTTTACATTGGTTTCAGGGAGCTTTGGAGGAAGACCTCAAACAGCTCTGATACTTAGTTCTAGTTTAACTCTTACCTCAGAATGAAGAAATCCTCTGTAACGTATAAACACCACTGCCAAGGGCAACGGTTTGTTTTTAAGATCACAGGGGAGTAAAAGGGCTGGGAGGGGAAGAGAAGCCTAAAACTTCGTAAAGACTCCTGCAATGACTTTTCCTTCCTGTTCTGTGCATTGATCTCTTTTGCTCAGATTAAAACCTCCAGTGTCTGAAAGACACCCACAACCGACACCTATTCCACTAGACTGAAAACCATTTAAAAATTATGCTGCACTGTGGGTTTTTTACAGTCACAAAGTGATCAGAGAGGAATAGATTTAAGACAAGGTTATTTACATTAAAAAAAATTGATCGCTTGTCTAACAGGAAAACATTGTTATGTCATTAAATGATAAGGGCTGTATATGGCACAAGGATATCTGTTCTTTTCATAACACTGAACACATTTCTTATCCTCCTGACATTACAGTAATTTAACTTTGCAAAGTTGTATTCAGATGCTGCTAGTTTTAAATGCTTCTGTGCATGCTTATACAATTCATATTATGATAGCTATTCTCAAATAGAATCAAAATAACTATTTCTCAAAATAACTGTCAAGCCCTCCTGCTTTATAGAAGACACAGAGTATTGCCCTGAAACACTGTATACTGCAGAACCAGAGCAAGAAGTCTTTTAAAGAATGTTAAAACAATGATGTGGATTATTATTTCCTTGCATGGTGGAATCGTCATTTATCAAAATATCATTTAGCAAATTGCATTTCAAAAGAGATCCTGCACAGCACAGGACTGAGGCCTTAGTTTGTTTGAGAAACAGGGTAGTTTGAAGTATTTTCCTTTTCTTTTTTTTTTTCTTTTTTTTTTTTTTTTTTCTTTTGATATTTCATGTCTAGGGACATAAGTGATGTCCCTGGATGCAGAAAAAATGAAAAAATGAACGCTGCATTCAGCCCTGGTTCAGCTTGGTTGAGAGGAAGTACAAGGCTGAATCCTGAAAAGCAGCATTGTGTTCATAATCTATTCAGTAACTCTCAGGCTATGATTCAGCTCCTTTGGGTTTCCCAGTCACTGAGTCACCTTGATCAGGATCCTGATTACTGATGGTTCCCCCTGAAGTCAGTGGGGAAAGGAAATCTCTTACGGAGACTCGTGGTAGGAAGCCTGAATCACCCTGGGGGTGACATCAGCCAACTGGAATAACCCATGCCCAAGAGGCACATTGCTGCAGACCACCCCCTGGACATAAAATTCAGGAAGGGAAATGAATTTTTCTACCCCTTCCCTTGCTTAACAAGTAAATATATCTGTTTTGGAAGGGCAGAGCAGAGAAATAGTTGTGTGTTGAGCAAAGACGGGGGAAGTGAAGCAGATGCACTTCAGAGAGCTCTTTCATGGCAGGAAAGGGAAATGGTTTAAAGATCATACAGCAGTACAGTAGGTTGGCTCACCTTTTACTTCAAAGGTTCACTCATCTTCTGTTGCACTGTGGGCAGTGGGATGAGTTTATGGGTTTATGCCATTTGCTGGGCCGTATTTAAAATAACCCTCCCTTACCAGACTATGCTGGCTAACACCAACCATGGTCTGCAACCCACTTGCTGTAGGACTCTTGCCCAAGTTTCCTTGAGATGGTCCAATGTACAGGAAACTTCTAAAACAGCTTGAGCTGAAGACAAAAATTAAAATGCGTACACTAATATCAATCCTTTTATTTTCAAAATTCTGTGGCAGGAGTGATCTGGGTGAGTGAAGACTGGAATAGGACCTTCAAATATCATCTCTATCAATTACAGTGACCAAAATCTGAGTGTTTGGGATTCCTCAGTGGTGTTCTTCAGTGGTGTTCCTCAGGGATCTATCTTGGGCTGGGTGCTGTTTAACACCTTTGTTGGCAACACGGACAGTGGGATCGAGTGCTCTCTCAGCAGGTTTGCTGACGACAGCAAGCTGTGTGGTGTAGTTGACACACTGGAGGGAAGGGATGGCATCCACAGGGACATGGACAGGCTTGAGAGGTGGGACCACACAGAGCTCATGAAGTTAAACAAGGCCAAGGGCAATGTCCTGAGCCTGGGGTGAGGCAACCCCAAGCTGAAACACAGGCTGGGCAGAGAATGGACTGAGAGCAGCCCAGAGGAGAAGGCCAGGTGTGTTGGAGAGAAGCTGTCAGGGTTGGGACCTGCACCTGAGCTGGGTTAATGACATTTATGCTAAGACCTCATTTTAAACATTCTTTCATTCTGAAAGGTTCTAAGATACTTCCCCATTGCTGATTAGATGATAAGTTAAAGGATCTGGTAGATTCTACTTACCCTTACCAGATACATCAACTTCATTGGTCAATTTAAAGGTCCAAGAATTGTCCCAAACACTCGGGTGGGGGAAAAAGAAGGACAACTCTGTGTTCATTGCATGTACAGATGCTGATGAATAGACAAGACTCAGCAAATTCCAGTTGTACATGGTTAACTGAAATCTAGGGTACAATCAAATTTGCTGTCCTCCTCTTTTCCTGTCTTAATGACTGTAATGCGTTTGGGCAGAAAAGCTAGATAAACAGATAAAAAAGGTATTTCCAGTTCTCCAAATCCTATGTTCTTGGAAGTAATGTTCACAGTCACATATCCATGTCATTTCAAGGTTAGTTTTCCTGTCAAAATCACTACCTTCATCACTTTTGACCACAAGTGCAGCAGTATGGGGTCGCCTTGTGTTAAATACTGATTATCGAGTTGCCTTTTCACTTCCAGGGTTCATCCTCTGTTAGGTAAATGAAGCAACATCAAAATGGTTAATATGAAAATATTTTGCAGAGATCTCGACATGCAGGGGGGGTTACACATTGGTTAGAAATGCTCACAGCAGAATCGAGCTGAGCACAAGTCCCCAGCCACGGCTGAGGAGCAACACACTGGGCTCTGCCAGTGAGCAGTGCCAGGGTACTGGAGTGTGCACAGTGCATTGTCAAAACCACCCTGGGAAACACAAAAGAAGTAGGCTGGATTCTGCCCCATGAACCACCAGGCCAAATTAATCAGAGACTGCTTGACAAGTCATGAAAGACAGATTCTGTGACAAGGAGGGAGGAAAAAGAAAATTAATCAGAATCTGTCATTGTGCCAAATCAATCAGAATTTGTAGACTGGATCCTGAAACTCACTTGTTAAAGTATGTAAAAAAAAAACCAAAAAAAACCCCAAAACAAAACAAACAAAAAATCAAATAAGCAAAAAACCCCAAACCAAACCAAAACAAAACCAAACCAGAAACACCCGCGATAAAACTTTGGACTCTATGCCAATTCACTGGTCAAATGATAAAAATGGGTAAAGAAATCTGAATATAAGTTGTGACATTCAAATATAGGAATTAAGACTGAAATCTGATGCTCTGGAAGTCATAAACATGGACATGTTTTAAGGTTAACACAAGGATTATTTTCAGGTTTATCAAACAGCAAAAGAATGCACTGTAATGAGCTGCTGCTATTGGACCTACAGCTTCAGGAAGTGTTGCTGATGATAAGAATTTTGAGCAGCATATCTGCATCCAGTGTAATACAGATACATCCCTCTCCTGGTTTTGCACAAAATCATTGAATGCCATAGTTTATACTGATTTGCTAGACATAAAAATAAAAGAAGTTAAAATAAACCTTTGTAATTCTGTTTCCTGCAAAAACAGTTGGAATATCTATCACTGAGGAGACAGAAATTGTAGCACTCCAGATTAAAATTTCAGAATTAACTCCACTTCAAAATTCAATTTCCCTTTTACTGCTCATTTTGACTGTTCATACAACAAAAAATAATGAACAGCAACCCTTTTTACAAATTCCTGTCACTCTTCCTATTCAAACTGCTACCATCTTAAAGTATCTCAGACTATGGGAAATACTGAAATGTTTTGGATGCAGTTGTCGTGTTTCCCTTAAATTGGATGCAAGTGCTGAGTTAAGGCATATATGACTTTAGACTTAGTAGTCTGGTTTCCTTTAAACTTGATTTCTTTTGTAGATCTCATTGAGACTTGAGCAAAATTGTTTCAGTGTTTTGTCTTCCTGCTGCTTTGATTTGGAAAGATATAGAATAAAGTGAGATTAGGTTATTAAAAGAATCACTGTGAAATGGAAATAAAATAATAAATAAAGGAAATAAAATTTCCTTGAATATATTTTAATAAAAATGTCTAGGAAACATACCTATGCTTTTCATATTCCTTCAGCATTTTCCTGCACATTTTACTTGATAATTAGGTTACTTCATGAAAAGAAAAGAATGGTCCTCAATTTTAAAACATCTGAACACATCCTCAACTTTCTGCATATAACAACAGCCACATGAAGCCTTCAAAACAAATAAGACAGCTCCCTAATATAAATGCACATAGGCATGTTCACAGGTCTGTGTTTCAAGGTTTGATTGTTAATAATTTTTTTATTTGTCCTAATTACATTTTTAATTGAAACGTACAAGAAAAAATGTGTTAGGTTCACTCTTGACTAATTCACACTCAGTCATTTTAACATAAAAAAATTATAAAACCCCAAACATTTACCTTTCAGTTGAATCCAAGCATGGATAGTTCCATCCCCTCAAATTTATTTTGAGAAAGTTATGAGTGTCTAAGAAGAAAGGGGAGGGAATAGGCTGGAACTGACTGATGAATGCCATATTGTGTAGCTAAATCCTGTTTCCCTCTGTTATTACAGAATGTTTCTCCTTCCTTGCAGATTAACAAATAAAGAAAAATATATACTAGAAAGATTCCAGTCTTTCCAAACTATGTATTATAGACACTGCTTATGACTGCTTTGATCTTTTCAATTTCAAAATTGTAAGTCTATTAAAGGTTTAGGATACTAAGAATCAGGAGCTAATCTTACATTAAAGTGATTTGACTCACAATAGTGTAAAATGTTGATACATCCATATATGCTATTTATTTAGATGCCATACAAAGACCTCTTAAATTATGATTTCCCTTTTCAGTACCTGGAGGGAGCACACCTGAGTCTGATTCCTTCCTTCTCTAAAGAAGCCACTGGGCTTCAGACCTGAGATAAACTCAGGGAAAAACTTTGTGAGATGTCCATGTCCATCACTCTCACTGCAGTTAGCTTGGCCTGCTACAGAAACTCCATAGAAACAGAGAATAAACCCAACAAATTAAACCCAACCAAAGCTAATATATACTGGGAGCTGTCAGTGTTATGTTCTTGGTAAATGAATCTGGTTTCTGTGTGCACAAGAGGTATCATGTGAGTAATAAAAGCCTTTCAGTGCTCTTTTTACAGTTCCTTGTAAAAGACACCTCAACTCTTCTGTCACCCACAAAATGAAAATGTCTCAATTCGTGTGCCTGAAATGTACTAACATGACTGTAGAAATCACATAAATTGATTAATGATAACTTATTTGATGATAAATCATACAATTTGCTGTGGGAATCAAAAGCCCTGATGTCAATCATTCATCTTAATTGGACAGTGAAATAATTTGCTGGAGAGTGTGTTGATTGGTTTTCACTGATGAATGGTGAACCCAAGTGTTTTGTGGCTTCTAGGCCCAGGATTTAGGATCGAAACACACAAGGTGTTGAGCAGACTAGTTCTGATCTTAAAGTGACTTAAACACATATCTAAGTGCTTTGCTGGATTGCTCCCAGATGAATCCGCACCTTCTAAGGGAAAACCTTCAGTGTGAACTGGAGAAGAAGCAAAACCTTGCTCTTCTGCTCCTGCATGCCTCAGGTTCCAACCCCAACTGCTAACACGCAATGAGTTCATTACACCAGCTCAATTTCACTCTCTTGCCTCTGATGAGTTGTACCCATCGGGGTGAGGAAAAGCAAACAAAGGTTTCCTAAACTTTTCTGGAGCAACCACAAACATCTGTAGAGATGAAGGTGCCACAGTCATCGCAGTGGAGAACTGGACTTGTCCTTCCCATGAAGAGGTAACAGTGAGAGAAACCCCAGCAAGAAACAGAGGTGTGAACTCCCTTCAGCTTGGTTCCCCTGAGCAGCACACAGGAAAGGAGGGCTGAAAAATACCTGAAAATCTGATAAATACCTGAAAATCTGATAAAACCCTGAAATTGTAAATACTTTTCCTTTCTTTATTATATTCTAATGTGTACATTTGTTAAAGAAGCCATTTTCTAATACTGCTTTATTTTAACTGATGATATTAAATACATGGGAAAATGGTGGTTTTGCTCGATTGGTTTAGGGATTTTTTTTCAGTTTTAGAAGTATCAGATAAGAGTTGGTCTTTAATAAATCTCTGTGATCACCTGGCATGTGACAAATATTATAACATCATTGTGTCCTGAGGAAGCAAGCATTCATCACTATGAATTACATGTGATTATAAGACTAAAATCTTTAAGCATGATATGGGGTCTGAATATCTCTGAAATTCAGTTACTGCAATTTTTTTAAGAAAAAACACAATCATTGCTTTGAAACTTGATAAATATCTTTGTTTTACAGATTTTTGCTCTCAAATCATTCAGGAAAGGCACCTCCTTTGCATTTTTCCTGGCTAAGTAAAAGCCTTATCCATTACCTGGCTTTGTTGCTAGTCTTTCAATGTCATAAAGAAATAAATAATAATTTACTGTAACTCTGAAGGGCTAGATAAGACATGTAAGGAATTGGTTTCCAGCTCTTGAAATCAAAGGCTAAAAGTGTTGCTTCGAACCCAAACCTGAAAACCTCAGTTTAAACAAGTATTGATCCTGGTAATGACGCTGTGCTAGAACAACTTATTCCTTTATTTCATGTCAAGTATTGCATGAATATTCCTGCTGTTCAAATAAAAAAAGCAAAATTCACATTGTCAATTTGTATTATTACCTTTCTTCTAAAAATCAGTATCTAAGCATCACATGCAGAGAAAAAAACTGAAATCATATGGAAACAAAGCTGCAAAATATACATTGGTTTCAAATTGGGAACATATCTGTACAGATTTTTCAAAACAACTGACCTTTTCAAAACTACTTTAAAAAAAGAAATATTGTATTTATATGGTGTGGAGAATTGTTGCTACAAAGAATGTGAGGCACTAGATTCATGCAGAAGGATCTAAAGGAATTACTTGATAGGAATGAGGAAATAGTAGTAGAGGGATTATTTTACTTTAGGGTTGTTAAGAAGTAGCAGAAGTGTTTATGTGAGAGTAAAATCTCCTCCAGCTCCTACATATACAAACTGCAGGTCCTTCCAAGGTCTCAGTGAGACAAAGGCATGGAACTCCATTGCGGTTCTTTCCATGACCTAATCTCTTTTTGTAGAAATAAAGGATGGTTCTGAGATATATTTCATTGTTATGAGTTTCCATTCTAAGAAATTTTGGAAAGATTATTTTTCCACTTTCTGCCTGGCTTTTAAGGCTGGTGATATTTTCATATCTTTTTTTCAACATTCCAATTTTTTCAATGAAAATCTTTAGCCGAACTTCTTCAGATGCATTCCTTATTACTATATATATGTATATGTTTAAAACAAAACAAATTAAAAAGTTGAATTGCAATATAAAGACAAATAAGCAATGAATTTTAAGCTAAAACCTGATTCAAATTTTTCAGAATGTTAAAAAAGGAGGAAGTGCCAATGTAACAAAACTTTGTGACTAATCTGCTCTTGCACCCAGGGCTGTTGCAGAGGTGAGGGGCTTCCCTTCACTGGGTGGGAGATGAACATCCAGGGCTTTGTCTATTAGATAACTTAGAGAAATTGTCGATGACTACCAAAATGCAGAATTCACAACATGATAGAATCATGCAATCATAGGATCATAGAATATCCCGGGTTCGAAGAGATACACAAAGATCATCGAACTCCAGCTCCTGGTCCTGCACAGGACTATGTGATCTCCATTCCAAACCCTTAACATTCTATAATTCTGTGGCTACTCCTGAATTCTTGCAGTAGAGGGCCCTAAGATGAAAATATATTGCACACCCACAAGCTAAGACTGTAATTCAGGACAGACTTTTAATAAGAATTTTTGCAAGTACAATGCAGATTCAAAACTTTCTCTATTTATTTCATCCAGTATGTCTGATGAGTCATTTGAGTTTAGCTTTTGGAGAGAAGTATAGCTGGCATTGCTGCAGTCAAGCCCTGTGTCTGCGGTTCCTTGCAAAAGCATTGATCCTTGTGATGCTGTAGGGTCAGGCACCACTCCCTATAACCCATATATGACACCAGCAGATATGGTTTCTCTTCCAAATTTCAGCTCCAGTCCTGATCTCCCTATACATTCAAGTATAAAACTTTTTGGAATGACTGCTAGAAACCACAGGTTATGACCTAAAGATTCCACTTCTAATATTGAAAACACCAGCCCAGCAACAGGTGCTGTTAACAAGTTTCAGATGCCCAGCTTGCAGCTCCGCAAGGGGGTAGAGATGATTTAGACTAATGGCAGCAGCTTTATTTATAAAACAACATCAACAGAACTTTTCTCAGAGCCCTGGTGGTTTTCACAGTCACGTGCCCTTGATCCTAGGATTTTTTGGATTTTTTTTTTTTTTTACTTTTTTCCGCAAAAGTTTAGCTATAGTTAAGATTTGTCAAAAAAGAGATAAAACTCCACAGCATCCATTTAGGTTATATATGAAATTCAGTAAGTCCTGAATAATGGAAGTGTCATAAAACTTACAGTAGAGGCTGAAGACTTTGGATGAGTGAAAATATCAGGGGGAAAAAAAAAAAAAACAACACAGGAATATACTTTTGAGGTAAAATGTTTCTGATAAGATTTAAATCCCAGGCTGAGTTATATCTCCTCCCTGGTGAGGTACTGTTGTGTTACTGCTCTCTCCCTGTAGGCAGAATCCTGTGAGGAGATCCCAGTCTGATCCAAGGTGAACCTGCTGCCACAATTCTCATCTAATGAATTCTCTAATGAAACTTTTAGCTTCTACACTTAGAACTACAAACTAGAACCGAGCTAAAAGAAAAAAGAAAAAAGGAAAAAAAAAAAAAAAAAAAAAAAAAAAACAAACCCAACAGCTTTCCTGGGAAACAAAGGTATAACAAAACAGCTTGAGAACAAACCTTGGCCCCCTCTTACTATGCCCTTGCCTGTCAAACCCTTTTCCCCCAGCTACCCAGCTGCAGGCTCTTTATTCCACCCCTTGATACCTTCTGTGTGGCCATTGCTGTCCAGGGAAGTGATGAAAAATGCATAAAATATTTTATTGTATTGTAAATAGTTTTGCATTCCCTGACAGTGATATGAAACATTCTGTGCCTGGGTGTACATAGTATATTTTCAACAGAGTAATGGTTGTATGAAAGAGCTTATATAGGACCTCAAGAAGGACATCACTGCCCAGACACCAGCACCTTCTTGATGACTGCCAGTGTGAAGGGCCCCAATTCAAATTTTGTTTGAATTCAGAGGTTTTTTTGTAGATTCAGGATACGCATTGGGACTGCAAATTTTCAGAGGTTCTTTGAAGGCAGAGACGAGTCTTTCTATGTGCTTGTGAAAGAGAAAGTTCCATTTTCTATTTCTGAACAACCCCAACTCTCTCAGCCTTGCGATTAACTTAGAGGCTCTCCTCCAGACTTGTGCCAACACTTTTCTGGTGTTGGGGACCCAGAGCTGGACACAGCACTTCAGGTGGGGTCTCACAAGAAAGGAGTAGAGCAGGGGGAAACCACCTCCTTCGACTTGCTGCTCATGATTCTTTTAGTGCAGCTATCCAAGTAGGTTACCCCATTCATTAGGAATTGGGGCTTGATCAAGCACTTATTCCTTTATGGATTACACTGCAGTGGGGTGTAGAAATGGTATAGTAGCGTGTAGATTGCAGAATATCATGAAAAAGATCATTAGAGTATCATAAGGAAATAAGTATGTCAGTTAAAAACAGAGCTACTGGATATTTTTTCCCTTTCCACACTTCCCTAAAATACACAGCAAAGAGAGTTCTGCATACCCACTGCTTTGGTGAATGAGGACATTTCTGAAGGTCTGAGTCACTTTCATGCTGTGTAACGTCTGGGGGTGGCTCACAGGCCACCGCTTTGCACTTATTGCTTGGTTCAGATCAGCACTGCTGAACCTGTCCCAGAGGGTTTCAGAATCATTCATGATCCCAAACCTTCAAAGGTGAACAGTGAATGAAAGTTGAACTCATTCAAGAACACTCTTGAAAGGGAAAGTTTGATGACAATTTAGCATTTTTTTATTTTTCCAAGGAAAGGATGAAGCTTTCTTCTCCTTACCCTGCCTGAGACTAACAAAATAAATTTAGTAAAAGAATAAATTAATTCTCTGTTCATGTTTATGCGATACTGAACTTCCTCTTTTGACATTCTTCCTTTCTTCAGAGTACTGGTTTGCTCTGCAACATGCAGTATGCTTACCATGTTTTAACATAAATCTTTCTTATTTAAAGCAACTTTTGCCATCTATAACAGATCTTATTAATGACAACATTAATCCCAGCTCTGGTAATGAGTCACTTGGGTCATGAGACAGGCAGCTCCAGAGTGTGATTCCCCCCAGTTTGAGAAAAATGGTCCAAAATAGATAGGTTGACATGTCTTTGGAAATGCCTGTGCTTGTGCGACAATATTCAAATCTCATTTCCTCAGTTAAGCTATTTTAACTCTGGAATTATTTGCTGCCTTGCTTCACAAGACTGCCACTCAGATCATTCACAAAATCGTTTGAAGGTGGAGTGTTGTTATGACTCAGAACATGTAACTTGGCCTCCTTGTAACAGCAATGGATACCAGTTTTGGTTGAAGTGCTAAACAGGAACTAAAGACATAAGCTAAGTTTGCAATGTGTTTGTTAGGCGGTAAACATCAAGTAACCCCCCACTAGATGGATAATATTTTTTTGTTCACCCTTTTGTAAAATTGTAAATATACATACCTGAAAACAATGTACCATTTTAGCAATGAAATGGTATGATGTATTTGCAAGAATCATTTTGTATATGCTTACTGCTCAAGATAAAAATTGTAGCTTACTTCTTTATTGAAAATGGATTTATAATCTTAGACTTTACACTGCAAGACAACAGTTTGCTATTGAGAGGTCAAACTGTCCACTGAACTTCTTCCCCTTTTCAATTGTTACAGACCATTTTTGGTTCAAATTTAGAATTACGTCACAGAAATAAAAATTATTGGAGAAATAGTTGCTTTTCAAGCAGTTGAATTGAAATCAGGTGTTTTAAAAAAAATTACATCCAGTGCCAGTATCAAAGTACAAGGGATTAATATAGATCATTTTATGTAGAACTAGAGGGGGAAAATGGACTTTAAAACAGAGAAATAGAGAAATAATAAATATAGAAAGAAAGAATAAGGAAGAAAGCAGCATAGTGTTTTCTCATTTTCAAACTAACAATGAAAAACCTATGCCAAAGATCACTTTTCAATCATCTTGTTGTTGAAAGAGGGAGAATTATGGAAAAAATGAACCAGAAAAGTCTCAAATCACAGAATCATATACTCATACAATTACAGAATGGTCTGGGTTGGAGGAAACGTTAAAGATCATCCAATTCCAGCCCTCCTGCCATCAGCAGTGGCAACTTTCTCTATCCCAGGTTACTCCAAGCCCTGTCCAACCTGGCCTTGGACACTTCCAGGGGTGGGACATCCAGAGCTTCTTTGGGCAACCTGCTCCTGTTCATTCCAATTCTCACTGCAAAGGATTTCTTCCATTTGTCTGACCTAAATCTACCCTCTGAAAGAGGGCAAAACCATTGCCCCTTCTCCAGTCACTGGAAACCTCTGTAAAATTCTCTCTCATAACCCCCTTTTGGATATTGGGAGGTTGCAATAAGGCTTCCTCGGAGACTTCACCTCTCCGTGATGAGCTCTTGATAACAATCACAACTTACTTTGGTTTTGAACAGAAATAATGGAAACTTGAAGAGCAAAGGAAATTTAATTTGGTATTTTTGAGAGTTTCTTCAGCCTTTGGGAAAATTCAAATTTGTCACACACACAAATACCCCCTCCTCCTCACTTTTGTTTAAAGGAAGGGTAAGATGGCAATATTTGCTTGTCTTTATTTCTGTATAAACGATTCATAATAATGTGTATACATAGCAAATTCAGGTTATGTGAGAATGAAAATGCATATTCTTACTAAAGGAGTGAGAAAATCAATTGTGTTTGGCATCAGCACTTGTAGACAGGAGTACAGATAGAAAGAGGTGGGCGGCCTTGTGGTAGCAGGAGGGGGAAAATTAAATTCTAAGAAATAAGAAAGGGTTAGTCGCTATATGGAAAAAGGGTTATTTTTAGGTTTAAGGAGCACACAGTGTTAATATGAATGTTTAAGCCTTGAGCTTTGCTTTGCTGCAAAAGGTCAAGTTCTCAAATCCCATTTTTCAGACTGACTTCTTATGTACATAAAAGGCTGTAACAATATAAGAAAGACAATATTAATTCAGGTGCAATAATTTAATTTGTTATGTAGGGTTAAATTTAATTTTGTTGTTTTAACCCCATTAATTCCATATAAATGCAAACCATTACATTAAGGTGTGTGATACATAGGTAAAAAGCAGGACAAGAAATCTTTTCTTCATTGTCCATTCTTGACAGGTGACTCTAGAATTGATATATCATTCCACACCACTTACCACTGATTTACCTGTTTTCAGACTAGACTGTGCCAGCCATTAAAGGGTTGTGGGAATGTGGGGAGGGGGGCAAGAAGAAGAAAACTCTCAGTAGGTCCCAGTTATAAGCTCTCTCCCGTTTCAGGACAGATGACTGATTTCCTAAATCATGAAACAGGGAGAGTCGTCAGTCAGTTTAATCAACAAGCACTACCCTACCAGAGTGAAGGACAGTCACTACATCCCATTTAAAGTATTTTCATGGGACACAATGTGACAACCACTCTGGGCAGAGACAGAATTGCAGAATTATGGAATCATTAAAGTTGGAAAAGACCTTCAAGATTGTCAAGTCCATCTGCCAATTCAGCAGCACCACCAAGTTCACCCCTGAACCACATCCTCAAGTGCCATAACCACGTTTGTTGAACACCTCCAGGGATGGTGACTCTACTATTTGGCCAGCCTGTACCAATGTTTTACAACCCTTTCCACGAAGAATTTTTTTCCTAATATCCAATCTAAACCTCACCTGATGTAACTCCATGCCTTTTATTCTCATCCTGTCATTTATCACATGGGAGAACGGACTGGCCTGCACCTCACTACAGCCTCCTTTCAGGGAGTTGCAGAAAGAAAAAAGGTTTCCCCTCAGCCTCCTTTCCTCTGGGTTAAATGACTGCAGCTTCCTCAGCTGCTCCTCATCAAATATAGGGGAACAAAGGACCCTCAGTGCTGGAAAAAAAGTCCCAAAAATATCCCCACAAATAGATACACTTTGGGCTAATAATCTTATTTCAGAAATATCCCTGCAGTTAGGACACCTGTAATCATTATCTCAGTCACAAGCAGGGGTTTGCATTGCTCAGATAGTAACAACACTAAGATGTGCCCAGTTTTTTGCTTATGCCAAGCTTTGCATACAATATTGCACAGACTGTATGGACCTAATTGTAGGACCCGGGTTGCATTGGGCAGTCTATGGGATGGAGGTACCCAGTGCAGGAAAGTAAAACTTTAACTGCAGCTCACGGAGCTGATGCCTTGGGAAGGCTGATCTCGAACAGGGACTGGACAGAGCCAGAGAATAAAGTAGGTATTTATTGAAAGGCCTTTAGGGTCCTTGGGCAGGACAAGAGCCTGACCCAGGCTACACCCAAGGTAAACTTAGAATGGTCACAAAATGGACAGCTGGTCACTAGGGCTTACACTTTTACAAGTTTGGATTAATCAGCGTGTTGGGGTTTAAATGTCCAATTACAGCTTCAGGTTATGAGGTCTCATCCTTCTTGTTTCTCTCTTCAGTCCACTGTTGTTTGTGCTTTTGGGCCTGACACTTGTACTCATTATCCTTGATCTTCAGCAGGAAAAGGATTTGTTTTGCCTACCTACCATGTGAAGAGAGCTTACTAGCACTTAATGTGAGGCTCAGAACTACACCCCTAGGCAGCACAGAATCTGAAAAACATGAAAGCTAAGACTTAAGGCATCAGAGCCGTGGGTGATACCAGTATGAATTAGATGGCAGTGTCACTCTCACCGCACTGAATTCTCACCACAACACTGCAATGTTTCTGTTTCACGTGTGGGGACACATGAACAACTTTTTCCTATGAAATGGTAGTGAGAGAGATGTGGGTGATCAAGCTGACTGAGGAGGGGTGAGCTCTTCCATTCTAACTTAGGTCATATTTGGTGTTGAGTTTAAGTGAGAGAGTCACAGAGATATTTAATTCCATCTGAAAATGCTAAAATTAATCATGTTCATGAGATGCCTATTCCTGACCTTTGGATTGATAGAGAACCGATCATTCATTTACTTACACTAGACGTCAAATTAAATCTTTCCAAAATAGAAAAAATATAAGTCAATAAAGTGATTTGGATAGACAAAAAAAAAAAAAGCAATTAGAAACTTTAAGGGGTCACATCAGTTGCTTCTCAAAAAAGAAGACCATGCCATTCACAAGCACACCTCAGTCTTTGTCTGGAGTATTATGTACAAGGCTGATTATGAATCTACAAGAAAATTAGTTTTAAATAGAAGAGCAAACCTGAAAGGGAGCATAAGTCTGGGAATGAGTACAGTGCTCTACAAATATATGTGGGAGGCAAATGCAAAAGAGAGAGAGTATAAACCACAATGTTATCATGAATAAGGATGATATAAAATGTCTATTTGCACATTTAGCCTGGAAATAGGGATATGATCATATGTTTTAGCAAGTGGCTGACCTACATAAAGCAGGATTCACCATCCAATTCCATGTGTCTGTGATACAGCCTGTGCAATCTCCTTAGCTATTCATGTCTCATTATACATGACACATCCCTCTTGATTCACATTAGCCACAGAATGCTGGTTTTTGCTGACTGCATCTTTCTCTTAGAAGACATTAAAAGGGGGTGAGGGGGGTGAGAAGAAAACCCTTAACTGTGAAAGTAAGAAAAGAGAAAAAGAAGCTTAGTGCAATGTGTGCATGTGTGTACTCATTTGCAGATGTCCTTAACACTAAACACAGTGTAAAATGTATATGCAGAAATTAAGATCTCTGTCTGGAACTGAAATTCTTGGGTGATTTTTTTGTTTGTTCGTTTTGTTTTGTTTTTTTTTTTAATCTATCTCACAGTTCTTAGTGGATTTGAGATTTCTTAGGTTATAAATTTTCCCAGAAAATTCCATGAACACTGACACAAAATTTAGTTTGCCATGTGGCCTGGTAACAACCTTGTCCAAGAGCTGTGCCCTCAGATATGTGCATAGTAGTAATTTGCCGCTTGCTCAAACACAGAATAGGTAGATGCTGGGCAAGGTTTCAGAAAGAGTTCATTTCTTAGGCTCAGTGGCTCCAGCTATGGACATGGTATTGAATTTCTAGGCCACGAAGACTGAGCGCTTAGTCTTTGACCTAGTGACTAATCCAGTTACTCCTTGGAAGAACATCCCACCCAGAGGCATATCTTGAAAGGCAGAGTCCATGCTAATCAGTGCAATAGCATGACCTACATCCTACCACAAAAATCCATGTATGTGAAGTATCCCTGTGAGGCCTGGGGCACTCCAGAGGTTAAAATAAGAAACATATTTACTTAATAGTTAGCTAAAGCCTTACCAAAAGCTCTTATAATTATAAAAGCTCTCAACCTCTTTTCCATCCCCCTTTCTTCCTCCTTGCTCTGAAACTACAAAGAGAACACACACCAAACTTCTGGCTGCAAAGGCACCCAGTCAGATCTTTTTGGGTTGTGTCATGAGGTGCAAGGGTCAGAAAGCATGAGGAAAAATTAATCAAAAGACCTAGTGAGAAGCCAATCAAATTTCATCAGCAGAGGAACAGCAGAGCAGAGGCTTTTGCAGATGTGATTAAAGAAAATAATAACTTTCCAGAGGAGGATAGGAGTCCAAAGCCTCTTCAGTTCACTCTGGTGACAGTGCCAAGATGTATGTCTGGATAAGGGGAGCAAGGGTCAGACAAACAGGTAGGTATTGCTTATAGGCAAATGCCGTACAAGCTGCTTCTGTTTATAGCTAGACCTGGCTCTGTTTTTCTTTTGAGTTGCAGTATTTTATCAAGAAGAAAGGTTTTAGCTGCTGAACCTACAGAGGAAGCACATGGAGCACTTTTTTCTCAACAGGTATAGTGTACTTTAAAAGAAAAATATGTAAAAAAAATAAATAAAATCAAAAATACCTGCAGAAGACTAAGTTTTTGCTATTACCAATACATTGGAGATAAGGTGGTAGTAGTAGTTGGAGAAGGTGCATCCTAGGACTTGCTCCAGACACCAGGGTGCTAGTCTCATGCTGTTCCAAATGTTCCTCCCAAAAAATCCAGCATCCCCACTGAGTGCACTCATGGAGAGATTTTCAAGGGCTCCAGTTATGTGTGACCTAATATTAGGCTTTCCTGCCTCCAAACTGGAGCACACTAAGAACTTTATTCTTTTACTATTCCTGGAAGACAGGAAGGGCAGTGTTGTTGTGATGAAATTGAAGATGTGGAGAAATACACCAAAATTTGTCACCAAAATGTGAAACCAAACCCACGGCCAAGATAGTAGTCTTCCTTATTCTTTTCATTGACTTTGTCCCATTATGATCTCAAAATATAACCTAATCCTGAAATGCAGAACCCATGTGGGAACAAACTACAGCTGTGTATTTTTTTACATATCTATATATATAAATAAATCATAAAAATGTATGCAAATATTTACTACATCAAAGCATGATTTTGGTGCCTGAAAGGGAACTGAACTCTGTGTGTCAGCACTTTTTGTTTTCATATAATGGACATATTTCGTCCTTTGTCCATCTATAGAAAAGTTAATGGAGCTGATGCTGAACAGGGAAGCGTTAAGAACATTCATGACACTGACCCTGAGAAATTAAAATCACAAGCAGAGTATATCAGCATGGGATTAAGACTGGGTAAATGGCAACTCCCTTTAAATCTGGTGTTTATTATCTAGACAATATTTCAAGAAGGGAAGCAATGTGCAGAGGTCCAAAATATCTAGTAAAAAAAGGTAGAAAAAAACAAGGAAAACAGGCTTTAGATATTTTCATTGACTTGTAGAATAAAGCAAGCAAACAAACAATAAAATATCAAAAGAAACTTAAACCTTAAATTATTGTGCTTTGTCATCCTTGTCTTCAACTGTTTATGTGCCTCATTTTTTTCCCTTTTTCATGGAACATCTCATGCCTTTATCACTTTTGCTATAAAACTGTCTTCTCTAGAGGACATGAAAATTATGAACACTTAAAAAAAATCAAGTTTTTAAGTGACTCTGCTGATTTTATCTTACAAATTGAAAAAACCTTTATTTTTTTTTTCCTTTTAATATCAGAAGACAGTAGATAAGTAGAGAAAAGTCAAGGGAAAGAAAGCAAGGGAAGTTATCCATGCCCTATTCCCGGAAATGTTCAAGTCCAGGCTGGAAGGAGCTTTGAGCAACCTGGTCTAGTGAAAGGTGTCCCTGCCCATGGCAGAGGGCTTGAATTGGATGGCCTTTAAGATCCCTTCCAATCCAAACTATGATTCCATGAAAACATGAAAGGAGGAGAATTATAGGGAGGTAGATGTACAATGCCTGGCAAATGACAAGCAGATTTTGAAAAGTTTATCTGGACCATGATCTGAGGTCAGGGTGTGTTGAAAACCCCATTGGAACTGGCAGGAAGTCCTCCATTGATTTCAATTATTGATGAACCCCAAATCCATCATACTTCAAAACATGAATTCAGAGACAAAGATACCCAGAAATATTTCCAGACTTGAAGTCCATCCTGTAGTTCACGCATAGAAACTTTGAGTTATGAATGACAGCTAAACCTCTCCTCCCTCTTCCTGAGAACAAAGACATTTTCCTGTGATTCTAATACATCTTCTGTCATTTGACATCATTTCAGGTGACTTCTCTGCTACTCAATCATATGAGATAGCCAGGAAGATAAACGCTTTTGGGGACAGCAAAGAACAATACAGCAGGATTTGAATGTGTCCCGGGTTTCTCTCTTTTTATTTCTTGTTTTTTTCAGGTTGGTTTTTTTTTTCCTAATTTTAATTCCCCTCTTTAAAGTTGACTTGACAACAGCATTTATTTCTTGTTGCAATTGTTACAGGTTAACACTATTGTTTTATCAGGGAACATTTATCTTCAGGAAGAAAGTTATCCTAATACAGGACCTATCTTATCCAAGGGCAAATAGAAAGGAGAACATTTCCAGAGGGTAATGTTAATGTTTCTAATGCTATAAAAATAAATGAAATCTGATTAATACCCCTATGAAGAAATAAGTCATAGCTTGTATATAAAATATAGTTGCATTGATTGGAAGCATTATTTTTGGCAGTTTAAGACTGCATTAAAAGATGTGATGGCACTAAAAACATGAAAAATATCTTAGTGCTTTGGCATTATAAATAGAGCTTGAAATCTATGGCATTATAAATAAAGCTTGAAATCTGTAAAACTGGAGAGCTTTTAAAGTCAGCTTTTCTCCAGTGAGAAGGAAGTAAGCCACTGGACATCTTTCCTTAGGTTTCTGACATGGAAAGTTGCTCTTGCGCTGTGGGGAAAGTAGGTTTGTATGGAAATGGGAACTTTGGGCTGTTGATTGATTCCTTATTGTTGATTCATCCATTTGCCTCCTCCAAATGCCATGACATTTTAGGGCAGTCTCTGACACACTCCAAGATGTTTGTTTTTTGGGGTTTGTTTCTGGTTTTGTTTTGGTTTTTTTATCAATTATGTTACCTCATGGAATTTCTGAGAGTGGTAAGAACTGAGCAACAGTGCATGTACCCTTCAGCTTCAGATGGCAGAATGCCCAAAGGTGAACATTTGGACCTGCCAGACTCTCCTTAAATAAGGATGAACTTTTAACCAGAGACAAAAATCTAAGATGTGAAGTCAGCCAGGGACAGCAGGTCTGTCAGGAGAATTGCCACCTTGGCAGCAGATCCCAAGGGCTGTTATCATCCTGCTGATTGAAGAATGGCAAGACGAGGGAGGATGAAGGTCACAGGAGATTGTGCTCAAGTACCCATTTTCTGGAGACTTCAGGTGGGGGACTCCAGAGAAGTAAAAACTAACCATGACCAACCAAAGTAATGACCAGGAATGCAGGCAATTTGATCTGCTGGTGAGTCTCTCCCAATTTTATCCATCATAATTAAATTTTAGGAAGGAAAAAGCACTCAATAACAGCCATCACCACACAGGAACAAAAACAACTAATTCTTCTTCAGAAGAGCAAGATCATGTTTCTTGCCTTCTTTTCTTGCCCACTGTTCTACAACACACTAATGAGGAGAATAAGCAAGAGGAGTTGAGAAGTGTGCACAGCTGCAGGGTGATGGTCTTATTGGCATCACAGAAGCATGGTGGAGCGTTGGAATGGAAGGATGCAGGCTCCTTAGGAAGCATGGGCAAGTGAGATGAGGAGGTGGTGTTTCCCTCTCTGTCAGTGACCAGCTGGAGTGTGTGAAGCTCCACCTGGGGTAGATGAGGACCCAACCAAGAGCTTATGGGAGGGGAGGGACTTGGAAACCAGGTCATCATTAAAGTTTCTGGACATCAGCAGCTTCCAGGGCCATCTGAAAGAAATTTCATCAGGCACAAAACTGAAATTTTGGTGTCAGATCCAGATGCAGTTTTTAGATGCAGACAAACTATGATGACTTTTGTTTGAAATAAGCTGGCAGCTTCTCCACTTCTGAGCTGGCAGCATAAAAGTGATTTTGTCCTTCTCTTCCATCTTGCCATTAGTTGATAATCGTTAGTATGAAACCTAGGAGGAATTAAACAGAAATCAATAAAACCTTCCTGTTGTATCCTGTAATATCAATTTCAGGATACAAGAGTTTGAGGTAAGCTGAGTGGGATCCCAAAGTTCTCTACTAAGGAGATTTGTGTTGTGATTAAGTTAAACTTTGTAAATGAGGTAAACACAAAAGAATCCTCTCCTTTTCTGTCCCTTGAAACAAGTAAATTCACAGGCCAGATTCTGGGTTTTAGATCCCATAACCAGTCCTGTGGTTCCTGTTGTAGAATTAAATAGGATTAAAGATTTTGCATTGGTTGTTCTGACATTAATGCAAAGAGAAGAGGGGCATGGCCGCAAGGATCTGGTCAATAAATCAGTCACTTGATTTGGATTTAGGTTGTAGGTAATACAGAAAGGAAGCTTCCTTAAACACCTGAATTTCCTATATGCTCAACAAAAAGAAATTAGGTGCTTTGAAAACCATCAGATGCTTTCTACATTCAGAGGGAGGTCTTTTAAGGATTTTCAGAACCTAAAACAGATAAATGAGATCTGAATTTGAAAAGCTTCAGGGGTTTGTATCTCGCTACATTGTACAGAGGAATATTGTGGGAAGTGCCAAAACTGTCAATATTCCTAAAATATACAATACTGTGTCCAGCACTGCATGAGCATCTGCAGACTGAAAATGAAAATGTACATTTTCAAATCAGAATTACAAGTGAAAGAGAACCTGTTTTTCTGCTAAAGTGTTGAAGTTCTCAGAAATTCATGTCATCATCAAAATTAGAAAAGATGGATTTTTCACTTCCAAGCGTCGCTTAAAGGAAAATTTAAATTTCCATGCAAATATATGCCAGATATTAGAAAAAATGGAATTTAAAAAAAAGGTTTTCCTTCTCCACTTGTCTGGTGCACAGGAAACATTTGCAGTGACAGAAAATTTGCCTTTAACTCCCTGCTCTGTGTATCCAGACCAGACGCAGATATTCTACGTGTCCTATCCCTGTTTCTGTTTTTATCCCCTTGTGTAAAATATCATAATAATCAAGTGATTCAATGCCCCCTTCATGAACACATCTTGAGTACAATATAAAATGTTTATCTCAAAGATTTTATAACTTAGACAGCTATGATATAATTTGTTTATAGAACTGGGAATAATTTTAGCAGTATAAGGTATCTTTACATGGCAGACCTTTGCTTTAAGGCAAAGTTTAATTGATGCTAATTGAGAAATGGTTATTTCCCTGTGAAAAGAGGAAAAACCACCTACTCTCTAAGGAAGATATATTGCTTCTTCTTTATTTATTGAAATCGTATGCACTTTGGCACATCTTGGGAGTCCAGAATTAAGCTGAATTAAACTTGCAAGGCTGTGGGGTCAACACTGAAATTCTTGGCTCCAGCTGAATTTTAGCAGTGCTGTGAGCCAGTGACAGAGACAGCCTTAATCTGAATAGGTGAGGTTCTGACCTTGCAGGTCTGCAGCTGGACTAGTGTGAAGTATAAACCACAGGGAGGACACTCCCACTTCTGGAAAAGGATGGAGTCTCCCCAGTAAACCCACACAAGCATTCAGCTGCAGTGAGGAGAAGAAAAGTTATGAATGGAGCCAAGGGGAAAGTTTCAAAAATGAACACTGAGGAAGGATTGGCTCTTGTTTCACACCCATCCCTGTTGCCACAAGATACACAAGAAAAATTGTTTTCAGAAAATGGAGAGATCCAAGGCCATGTAATTTCCCACCACTGAATTAATTTACTTCATTAAGAATAAATATCTTCATATTTCCATTATTTCAAATTTCCAAGTTAGCAAAGCCTGTAAGATTTTGCTATTAAGCTTGTCCATACTTCAACATTTACATTTGCATCTCTTTTTCTGGTACATTATTCATTAGCTTATTTATCTATCTTTTTCATTTTTATGCCCATCTGCTTAATTATCTTCTTAGAGAGATTATCAATGCCTTCCATTTTCTTTGATGTCAATTTGAAAAGGGACAATGAGCTTAGAGACAACCATCATTTCAGCCATTTTGATGACATGCCTTGTCCTTTGACCAGCTTGGCAATCATCTGACCCCCCTCCTGACCTTTGCATAATTACCTATCCAATTTCCTTATCACCATTCTCCCTTTCAGTTCCTAAAAGCAATATTGCTGTGGTCACTGTCAAAGTCAGGGTGACCTTGTTAGGAATGCTTCTATTGCCCTAATGAGATAACCAATTAATCACTTATTCCTTTATCTCAATCTCAAGTAATTTCTAAAACTCCTGTTATGTCTTCTTTTTTGTTTTGACTAAATGTTAATTAACTTGACCAGCTTTGCCTCTTTTGCATTCGCCCATCGTTTAAAACAATATAATGTATCGGAATAGTTTTTTCCTACATTTCATCCAAGTGTTCAGAAAGAGGAGCTACTTTCCAGCCTAATTTTCTTCTTCTACTATATACTCCTTAAATAAGCACAAAGAAAATTCTGTGAAGCTAATCCACAGATAATTCACAATAATAAATATCAAGGTTTTTTCTGAAAAATTTATGCTTCAGCTTACTTGCAAGTCAAAGTTGGAGGATATTCCACCTGCCTTCCCTGCTGATTTCCTAAGTCTTTCAAGAACTCCAGGAGGAACAGATGGACCACTCCTGGGCACCACTAAAGAAAACTATAACTGTTAAAAAAGTAATTTTGTTACTTTTTAATTACTAAAGGATTTGTTCATTGGGTATTCCTAACCCCTTCCTCTGCTTCTTAAACTTGCAGAAGTATGTTCCACACTTCTCAGAGGAATTTGCCTCCATACAAACACTGCCCCAATTTCAATGAATGAAGGACCAGTGCAGAATGGAGGTAGGAAATATCCACAGAGACATAGATTTATAAAATTATTTGGGTTAGAAGTATTAGAGACCATCAAATTCCAATCCTGTGCCATGGGAGGGACGTCACTCACTGTCCCAGGTTGCTCCCAGCCCCATCCAACCTGGCCTTGGACATTTCCGGAGATGGGGCAGCCACAGCTGCTCTGGAAAACCCCTGCCAAGGCCTCACCACCTGTGAAGTAAAAAATCTCTTCCTAATATCTAACCTAAACCCACCCTCTTTCATTTTAAAACCCTTGCCCCTTGTCCTGTCACTATCTCTCCATATAAAAAAGTCACTCTCCCTCCTTTTTATAACCCCTGTTAAGGTACAGGAAGAGCACTGGGGTGACTCCCCAAGTCACCAATCATGCTCAACAATCTCAGCTTTCTAAGCCTGTGTTCCAGCCATAAATAATGGACAAAAAAAAAAAAAAAAAAAAAAAACACAAACCAAAAAAAAACAAAAAAGTTTCATGAAGACCTNACAAAAAAGTTCTGTGAAGTCCATACAAATATACAAATTCAACACAGTGGGTTAAGGAGATGTTCATGCCAAGACAATCCCAGCTGTTGCTGTGCAGCATCAGTCCAGGTATCTATAGCCATAGCCACGTTTGTGTTGTTTTTAGCTGGACTTTATAAGCTTTAAATGCACACATATAAAGTAATTTCAGCTACCCCTGGCCTGTACCTTGTCCCAGGTCAGATTCCAGGGGTAACTTGTGAGGAGCCAGCTCAGGTGTATGCAGCCACAGGATATGCATTCCTCGGGAGAAGCTGAACCAAGACTGGGAGTACAGGATTCAGCATGTTAGGGATATCAGGCAAGCTGGCTTTCAGAGAAAACACACTCATGGAAAGGAATATCTTCCAGGAGATGTCAGGTGAGACAGGCATTCCATAGCCTTTTAATCTGAGTCCCAGACAAGTTATTACAATAAAAAAAAAGAAATTGACGTGAAAACTTTTGATATATATAAATTTTGAGGTCAAAAAGGACTATTCTGATTCTTCACTCTGATCTATGAATAGCAGTGTTGTGGGCTTCTAGTACACTCCCATCAGACTCTTTGCCATCCCAGAATATCTCCCTTGAAAGCAGAAAAGTCTCATCAACAAAATTTCTCTGAAGCAAGTACTCTTAATTTTGCCATGAATCCCTCCAAAACTGCACATAAACAAAGTCAACAGATGTTAAATGTATGATCAATAGGCAAAGGCTGTAACTGAACAGCATTCATCTCTCCTTCAAAACTGACATATTCGTGGAGGGAAACAGTGCCAAAACAAATACAAGCAAAGCAATAGCCTGGAAATACTTTAAACATATTATTTGAATTCTCAGAAGTATCATTTTTAACTTAAAGTAAACATTGGCATGCAAACCTAACAGTCTGCGTAATCCAGTCTTGAAGTGTAACTTTATTTGTTATGGGGATTTGTTCAAGGAAAGAGAGAGGGAGGGTGAGGTGGGAAAATAAAATAAAAACACCCCTCCTTCCAAAAATTCCTCCTCCTACTACAGAGGAACAGGCTGTTTCTGCAGTGCTGCAGACATTTCACAAGGTCATGGAAGTGGCTGTCTCAAGCTGCTTTAGCAGTTTGGGAGGGAGGAGGGACTGGATTGTCTTGCACTTGGATGTTCACTTGGCACACGGGGTTGGGGACCCTTTGTCGCTGTGTTAATGTCAGTTAGAGCCCGGGATGTGCCAGCCAGGTTCCCACCCTCACGAGCACAGGAGCTGGGCTCTGTGGGATTACTCTTCTGTGAGGCAGGAAGGTCCATCACCCTCCTTCTTTGGGAGCCTCTGGTGTCATGCTGTGGCCCACCGGCTTTTCCTGAAATAGTGCCGGCTCCTGGCAATCTCCAAATAAAGTCTTCAATTAACAGGGAAACAAAAGCCTCTGAGGACTCTAGCCAGGATGTGCTATTAAATGGGAGATATTGCAGGCACCTCATCCAGCTGAGAGGGAAATGAGGAGAAACATACCCAAAATATTTTAACAGGAGATAACTGGCAGAACTGCCCTCCCTTGCTGGGAATAAATTTTATGCAGTAGGGAAAAAAACAGAGAAACCTTTACACAATAATAGAGTCATTAAGGTAGGAAAAGTTCCCAATGATCAAGGAGTCCAAACACTAACCCAAGAGTGTCTAGTCCACCACCAAGCCACTGTGTCCCCAAGTGCCATATCTGCCCATTTTTTAAGTACCTCTAGAGATGGTGACTCAGTTCTGGCCAGACTGTTCCAAGGCTTGACAACTCTTTCCATGGGGATTTTTTCCTAATATTCAGTCTAAATCTCTCCTGACATAGCTTGAGGCTATTTATGATTTTTTTTCCCATCTGCATAGCCAATAATCTGAATTAACTAATAAAGTGGATGAGTCTTCTTAGCCAAGAAGGCATTAATTCTTCATATCAATGGAGTTATCTGACTTTCAGGACTCAATCTTCCTTGATCATACTTTTTGCTTTGACTGTATCATCTTCACTGCAAAACGAAAGCTTTATTTTATTATTTAATTTAATGTTGTGGCTGTTGGTATACTCTCGTACACCATTTATACTCACTACCTGAAAAATGGAGGTTCACTTTATATATGTAAGACTGAAATTCTTAGTTGAAGCTTGTTATATAGGTTATGTCTTTGGTCAGAGAATTGGAAACAAAATATGAACAACTTCCTTCTGTCCTGAGGTATTTTAATAAAAAGAGTGGCAGCAACTGCTTAGGGCCTGGCTAGGCACCAGTCAGCAGATGGTGGCAATTGTGTTGTGTATCACTTCTTTTCTATATTCTCATATAATCATTGTTGTTTCCTCTTCCTCTTCTGTTGTGTTAAATTTTATCCCAACCCATGAGTTTTACCCTTTTTCCAAGTCTCTCCCCCATCCCACAAAAGGGGTGAGTCAGCAGATCTGTGTGTTCAGCTGCCTGCTGCCTTAAACCACAGCACTGCTCCATACAGAAAATGGAGGAGAATTTGTCTCCAATTAATATTAAATAATTAAATATTCATTGGAACAAAGAGACAAACTGGTTAAGTAGTTAATGCTTCTGTATAGACCACATACAAAATTGTATTTTAAGTCTCGGCCTTAATGACTGTTTAATTATTTACAGAAAATGGAAGCACTTCAATGGCAAGTTCAGAGGCACCTGCCTCCATCCTGTCACTGTCACAGGAACTCAGCCAGTTCCTTGTTTTTTGTGGTTCTTATCTGGAGTGTGGCAATATGAGGCTGAGTTCTAGATCTCACAAGGAGAGGACTTGAAGTTAAATTTTTTCCATTCTTGGTGAGTCCCAGAAGGCATCACACACCTGCAGATGGACATCGGCATTTTTCTTCCAAATTCAAAAACAATTGTCCCAATGTAGAATAGAGAAGAGGGTGTGGAGGGAAAATCCAAACCAAAAATGAAAGTTATATCCAGCCTTTTCAAATCTTGGCAGCTCCTGGTTTCAGTTTTAACCTGAGATTCTCAGCACTACTTTCCAACAGCAGTATATTTTCATAAGGTGAATGCAGCCTCATAAAGTACTGAGTGACCAGAGGCATTTGCTATGATTGAAGGAATATCACAGAAAATTATTTAAAAAGGGAAAAAAAATTTTATATCCCACCCATTCTCCTCTTCCCCACTTTCTTTAAAAAAAAAACTGAAGAATTAGAAGAGAACAGCAACTCAGCCTAAGTGAAAGCCAACTCACTTCAGGAAAATAATTTGGCATCAGCCTTTGTCGACAGCTGCACTTCACTTCAGCACCTGTGTGTATCATTGCAAGTGATGAATGACTGGGGAGGCTGTTTTGTATTAGTGAAACACGTTGTGGCAAAGCTTGTATTTATATTTACAGGATGAGTTGGACCTGTCTTAAGAGACTCAGATCTTTGTGGTTAAGGTGGGATATATTGGCTGTGTAGATGTTATTAAACTCAGGAATGCCTCCAGATTTTGAGGTCTGAGTAGATACATTGGCCATGTCCCAACTTGGTGTTAGGGTGAGACTGTCTCCACCCTATCCCAATGTTCTGGTTTCATTGAACACAATGATTTTGATAAACGGTTAAGTGTGGGGGTCTATTTAAAAAAAAGGGGAAAATATATTGAAAGTAATAACCTCACTGAATAAAACAAACTTCAGTAGAATTCAAAAGTAATCATGTTGTTTTATACAAATTTAAAAATAACTTCAGGGAAATAAGGTGGGGAGTGGAAAAGGAACCAAATGAAAAAGAAAATCCTCTCATTATTGTATTTCAAAATGGCATTTTCACAAAGGGATTAACTTTCATCAGGGAAGAATCTTAAAAGGAGGATAAATAATAAACAAGCCAAACGTAGGGCATTGGACAAAACACTTGTCCACTAAAACTATAGAATTGTTTCACACACAAAAAGAAAAGAAATTCTTTTGGATTAATCCAAGCTGAAAATACTTTTTCTGGAGATTTTTGTTTTTCTCATTAAGTTGAAAGCTCTTTGTATTTGTACTGCTTTAAGATATTTATTTCCAGAAGATTACTTCAAATCCCATTGAGATCAGCAAAAGACTATCAGGTGACATTAGTTATTGTTCATTTGAAGTCCATGAGATTAAACCTTTTCTTTTTTTTTTCTGTAACTTTGTGAAAGTTTTGTGTTGTCAAAACCAGAGAATCTTCTACATCTGGTTCTTCTTTTTTCTTTTCTTTATTGCATTTTGGAGAGATTATAAATGTTAATAGTTTCAAATTACTTATGGAAAACAAGACAAAACACACAAAAGCTTTCTTCTCTCAGTAGTACTTATTTTGGGGATGTATTTGACTTAACATTATCATAATGCTGGAATTATGGATTCTTGGCTGGTGGAAATTGCAAAAATCTAATTGATGGATCAGCAACAGTTAATACTCTTAACAGTCTTCTTCACCATTTCTTCCAAGTCAGATTGCCACAGAACACAGTCCAGGCACAGAACAGAACTGAGTAATATTTGCTTGTCTAACGTGCACTGATTCCAAGATGCAGGAATGAATTTGCTGTGCATCAGTTCTGTTACCCAAGCTGTTTCTCCCGACACCAATATTTAGATTTTTTAAAAATGTTTCCAGCAAGGTTTTTGGTGGAAATAATGTGATCCTTTATTACCAGGTATTTATTTTCATTTTTCTACTTATTGGTGAGTGTTTCAGTTGGTAAATATTGTTCATCAGTACAGGATAATACACCCATAATAATTACTTTTTTTTTCTCAATTCCTGACTATTATTGAAAATGATCATATATGTTGTCAAATGCCAATAAAAAAATTCCTGTAATCTAAAGTCCAGCAGGAAGTTCAATTTTTGATGTGCACTAAGCTGTCCCAAACACACCTTGACCTCCACTTATCCTCCAATTTTCTCAGCTGAGTGGTTCAAATGTACAGCTGAGTTTGTCACAGTTAAAATCTCATGCATATAAGGACATTTTTTCTGTCATTAGATTGTTTCTCCATCTTTCTCTTCATATGTATACACACACACACACACACACACATATAGGTATTTTAACTTGAAGGTTAATGAAGGGCTTTTAAATAAGGAATAAATTTCTTTTTCTGAATTGTAAAGAAAAACTCCCTGGCAAAAAAAATGTATTTCTAGATGATCAAAATTGGATTTTTACACTCTCTTTTACAGCGTATACTAACAATTGACAAGAAATTTAAAATGGAAAAATATTTTATTCAGGAATTATAAAATTCAATTGTTTATATTTACAGAAAAACACAATTTAAAAAATAATTTCTTATAAATATTACTTTAGTCTATAAATTAATTTTCGTGATAAAGTTCTCATGGTAGAGTTACTATTACCAAACATAGCTGAATCCCAAGACCTAATTTTTATCATTCTAATTAAGTTTATATTTGAAAATTAAAGTAAAATATATTATTAATAATGGAGATCATACTATTATTTTTACAAATGGTCTTTCATTTTGTCCATTTTTCAAGGCAATCCTTGTGTTACACAAATAATTCCTTAGGAGCGTGAGATAAATTTTTCCTAATTGTTACAGGTGTGATATTTGCAAATGAACTGATTGCTTTAAAACGAGTTTGATGCCTGCCATTGGTATCAAGGGGTTTCTCTGTTTGCCTGGATCTAATTCTGCTGAAGGCAATCTCAAACACAATTAGCTGTTTCTTCCTCTTTGGTACAACAAGAGAAAATTAGCTGCTTAATTAATAACGAATGCTTCTCGATTTTACCAATGAAAACTAAAAGTGTGTGTTGGTGCTTTAATTACAATATTTGAGGTTTGGTGAGGTTTACTTGCAGAGTTCTGCACTTTTTTTATTAAAAGTCTACATGCAATACTTGAGAGGGAGATCATCTTCCCCGACCAAGTGCAATTTAGTCCAAGCCACTCATCAGGCAGTCCTTGGGATTCAAGGGAGACAGGCAGGAATGCACCATGTCACTGGCTTCTGTGCTCTGCTCACAGCACACACGTAGAATAATACTTGAGTTAGTGGTGAATCAAATAGGTTTGAGACCAATTGGCATACACTGTTTCCAAAATCTGAACTTAAGTTTTAGCTAATTGTGGTAGTTCTGCCCACTCAGACCTGAGGGACCAATGTGTTGCCCAACGCTTCAGTATCTGAGCATCTTCTGTCCACCAAACCACGGGTCAGCAGGGTTGTGATTTCTGTTTTGTTGCAGGTGAGCTGAGAAATTGGAATTCACATGACATAAACCTTCTTTGACATGTCAAACCTTCTCAGGAAAAGAGTGAAACCTGCTAAGACTGATTTGTGCATGGAAGAGCCACACAGACATAGAGGGAACCACTCAACACTTTTTGTGACTTTTTTGGAAGGGTCCTCTACATGGACATTCACAGCCACTCCCTGAGAAAACAGACATGACTGTAGTAGTGCTAACATAACTGCCCAAAATAAACTCTATTTTTGAGCATCAGTTTTACAGGATTTTCGTTTCTTCCTTGAGACTGTTGATTATCTGCCACAGCCCATTTCTGTCAATCACCTGAAGAGCTTTCTCAACGTGTGCTTTCTCAGAGTCATTCTCTTTAAAATGCAAGAATTTATGCATTATTAACTTATACTTTGCAATTATTAACCCTTTTTGTCTTACACTGGAAATTTGTTTTATTTTCAAGCTGTGATGCCAAGTTATCTTGCCATTTTTAAAATAAAAATCATGACATCGCTCTCCTGGAGCATCACCTCTTTGCAATCTCACATAAGCAGAACTTTCACTGGGCTGTTCTTGATGAGGAGGTAAACGGCCTTAGTGATTGGTTGCAGGTCCTCGGACATGATTATCCAGATAATCTTTTATACCTCTTTTGGTTTTTTTGTCTTAAACATGTCCAGGATTTTCCAAATTCATACAAATTGAACATACTGGTCTCTGACTTAAGTTGTGTTTCTCTCACTGCTGCAAGGATTAATTATTTAAAACAAGAACATATCACTCTCTGATACTGTTACCAGATCTTTTAATGAAACCACATTTCTATAAAAGAAATGGAAGAATCAGATGCAAAAACCAATCTTGATATATAGATAGATAGATAGATATATGATATATGATATACATAATGTAAATATTTTTCTGTTACAATTTTTCTTTTCTACTTCATCTGCTTCATTCTTCCTCCCATCCTTTTTGTATAAATTTTCTTTTTTTTTTCACTCCATATTCCTCTCTCTTTCTGTCCTCTTACTTATTCCATTCTTAATGATCAAATTATTTTCAACTTTAGGTGTATATATCCTTTATGGCTTCATCAGATTCTGAAGAAGACAAAACAAGATTCTTTACTATTATTACAATACCCTTACTTGACTCCTTCTTTTAACCATGTTTGCTATAACACATAAACATTAATCTATTAGGATTTTACTGTATGAGCACGTCTTCTATCAAGGCTCTTTTCTTATCTATGAGGCAAACTGCAAACAGGCATAGCTGAAGTTGGTAAAACCAGTCAGCGTTCTTCGGGACAATGTAGCTGGTTACAGAAAACTTTCTAAAAATCCTCCATACCCTGGAGGTAGAATTTGTCAAGATGCTCACATAATTGAAATTTTCTATGGCTGTTAAGAACCAAGAGAATAGCAGTTCTTCCCTCCAAATGAAATCTCACTGCCAGATTTGTATGACATTTCATGATCCAAGCTTAATTTGTTATACATTGTTCCCAGAAGGTGAGATGAGATTACATGGAGCCATACATTAGTTGGAAGATTTATTTTACACTTACCCACTCAAAGTTCCTTTCTAGTTATTCAAGCAGAATAGAGCAATCTTGATTAGTTAATCTCTCTACATCAGCGTTTTTTTCCACAGAGCACTTCACAGAAATGTTTTAAAAATTCACAATTAAAAAAGCAATTAAAAAGGATTATCAAAATCAAAGTTGATCTTTAATTACTGCCTATATCTAGATCTTTATTCCATGATATACCAGATAAAATACTCTTAAAAATGCTTTGTTAATAGCTTTTTATTACTGAGAACATAGGAAATTTCAGTCTTTTGAGGCGCATCCCTTTTTAGATCAACTTCATTTTCAGGTTGTCATCTAAAACTTTATTTCCATCAATCTTGTCTTGCTCTAGCTGAGTAAGCCATTCCTTTATCTTCTACCCACTGTGAGAATTGGCCACCTTGCAATGACTTGGGTAGTGTGGTCAAAGTACTGCTGTAATTTCTCCAGTGAAAAACTGCTTTCTATCTCCACCTTAGTGAGCAAATCTCCTCTGGCATCTGTTCAGTCAGGTCTGCCTCTGTGAATGCCTGCAGTCAATTTTTGGACATTTAGACTTCTAGAAATATTCAGGGAAATATTCAACTGCTCTTTTTCCTCAGACTGGTGGTGGCATAATGGTTTGCTCAAAGTCTTTGCAGTTTTACAATTTTTGCTGAAAAATAGCTGTTGTTGAGCAGAAGCAATAGCAGAACAGCAAAGGCTCTCTCAAGATTATTTCAGCTTGACTAGCGGTAGTATTTAAATGAAAAGAAGGGAAGAGAATTAAAAATGCTGGTACTCAGGACAGCTCTGTGTTTGAATGTATTTAAGATTATTCTGAATAACAAAGGAAGGATTTTTTTAAAACTAAAAAAAAAAAAAAAAAGACATTAGAAACAAGAGCATATATAAAAATAGAGCATACATATAAATATCACTGGGTTGAAAATCTCATCATAGTGAAATTCCTGCTTGGTTCAATCAACATTTTTTTCTTGCTAACCTCAGATTGCAAGTGAATCATGGCTTCTTAAAAAGGACCCCATTTCACATAGCTTTAATGTGAGAAATAGTGAGGGTGAGGCTCAGTTCACCAAATTTCTGCAACATGAAAACTGCACCTTGTCTTATTGAGACTTCTAAGGCTTGACTAAAAAAACTTACAGTGCTGAGGGTCACCTGAGGTGTACTTGGAATCCAGTGCCTCTTTGATCTCTGATTGTCTCTCCAAAGGGAATCTCTTCCAGCCTCATGTGAATAGGTCGGATTTATGGGAGGCTTTCAAACAGTACTGAACATCTTTTTCAAGCAACCTGAAAGCAGACTTGGATTCTAAAGTATGGCATAAAAATGTAAAATTATGAGTAATTTTATCTAATTTGGGTCTCTTAATCTACACGTCAGAGTCCCCACATTTTAGATTTCTATAAACAGCGGTCTAGATGTGAGTTGGGAATCTGAGGTCAGCAAAGAGTTAGATAAATGCCAGGGAAAACAACAGAATGAGGTCATCATATAATAATAAGGAATTTTTTGGTATATGTAATGAAAGTTTTCTGAAGTTCTTCAGGGTAAAAAAGACAAAGAAAACAATAATTCTCAAATCCCTTCCTCCCATGTTGAGACACCCCTGAATCATTACATTACACTACATCCTACTATAGAGAAGATCAAAAGCTCAACTTTTTCCCTTATGGCCTTAAGAGTCTGTGGGACCCTGAACACAACTTGTTTGGACTAGTGCAAATTGATATATCCAAATCAATAAATCCCTTGTTGGCCTCTTTAACTCCATCTGAACTCCTTCACTGAGCCCTACAAAGACAGTACAAGCACACAGCAAGCAAATCTCAGGGTGAGGTGAGGCTTTTCTGAAGTGACAGCTGAGTGAGGACCTTGTCAAAGAACTTAAATAAAGTCACTGTCCTCTCCAGCACAAGCATTAGGACATCAGGCAGTGTTTTCAGACTCTCTCTAACATGGGAATTTTATGCTGCAGTAAAACATGAAATCCGAATGTGCTCAAAATCTTTCCTTTTTAATATCTGGATTCTTTCCTAATTATTTTCAGATTAATTCCCAGTTAATACATAAGGATGAAATTTGGCTCATGACCTATAACCCTAAGCATGTCGTAATTCTGTTACCAATCTCCTGATTTCATGGGGGGCTTAACAAGTACCATATGTGGCACAGTGTGTTCCTGTGCATTAATGTGGCCTAATGATCCAGGGAATCCCTGGCACCATCCTGCCTTGCCACACCATCAGCAGCTGAACAATGGCAACACCAAGGTCTGATTAAATGTTCTTTTTCTATGTCTGTGTCCTCAAGGCTGAAAAGGACTCTCAGACACCCCAAAACGTGACTGTGCTAACCAGTGTGGGATTTGGTTTGTTTGCCTCCGGTGGGTGCCTCTCCTCAGGTGATGAACAAGGTAAATGCCAATTTCCCCCAACCCTTATGATGACTGTGCACATTCTGTTCAACCCAAAACACAACTAACCAAGGATGCAAGAGCAACAAAATTCCCTGAGCCGTGTTAAAAAGATTCACACTGAAGCTTTAGTCCTGGGGGTTCTTTGGAGGAAAGAGCTGGCTCAGGTCTGAGAGAGAAATTGTTGATAGTACTAATGAAGAAGTCAGCATACAATATCATATCAAATCAAAAGGTAGAACAGATTTGGCATCTTAGCAGCCAAGTCAAAAAAGAGACCAGCACTCAGAGATTAACTGAATCTACTGATCCAAGTGCATCCCTGGACACACATGCCTGATCCCCAGCCCAGAGACACTCATGGGAGTATTTCTACCAGCTTCCATTTGGATTGCATCTGATGGGCATGGCACATTTCTTGCTGCTGGAAGGAAGTTTGGTTTCATGCAGTAGAAATGGCTGTTAAATCACAGGTTGTTCCCCCTCTGAATCACAGAAGAGTCATAAAGTGGTGTCTTGGTTTGAAAGACAGGTATCTGCTAGGGAGGGCAAGACCTCCCTTTGGAATCAAGAATTCAACNTTATCTCCCAAAACCTCGCGGTATCAGGTATCACCTTTTTCCCATCCCCCGGAGAGAAAAACTCCCTGAACCAAAGAAGGGTGTAGCCCCCGTGCTACACCTTCCTAGCCGTTCGTATTGTTTAGGTTAAGCATCCATAAGTACCCAGCCATTAGTCTCCTGGCGACTTTGTGGGAAAAAAATTCTATAGGAAAAAAGAAAACCAAATCTAACCCCCAACAAGTGGCTTGGGTTGGAAGGGACCTTAAAGATCATCTAGTTCCAGGCCCCTGCCATGGGCTGGGGTGCCACCCACTAGATAAGACTAAAGTGTTCTTCAGCCCTATCCTGGACCTGTTCCCTCCTTCAGGAAGGGCTCCATTTCCCACTCTTTCTTCAGAGAAGAAGCTGTTGCCCCTTTCCTGCTCTGTTCGCCGTACGTTCTCCTAATTGCCTGTCCCTGGCACCAACCCATAAAACCTTGCAAAGCTAGTTACACTATTAATCCTTTCTTAAACCTATATATGAAATGGCTCTTATAAACCACCATGGATCTTGTGAATTGTCTGAAAATGAGCTTCAAATCTAAAGGTTTTCAGGCCTGTGGGGGAGAAAACCCATTACATGTGATATCTCTCTGCAAATGTGGGCAATTACAGATAGAAAAATCCTCCTTACCACCGCTGAAACTCTCTGTGATCAGCTGCATTCACAGTTGCAACCTATAGACTGTAGGACTGAAAAGGCTTCACTAATGATTCCTACATTGGACCAAATGATATCCTTGACAATAAGGTAATCCCGAGAACCCTCGCTCACTTCCAGCCATCACCATCGGGGCCACAGGCTGGCACAGATGAGCCAACACGCTCCTCCAGACCTGCACTCATGTTTCAACAATAAAAACCCAAATGCAGAATGTTTTCTTCTTCGTCTCCTCCCTCCCAAATGCTACTGATCGTCCTATTACCATGGCAACCAACTCCTGCTGGCGTGATCAAGAAAAAACCTGATTTGGGATTTTAATTAATTGCTTGGAAATGGAAATGTAACAGTGACTGGCAGTTCAACTAAGTACGTTTGCAAAGTGAATAAAAATAGAGTTCCTGAAATATTTGAAATTGTTTCACTGGATATAACCCACATTTTTTACGAGACACCTTAATTTATTCTGCTTCATAAAATAAATCTGCCAAATGTACTAAGCCATTTTGTCAACACAAATCATTTTGGCAAATACTTTAATCCTTCTTCTTAGCAAAATGTATTGTATTAAAAAAAAAATCTAACCCATCACTATAAACCCATAGGTTTGATCTGAACGGATGCCTTTTTCACCAGTAGGTCATATTTATAAAAGGCTTTCATCTTGCCTTCACAAAATAGGATGTTCTTCTTCCAATGCACTTGATCACTCATTAACATTGATGGCAGCTACACCCCCATATTCAGCAGAGAATGGAACAGAAATGGCTTTCAGTTGATTTTTGCAACCCCTAGTCTCCCTACTTTCAAAGAAAATAGAGTTGTCATTGTCTGGGTAAGGCACTGCCCTCTCCTGCGTGCTGCCAGTGCTGCTGAGGTGGTGTCATATGTCCTGCATTGCTCAGCCAAGAAAAAGCCCATTTCTCTCCAGATTTTTAGGAAGAGGATTAGGATGTCCCTGTTGTCTCTATGCAGGTCTAGGTACCCATAGTTTCCAGAATCATACTCATTTTGTAGGCTTTGTAGTTTCACGTTATTCATTATATATATGTAAATATATATATATATGTATATGTATATGTAAATGTAAATAGATATATCTAAAATTTCTTTAAGAAATTAGATGAGGCTGTGAAGAATTCAGAAGCCCCACATCATGCCGAAAACTGGAAGTAAACTTCATCAACTGTATGAAATTCTCCAGTTATCTCTCCTGAAAGAAAGTAAAAATGAGGTGGTGGTCGATCTCTACTTCCAGGTAACAAGTGATAGGACAAGTGGAAATGGCCTCAAGGCATGCCAAGGGAGGTATAGATTGGATGTTACAAAATATTCCTTCACTGAAAGGGTGGTCAGGTATTGGAACAGGCTGCCCAGGAAAGCAATGGAATTACCATCCCTAGAAGTTTTTGGAAAACATGTAAATATGGTATTTAGAGACAGAGTTTAGTAGTGAACCTGGATTAATGANAAAAAAAAAAATCTAACCCATCACTATAAACCCATAGGTTTGATCTGAACGGATGCCTTTTTCACCAGTAGGTCATGTTTATAAAAGGCTTTCATCTTGCCTTCACAAAATAGGATGTTCTTCTTCCAATGCACTTGATCACTCATTAACATTGATGGCAGCTACACCCCCATATTCAGCAGAGAATGGAACAGAAATGGCTTTCAGTTGATTTTTGCAACCCCTAGTCTCCCTACTTTCAAAGAAAATAGAGTTGTCATTGTCTGGGTAAGGCACTGCCCTCTCCTGCGTGCTGCCAGTGCTGCTGAGGTGGTGTCATATGTCCTGCATTGCTCAGCCAAGAAAAAGCCCATTTCTCTCCAGATTTTTAGGAAGAGGATTAGGATGTCCCTGTTGTCTCTATGCAGGTCTAGGTACCCATAGTTTCCAGAATCATACTAATTTTTTAGGCTTTGTAGTTTCACATTATTCATTATATATATGTAAATATATATATATGTATATGTATATGTAAATGTAAATAGACATATCTAAAATTTCTTTAAGAAATTAGATGAGGCTGTGAAGAATTCAGAAGCCCCACATCATGCCGAAAACTGGAAGTAAACTTCATCAACTGTATGAAATTCTCCAGTTATCTCTCCTGAAAGAAAGTAAAAATGAGGTGGTGGTCGATCTCTACTTCCAGGTAACAAGTGATAGGACAAGTGGAAATGGCCTCAAGGCATGCCAAGGGAGGTATAGATTGGATGTTACAAAATATTCCTTCACTGAAAGGGTGGTCAGGTATTGGAACAGGCTGCCCAGGAAAGCAATGGAATTACCATCCCTAGAAGTTTTTGGAAAACATGTAAATATGGTATTTAGAGACAGAGTTTAGTAGTGAACCTGGATTAATGATTGGACTTGATTATCTTAGAGGTCTTTTCTAACCTTGATTCCTTCCTTCCTACATGATTCTTTGATTCTCCATATGGAGATTTTGGCCTGATGGGAAAGCTGAAACATGGTTATATTGTAAACATGTCATGGACACTTCTCAGTGACAGCACAATAATGCAGTGCCACATGGAGACAAAAAATTCCATATTACTGCTAAGAGACTTCCTTATTGACAAGCAAGAGTCAGGGGTCCTGGGGAGAATCAGGAGCCTTCAGTACCAACAGCTGTCTTACCTTCCTCCTTTGAGATTTTAGCTTTCCACTTACTTTTATTCTTTATAGTCCAGTGGCCTCCCTGACAAAGCTAAGAATAATTCTACATTAACTCACTTACTTTCACGTATTTCCTGATTTTCCTCCAAGCAGATTTTTTCTGTCGTCCAGATGTAAAATGTCGTGCAGCTCCCACTACCAGAGTATTCATTCACATCCCAGGATCATATGGCTGACCCAGAAGTTGCTAAACTTCCTTACCTAGTGATTTAATTATATTTGAGAGGTGACTGGTTCTTGCCAGTTTGCACACATTGACATGTTGTTCTTTAGTGAACATTATTCATTTATCCCGTGAACTCTATTCTAACTCATGGTAGACAATCTTAGTGAGCAGAGCTGTATTTAAAGATCTGAGTTGAGTTTAATCAACCATTTTTAAAGATTACGCACCCCAGGGTTGGAAGAGGCTCTGGAGAGGTCTTCTTTTTCTCATTCTTGCACTATATTTATTCACCATTCCCCACCGTTTCTTCTTTCTCTGTGACATCTTTAAAATACAGGTAATAATTTCCATTATTGGAACAGCTTTTAAAACCCAAATATCATTAAGCCAAGTAGAAAGTGTGAGACAAAATGAAACCACAAGAAATCTGGTGATTATCTATATCTGTTATGGTCTCTATCATCTATTGGTATTTCTAAGGCAACTATCTTTGTGTTATCTAAGCACTGTAATATAATACAATCACTTGCAAGTTGTATCTAAGTGCAGTGGGTTTTACTTATTAATAACGTAGCACTTATCTTCAAAGTGCCTCACAAACTAATTAATTCTCCCACCACCTTCTCCCTGTCTGGCAGGTGAGACAACTATTATTCCCCTTAAAAAATATCATTCTGATTATTACTTGAGGAAATAAGGTTAAGTTACTCATCCTATCTCCCGGAATTGACAGTGAGTGCTAGAAAGAGCACCTCAGCTCAGTTGTTAAGGAACAGGGTTTTTTGACCTGGTTTGAGACTACCTCAAAGTCCCTCATGCCTGGCCAACATCACTGGTAACAAACTTATTATGTGCTTCTTTAAAAATTAGCATGGTACAGCAGAATGGGATTCTTTGTCTGAGACTGACTATTTGTTTGTTTGTTTGTTTTTGAAAAAGGGCCCTGACCAATCAGCTCCATTATGCTGGGTGAGTCATCTACATGCATCGGGCTTGTGGAATGACTTACACTTGGCTGCTTCAGTTTTGTGTGCTCCATCATGTTGGCATTATTCCTCAGCCAAGCAATTCCTACATTCAAGTTTCTGCATCTTCCAGGTAAGGAAAACACATGGGAAAGATTTGCAACAACCATGGAAAAGAGAGGAATAATAGGTAATACTAGGTAATAATAGGGCCTATTTGTTAAATCATTCTAATTTCTTGGTTGTTCAAAAGCATTTCTGCCTCATCAGACTGTTTACAACTCTATCACTCTGGCTTATCTGAGGGTATGGCTATCTCAGACCATGTGAACACACATTTAGAAACTAATTCAGCTCCTCAGAGCTTCAATGGCTAGCTTGGAATTAGGATCATTCCATGGGATATTGCATAACTATTGGCAATAGCTAATGCCATTAATCAGATGAAGTAGTTCCAGGAGGTAAACAAAGATAAAGGCATAGGAGTTGCCCAAGAGGAGGTCTTATACTAATTACCCCCATACAACACAGCAGCCTTATCAAGCTGTAGGGTGGCCTAAAAGCTACTTAAGCTCCCATTTGTTGTGTAAGGATGGCACAGCAGGCAGAAATCCACCAGCTGCCTCCTTGGAGGAGAGTACCTTCCTCAAGGTCCCTGCCAACAGAAACATTATGCAGCAGGATTAAAATATGTTTTAATGATTTGCTGAAGGTCAACTTGACAGTGTAGCCATTATGTGTATACATACACATACAGACACACATAACTTTATTCCTATAGAATTAAAAACATGAGAAATTGGATATTGGCACACCTGTGTTCTATAAGGATGAAGAGGGAACTTCAAAAGGCTGGTTTGAGTTTCAGGAAAACACTCCAAGCCTTTGAGGTAAAATTCATCTTCCCTAACTTGGACGTCTTAAAACTAAACAACTAAGTCTGAGCTCGTCACTCCAAGCTCCTTTTGTGGGGAGAAATGGGCATCTCCAGAGTGTAATTCATCTTATCCGGTCATAGGTGTCTGAGAGAGACTGCATGAGCCACTTCCTGGAGGTCCCCATGTGTCTCTGCCACCTCTGAGGAGAGCCTAGCTCAGATTTAAACATTTAACTTTTTGATACATAACACAGTGTGACATTAATTCCACCCTTATATCTTCCTCTCAGGCTTGGTTCCAGCCCCTCCACAGCCAGTTTGTATTGACATGGAAAATGTAGAACAGGGTTAATGAGTACCTTGGGCTTTTCTGCTACTTTTCCCTTTTTCCCTGTAGTAGGAGCGAGTTCCATAAATAAAGTGGCACAAGAATAGGAAGGAAAAGAACAACTTCTTCCTCCCAAAAATCAGGCAAAATCTGTGACATTCTGTAGTTTAATAAATGAGGGACTTGCTGGCAGGACCTTCTCCATCTGATATTTCCTCACTGAACCTCAATTCACAGACCTCTCTTTCAGCAGGTGAGTAACGTCTGATTCCAGGAAGATCACAGGGCCAGTGAAAGTTGAGTACATAAATAAATGTTTTCAGGATCAGGCACATATAAATTAATTAGAATTACGTATTTAAATAGCTTTGTGGATCTTGGCCTTTGTTCCTAACCTTCATCATCTGAGGCCTGAGTCTGCAACCTTCACAGAACACGATACCAGATGTTCATTTTCTGTTTGGAAGGGCAATGCTGAGGAGGAAGGGGAGAAGGAAGCAAGACACTTCTACGGTTTTGGCTGGACAGTGTGATCATGGTTTTAGTGGCAAGATTTCTAGATTGTTCCTGAGATATTTCAATTTTTGTTAAAATGCTGGAAACCTTACTTCAGGGGCGAAAAAAAGTGCAAAATATTGGCCAGAGGAGGTCTGAGTTTTGAAAGGAGATGAGGGTGCTCTTAACATTTCTATGCATTTATTTGCATAAATACACGGAAACTGGGGGGAACACGTGGCAACTTTCAGCCTATTTCTATTCAAGCTGTTAAGTCCTTCATGAATCTGCTTTAACTGTAATAAATTTTAACTATATAGTATTATTTAGACTTTTCGTGTAAAGACTATTTCTGTTCTGTTGGCATAGCACTTAGAACAAAAAATAATAAAAGCAAGAGGCCAAGCATACACAAAAAAAAATTATTTTCTGTGCCCAAATCAATGGAAAGTAGAGAAACCACAATAATTCGCCCACTTTCATCTCATGAAAAACCCTTTTCTCCACATTTCAGAAGGGTTAGGTCTTGCAAAGAGTCCCTCTCTGCCACTTTCCTATGTCTCAGTTTAAACTGAGAACTTCAAGGTCAGTGGAAAGCAGCAACATAAAAGCATCCAGTTCTTGCAAACGCAGCCTGGGATAGTGGGTGGGCTGTCTCTCAGGTGAGAAAAGGCAAGCTGCAAAGCAAATACCTGAGGTGACTTCTCCTTGTTTGAGTCTGCTACCCTTAGGGCTGTGTTCTTTTGGCTGGGGATATCTGTTGATCTTACCTCTTAACAGTAATTATGCCAGACAGATTTTTGGCTTTCAGTTCTGCTCCATAGGTAACATAAATCATACAAATTATTACCACAATGCTAAACTATAATTACCCACAGACCCTGACATGCTAAAAGGTGTATTAATTTGATAATATAATAAATACGTTACTGCATAAAACTATAATTATTTCTTCAAAATTGACACTTATACCAGTTTGATTTTTTTTCCCAGAAGGCAACCCAATTGTACATTGACCAATACCAGAAATGTTATTTGAATTCAGTGAGACATATTGAAGTGTAATTTGGTAACACATGGGAGGCCTCTCCTAAAGAAAAATGTCACTAGAGTTAGTCTGGGCTTTGGAAGTTGTAATTGCATGAAGCGATAAATTACTCTGTAGTTTAAGAGGAAAATATATGTGACAAATAGCCCAGGAAATGGGAATAATATCAACATATCTATCAAATAGCCCAGGAAATGGGGACAACATCAACAAAATACCTAAAATGTTACCAGTGGGGAAAATAATTCACATAATAATGTAAATAAACACCCTTATTTATGTTGTTTCAAATGCTGCTGGGGAAGAAAAACTGACTGACACTGCAGGAGGAAATTCTACTTTTTTTTTCATGGAAAAACTGACAAACACATCTGTGGGAAAGACCAAGGTCCCAATTCTGCAACTGTTTGGGTGTGGACAACCCCTGGCACAGCTCCCAGGTTTATTTTATTCAGTGACTGCCTATGTAAAATACATAAACAAGCCTGGGAACAGAGGTCGTAATCCAGACCTGCTCCTGCTCAGCTCAGCAGCCCAACTGCTGTAGCACCAACTCAGGATCCTGTTTCCCATTTTCTTTATAAATTGTGTCTTCCACACAGTCAATATCAACTTTTAGGAAGTGAGTCTTATATGTTCAAGTCTTCTTAAACTCGGGATAAAAATGAGCTCACTTCTTGCTCCTGATTGACCCCTTTAACTGCTGGTGAATGTGCAGGAATCAGTCATACACACCTCTGCTGGGCTATATGGGATTGATATTTACACACTGAGTGGTTTTTGTGACAGTTGCTCTTTGAGCTTCTTGTTATTAGGATCTTAAAATGTGTAGCTACAGGAAGTCTTCAAAAGTATTTGTTCCCAAGTTTTCTTTAGCAACCTGAATACTGGTGATTTTTCAAGCTCTTCCCTCGTGTTTTATCCCCATTTATATTTTGGCTTGCGAAAGAAGGGGGAAAAAATATCAGAGGAGAAGAGAATCTCAAGTTTATTTCAATTTTTCATTTCTGGGTGGTATTGCTACTATTTAACTTTATGTATTTACATTTGCACCAGTTGCCATAGGCATTCTCTGTATTCAAAGGACATCTATATCCATCTTTGGAAGAGCTAAATCAGAGGATCTTCCTTGTGCAGGTGTTTCCATTACAAAAAAAAAGTGAGACTGTGATGATTAACTCAGTAAACCTCATCCAAAATATCTAGGTGGTTTTTTTTTTTTTTCATTACCAAAGTAGAAATAAAGGTAGGGGAAGAATTGTTCAGAAGAAGTGAAAACTTGAGGAGATATTAAAGAAAAAAAACTAGAATATTAATATAACAAAAGTGCAGGAAAACAGCTTTGTTTCTNATCTCTAGGCATTACCTTTTTGTTACGTTTAATTTTGGTAACCAGTAAGAAATCTTCAAATAAAAAGAGGTAGACATCAAGGAGTCTTGTGCTTTCTGAGAAGGAAAACAAAAAACAAAAACAACCAAAAAAAAAAAACACAAACAAACAAAAAAAACCCAAAACAAAACAAAAAAACAAACCCAAACTTTATAGGGGGAAGGTTAATTTGGTATCAAAAACATTTGCCACAGAGGCAGAAAACTTCATTTCCATACCCTGGACTTCTGTCAAGACAGAATTTTTTTCTCTACATACTTGCAAGATAAGTATATTTCCAAAAGTGAGGGATGATGGGAAGATACCTATTTTGAAGAATATTCATTATGATGCTTGAGATTCAAAGGAGTGAAAAGGCCCTGATTCTCTTTATGCAAATATCTGGTTAATTTCTGTGTAAATAGTCTTAACAAGGTGAGGGTTGCACTTAAGGGTCAGTGAAAATGAATTTTATGCAGCTTCATCATTACCTTTAGTTGTTCCTCCTCCACTGACCAGATTGAATGATACAAACAGGTCACTGAAACTGCTTGGCAGACACTCTTCACCAGGCTTAGTGCAGGTATTATATAGGGTTTTACTGACATGGTTCTACTCAGATGCCAGTTTGGAATGTATTAATAGCTTTGGTAGAGCTTCTGGTGACTTTTATCCAGTTGAACAAAAGGTGAACTGTGTGGGGATAGCAGGAAGAGGAGATTTCTGCAGTATCATCCCTATTTTCAGTGAAACATGAGCTGAAAAACCACCATGTTGATCCTGAGATCTGGGTAGAATTATTGGCCAAAACTGAAAAAATCCTCTGGAGCAAAAGGAAAAAAAAAAAAGGGGAAAAAAAGGGCATGAATGTATATGTAGTTTGTATATAAATATATAGATAGTAAGTATATATATAGTTTGGTACAGAAGAAGTGAAATAAGCTGTTGGAATATGTTGCCTAGCTTAGAAAAGGTATTAGGACTTAAACCTGGAGGTATAAAGACTGTCTGTGTTAACTTCTTAGAGAAGAGCTACTGCACACTGGAGCCTGCAGAATCCTGGAACCACAGAATCAATTAGGCTGAAAAAGCCCCTCTAAGAGCCCAATCATTAACCCAGCATTTCCAAGCCCACAATGTCCCCAAGTGTCATATCCACAAGTCTTAAACACCTCCGGGGACGGTGACCCAACCATTTCCCTGGGCACCCTGTTCCTATGCCTGACAGCACTCTTGGCGGAGAAATTATTCCTATTATCCAACATAAACTTCCCCTGGCCGTTTCATTTTGTCTTATGGCTTGTTTTCTGGGAGAAGGGCCTGACCCCTGTTTGTCTACAGCATCCTGTAAGGCAGTTGTAGGGGGCAAGAAAATTCCCCCTGAACCTCCTTCCCTCCAGGCTAAACAAGGGGAATTCTATTAATTTCCAAATTGCAGGGTACATGAATGTGGCTCTTTGACTGAATTTTTATTCCTTCTGCTCATAGATATTTTTGGTCTCAGCAAATTGCTTGCTTGAATACACATGCTGACAGTAAATATGATGCTACAGAAAGCCTTAAGCATATTTACCTGTCTTAGGTTCTTCCTATGTAAGTGATTATTGCAATCATTTTGATGAATCATGTTGTTAGATAGAAATAACAGCTTACATACACAATTGGAAGTTCCTTTTCCTCTTAGAGCACTTTGGGGGAAGGAGGAAAGAAAATAAAAAGGTAGTCGTGATTACTTAAATCTATCTTTTTAATAGTGTGGTAGACAGTAACGATGATGTGATTCATTACTTGCCTATAATGTTAATTATACATTATTAGCTGTTTCACTCTCTGATAGCTGGCAATTGGTGATATGATTCATAAAGTGCTATTGTTAAGCCAATCTGAAAATCTGTTTGATTTAGGTTAAAAGAAAGGGCGATAGGTCATAGGAAGTTGAGAAAAAAAAAGAGAGAGAGAGAGAGAATAAAGAAAAGACACCGACATAATTTGCGGTTCTATTTTTATATGAACAACAAGGTTTACAGTGAAGAGCTGTTGGATACAGTTTCGGTGAGCAAGGATTTTGCAGAGAGATTAGATCAGTTACAAATTGCTAAATCTGATGACTTAGATAAAAATTTAACCAGAGGCTTTGAAAGAGGTAGAACATGTTTCTGTGGAGAAGTGATTGCCCCGTGCTTTCGAGATAGAACTAATCAGAGAAGGCCGCACTGGCTGTACCCTCAGCAAAAACTGAACGGGAAAGAAATTGTACATTTGTGAATGGAGATGATTTCCTGGCTGAAAACTGCACTTCACTCTCCAAATGCACCCTATATTTTGGGGGATCTCCTGACAGCAGTCCTGCAGCTGCACTACAACTTCCTCCCTTCCAATGTACCTTTATAAGATCTGTGCTGCCAGCTGAATAAAAGGAATGAAACAATTGTTCCCTCCTCCACATTCTTTCGAAGATTCCAAAACCTTTTCCCATTTCCACGGAAAAACCACCAACTTTAACCAACCACTTAAAAATCCCAAAGAAGACAGATTTTGCCCAGAGATAGCAGATACTCCCAAGGTAAAACATTCATTCCAGGCTGGTTCATATCTGCACTTTATCTGAGCTAGAAAGGGGAATTGAAGTGTCATCCTTCTTGCTCCAACAGGCACCAGCTCGGGCAGAGTGGACCTCATCCTTCCTCTTATGTAAGTCAAAAGTGAGTCATAGATCTGAACTTCTGCTTCTCACTAAGGGCATTGTCCATAAAGGCCCATCTCACAAACAGATTTCAATTCCTAGGAGTAAATACTACCTGGTTAAGAACAATTTGTTAAAAAAATTAATAAATCCACTAAAAAAAATTAAAGTCAAAACAATTCAAACAAATATTTTTTCCTTTATTTATTTTAATACTCCTGTAACTCTTAGAGGGAAGAGCTAAGATGAATGTTATATCACAATGTTTTCAAAGGGATTTATGTCTTCTCTTATCCCAGATAACGCTCCTAAAGAATGAGATAAATCACACTGACCACACAGTTCTCTCATCCATTTCCTCACATACCCATCTCTTCTGTGCAGCAACAACCCTGAAAACAATCTTTTCAGAGAAGGCAAGAGAAGTGCTTTGTTTCCAGGCCTTCAACTGCATTAAAATACATGACCTAGAAATGCTTCACAGAAACTTTTAAGACTATTTGCTGCTATTAAGGCAATAGTTTTATGGGACAAAGATAGGCCTGAGAGCTAGGAATTCCTGAGTACTGTCTCCAGCACTGTCTTGACTGTCTATTGCCTACATATCACAGTGATTGTGTGATTTATTTATAAAACATAGATTAGATTAACTCAAACAAGATTAAATTAGATAGAACAAGACACTTAAACTCTCACTGACTATTTCCTCATCTGTAAACCAGTGATATCTGTATTTACCTATTACATGGTGACTGTGAGCATTACTTAATCTCCCTAAAGAATTATCATGATTATCATTAATCTGGAACACACAAAACAAGTCCCGATAAGGAAACAAGCTTGTGAATCAGCTGAGGTGGAGTAAAGGTACCTAAGCAGTTCTTCTGCTGATCTGATAGTCAAGCATTCTTGATAAAGGTTTTGGGATGGCTTCATTTCATATTAGGCATCTAAAATATAATATTTAATATAAGTAGTCCTCTATAGTCCAAATGTGTGTAGATGGATGTCATCCATTAAATGAGTCAATAATGTGATAATTCTGGGATGAATTACCTAATGGATTTCTCTTCATTATCTGTAGAGGGAGCCCAGACAATTAGACAAGATATATTTTAGATAGTTAATGTTACGTGAGACCAAACTGAAGGATTTAGTAACTTGCTTGAAGGACTACAGCCACATGACCTGTTCTGCCCACACAGGAGCAGGGTAACAATCAGTACCAGCTGACTCCCAAGTTCTTGTCACCACATTCCTTCATCCCAAAAACAATTACCATCCCTTTTGTAGTCCACAAGACCTCATGATAGCTTTGAGAAATACAAATTTAAAATTTCTGTTAATTAAGGTGAAGTACCAAAATACTGTCCCATCATACAGCATGGTCAAATATTTTGTAGAAGGGGCCCTTCTGTTTGAGGGCAGGGAGGACAGTTTGGGGTAAATTTTGTTTCCTAGCTGATCTGTTCTTTTGGGAAGGGGCAGGAGTTGTTCCTGGAAGAAGTCACTGGTGATTAAGAATCACAAAGGAGTGCAGGTCCTCCTATATGACTGTCCACCCCAACTCTTCTCTTCTGAAGACTAATGGCCGGTCCCTCTTGTGAGAACAGCTTGGGTTTGTTCCAGAGCTAACCTAAGAGCAGAACATCCTGCCTCTGTCAGAAAGAAAGAAGGAACACCTCCCACTATGGCTCCTGCTCTAAAAGGGAGGCCAGAGGACATAGAAACAAAGGTGAAGGATGTGAGGCTGCAGTGGGGATGGCACAGAGTGGGGCTGAGAGGAGCCCTGCTGCACTGGCTGAGCCGGAGCTGGGCTCCGGTCGGTGACACAAACGCGGCGGTGACACCAGAGCCTGAGCTGCTCCTGAGGAGTTTGGCTCACATAAATGCAGAGCTACAGCAGTGTCGTGGTGCAGCTACGTCACCTCCCAGGTCTGCTCAGGAGCAAGAAGGAATTTCTCCTCCAGAGCACTTTGACAAAGCCTGATCAGGCAACTGCTGCCCTGATGTCATGGTTTGGATGTGTATGTTGGGGGCCAGAAGCGAGAAATACCCTCTTAGCAAGGGAGCCAGCTGGAAGAAAACACTGAACATAAGCAGGTGGGAACAGGCTAAGATTTACCTCCTCTTAGCAAGGCTCAGCTGCAGAAAGGCTTTTAGGTTAGATCTAAAGCTTTTCTGAGTCAAGAGGAAAGCTGCTATTGATGTAAAGCAAAATACGTGGGTGAAGGTTATAGGAATGTTCCTTGTGAACAAAAAACATAANTTCTTAAGAACAATGGTAAAAAGAGCAATAGGATTGAGCAGACTTTTAGAAATTTTAGAAGTCAAAACATGGCTTGCCTTTAATTTGTTATAATTTTAGAATAGGGGAGGAAAAAAAATCTTTCTTAGCCTAAACTATCTCTTTGTTTTTCTTAGAGAAAGGAAAACTATTTCAGATAAAATAGAAACCACCCTGAAAAGCCATCTGGAATTTGAAATTGATCCAGAATACCTGTGAGTAAGATGTGCAAGGAAGGGTCTGCTTTCAGTCGTGTCTTGTACTGAACTAAGAATGCTGTCAGCACTTAATAATGTTACTAGTAATAGTTCTTTTCACACACCTTTTCACTTCTTGGTGTTGGCTGGGACTGGAAAGAGCAGAGCCTTTCCAAATGGAAACAGAGAGCACCAAAAATTACATTTTAAAAACAAAAAACAGAAGAAAGCCAAACAAACTGAAGCTATGCTGAAGTTTTCAGTCCTTCAGTCCAACTTTGAAAACTCATTAGTGGTAGATAGTTCAGATAAGGTATGAATTCAGATGTTACTGTGTTTATCTTCAGCAAAACTGAGTTCAAAATTTTACTAAAAATAAAAAATGGCTAGACTCCTAAATCTGAAATTAAACATGTAAGAAAATGCCTTGATGGGTAAGAGCATGAAGACACGCAGCTTTTCTTGACCTTAATGAGATGTTCAAGGTACTTAACACTTTTGAAAATCAGGCCACAATTCAGCAAAGCATTTCAACATGTGTTTAACATTAAACACATATTTAATCAGATTAAAGCATATACTTAAGCACATTCCTGAACCAGGATCAATTTAAACATGTGCTTATGATCTTGTTTAATAAGGTTCTCACTTAAGTTTCTGAATAAGGTTTTAAGAGCCTAAATTTTGGGGTTTTTTGACTTTATATAAAAAAATTCAGTCTGTTTTGAATGAAATAAAAAATTAAGTGAAAGGGAAAAATTTTAATACACCCATTTGTTTTGCTAACAGTGCTTGACAGACACCAGGTAACAAAAAAAATTGAGTCATTAAGGAGAAGTAAAAATATTTGTTGTAGGAAAATGTAGATTTTTACATGCAATCCATTTTTGATACCTTGAAAATATTTTATATCAGATGTATTTTGATCCAATATTATCCAAAATTAGAGACCAAAATGAATTTTCACTGTGTTTTCTCTAATTGCATCCATAGTGTGTCTATTGCTAATATTAGCATAAGGAACAAGGGAATTATTTCTCTCTCTCTTTATTTATCTTCCTTCTATTTTCCTCTAACTTCTCTTTTTCTTTAGTTATTTTTTCTTGCTCTTGTAGCAGAACAAGCCACATTCCATCCCTTTCTGTTAACACCCCTGCATACATTTGAGTTTCCATCAACCTCCTGTCGGTCTACCAGTTGTGCAATTACTTGTGTTAAGACAAAAGCAGTGTTGATGGCCACAGTTTTGATTAGGGCAGGAGTGACTCACTAGGACAGCAGCAATCCAGAGCATGTCCATGCACACGTTTGCATGGGTGCAAGGCGGCCCAGGCAGCACGCAGACACACAAATAAGATTGAGCAAGGAGGGTGAATCTGAAGTTTGTTAGCAGATAGACACACAACATTCAAGCTGGATGGTGGCCAACCCCGCTCCATCCTCTCCGACATTCCTGCAAGGCAGAGGACTGCATTCCAAGCTGTGGGATGGTCCTTCCCTAAAAATATTCCCTCTTTCTCCCGTTCTAATCAGGAATATATCAAGTCCTGTCTGCTTCAGAGGCTGGATGGGGCTCTGAGCAACCTGGTCTAATGGTAGGTGTCCCTGCCCATGGCAGAAGGGTTGGAATACAATGATCGTGAAAGTTCCTTCCAAACCAACCTACTCCATGATCTTATGATTTAATATGTGCATGTTTTCCCCCTTTTTTAGGTAGGGCAGTATTTGCAGGTAGGTTATCTCTGGATTAAGATTAAGTTTTTTGGAGAGGAGGTACTCAAGGTTAAGTGCATTAGCAGGTACTGCTTAATCATTTGCAAGCTGTAAATTCATTTTCTAGCTTACGCCATGATAACTTGTGTTCAAATTCATAGCTTTGCTTAAACTAGAGTAAATCCCTATGTGGACACACTAATTTCAGTTTTAGAGTGGCTTATCTCAGTTTATCGTAAACTTGTTCTGAGCCAGCTTATGCCAAACTGGAATAAGCTTAATTTAAAATTGAAATAAAAGGATTAGGATAAATTAAATTGGTGTAAAATTACACCTTTATTTAAGCCAATACTCTGTTTGCAGATAAAAACATAGGACTTGTGTTTATTTAAAAATGAGTGTTAAAGAAAATAGAATACAATGAATAGGGTAATTTCCAAACCCTGTTGAGAGAACATTAGAGCAACAAAGAGTTAAAAATGATTCAATTTGAAAAGAACTATGCTAAAATTGTCTGATCTCCATGGTTCAGAGCCTCTCCCTTTCAGCCACATTAGACAGCAAGACCCTGCAGGCACTTAATACTACTTTTATATAGTAGCACTTTACATTTTCTGTGCTGTTAAAACATTAACTAATTAATCTTCACAACAATCATCTGAGGTTGAGAAGTGAGGACTAATATCCCTTCCTTAAAGATAGAGAAGATAAAATACCAGGCATGTCAAGAGCCCCTGTTCCCAACTATTGTGTGTTTTGTTTTGCAAGTGAGAAGGCCTCTGACACCAAATATGATGGGATAAAGTTGGACAGTCAGAGCTGGAGTCTCCCTCCCTCCCTCCCTCTCCCATGACAGGCTACTGTTGAAAATTTGGCTTCAGGAGATACATTTTTCAGACTATAAGCCAGGAAGGCCCTTAAGCGTATGCTTAACATGAATCACAAATAACATGGGAAAGCCAATGTTCTCCTGTGAAAAATATGTGTGTATCTCAGTGCTTTGGTGGCTCAAGGCCAGAGACATAGATTTCTAAAGAGGCTCAAGTGCCTAAGTCCCACGGGGGAGATGAAGAGTCAAAATCCCAAACTCTCTGGTCCTTGATTTCCAGAGCCTGACTAGGAATTCAGAAGATCCTAGTTCATATTTTCATTTCAGAGTTTGAATCCTATGAACTCACATGGGGAAGGAGGCATTCACGAAAGCCCCTGGTCTCCTAGAAAAGTCAGGCCCTCTAAGGCAATGAAGATATTCTTAACCACCTCAGGGGGATTCTGCCCTGAGCCATCCTCTGGTCCAAATTAGTCACTCAGCCTCAGCCACACAAGTCTCATAAATATAGAATCATAGAATCATTAAGCTTGGAAAAGACTACCAAGATCATCAAGTCCAACCTTCTCTTGGAAGACATATGCAGCTGCATAAACTGGTGAATTTTCTCAGGTGAGTGGGTGACATTTCTTTATTTCTTTACACAGATATTTCCCTGAAGTCCCTGGGAGGGCACATTTGGGCTTTACTGCAGGGAATAGGATATTCTCACCGTGAGACTGTGTCTCTCTCAAAATTTAACAGCTGATTTCTCGTAACTGCACCTCCCTGGAGGTGCTGGATGGAGCCCTGAGCAAGCTCCTCTAGGGACAAGTGTCCCTGCCCAATGCAAGGGGTCAGAACAAGATGATTTTTAAGGTCACCTCCAACCCAAACCATTCTATACTTCTGTTCTATGATTCCATTAGTTCAGCTTCAAAACTAAGCATATTGAATCCCAGAGGTTTTGTGATGGATACACCTTAGAATCTTAAAAAAACTTAGAATGGTTTGTATTGGAAGGTGTCCCTCTCTGTCTCTCACCTGTAGAAGCACTTTGGACAGCTAGTTTAGATTAAATATCCAAATTTAGGATAGCTAAAATTAGATCAGGCAAATGTGGGTGTGGATTGTATGTTATTCTATCTTACAGGAACCTGAAAAATCATTCCTGATAAACTTACGTGATGGTTTCTAGTGATGGCAAATGGGTATGTGGATAAGGACTTTCCAGGGTCAGCAGGAGTAGCTGAAACCTTGCTCTTCTTGGAAACAGGCACATATTTTAGCCTCAGTTTAATCCTGGTGTGTTATTCCAGTTATTGTTCTATGAATTTCATATGTATGAATTTATTTCATACATTATCAGTACTTATTTTAAAGCATAACTTAGATACAAAGTCCTCCTTTTTTTGCCATTAGTTGAATACAATAGGAGAACCTTGTCCAGCAAAACAAAGGTGGCTGCAAGGAGAGCTCTGATCACGTTCTAGCATGCCAAGTTGAGATTTTGGCTGGCACTAACAAGCATTGCAACATTTATTAATTCATTACTTGGGAAATTGTCTCACCCAATTTCTTCAGGCTGCATCTCACTCATTGCTACACATTTGGAGAATAAGTTAAAGATGGCTCATGTTATTTCAAAGTCTTAGTCACTGTTTTTTGGGTGTGGGCACACCTTAACCTGGGCTTCAGAAATTGAAAATAAATGAGAGGTGGAGGTACAGAAACTATTCTCATCAAAACCAGAGGGAAATGAAGAAGCAGAAAGATGAATCCCCAAGTAATTTAAAAAAAAAAAAAAGAAAAAGAAAGAAGAAGAAACTGTCTCCTTAGTTCAAAAGGTATAAAAGAATCTGTGTTGGATACTGAAAATCCTGCATAAGTGATATTCTGGGAGACCCCTCCCAGAATATTCTGTTACTGAAACATAGAGTAGTACAGAGCATGTGCTATCTGAGGAACATCATATCAGATAATCTGATATGCATCAATATTTTGGCATTCTTTTCAATGTATAAAAATGCCAATGGAAAATAAATAGTTGTAAAGCAGACTAGGCCTTCAAACTGATGCAGACAAATTCATTTTTCTGATGTTTTTCTGGTGTGTCTTCTTTTACCAGAGTCCTACACATCTGGGAATATTTTATCCAAACAACTACTTTATTCTGAATGTCTGCAAGCATTTTTAGGGTTCACAGTCTAGACTCACAAATGGCAAAATCTTAACTTAGGAGAGATAAAGAAGAAATTCTTCCCTATGAGAATGGTGAAGCACTGGTGCATGTTGCCCAGAGTAGCTATGGATGTGAACATGAAAAAAGTGCCACATGGACAGATATGAACAAGATCCACCAAAAGAGTTTCAAATCCTACCCCCTCAACTGTAAGTTCAAGTCTTCCCTTGTCCCTTCCCTGAGTTTTAGACTTCAGAAGACTGAGATTCCTTACTGTTATCACAATTATGAGACTCAGAATAAAAATAGCCAAGGAAAACTTAATATTCTGTAACACATAGAACATCAGTATAACATCTTGTTCTCAGTTCCACTCTGTCCCTAATGTTTAATGAACTTTTAGGGTTTTTTTAAAATGTGATTTTGCAATATCAATACAATTTTGGGAGTCTGCTACCAAAATAGCAATTTAGCAAACTAAATTGAGCATGTACAATATTCTAAAAGTAAAAACAACCTTAACAGGTTAAAACATACGAATAACTAAACTGGCTTTCCTTAGACAAACAATGGAGTATATAAATTGCAAATCTAGACTTAGTCTAAGCTAGTCCATACTAAGAATAAATTGAAAAACATTACAGACATTGTTAATTTAGCATGAAGGCAAAAACATTGCTGAAAGATTACTGTAATGGAGTATAGTTAATTCCATTCAATTATTTTTCATGGTTCTTTAGGATAGGTCAGAATAAATATTAAATCCACTGGAGATTTATTGCTTCCTTGGAAAATCAATATGCCGTGAATCAACATTAACATGAACTTTGGACATTCTCTGTGTTTTCTTTCCTGGGAAATTTTTGGTAAGAATCCATGGCTGAATCCATGGATATTCTCACCACAACTCATGAAAAACGGTATGCAGCATCATGCCAGCTAACTGTGATTAATACATGGATTTTTCTGGGTTTGAGGCTGGTGAGATCTGAGAACATTCTTAAGGAAGGTGGAGAATCGAGAGCTAAGCCTTGAACACAACTGAGCTTGGTTAAAACTCACTTGAAGTCACGGACAACATTGTGCAAGTGACTCAGACTTCACCAACATGTTAAACACAGCCAACATTTGTAATGGATACTGCCCCACCTACCCAGCCTTTGCTAATATGGCATATAATTATATGTCATCAATATTACCAGCCTCCTTTTCTGGTATCACCCTTTCCATCTACTCTTTCTGTCTGTTGCCATCACTGATTAAAATTTTGCTTAGCTGCTATTGGAATGTAGGTTGGGTTGGTGTTCAACTCCCCAGCACTTTGTACAAGGTTGGCATACACTGACAACCTGTTTAGGCCAAAAGTCAGGAATCTGGGCCAATATTTCATCTTGAGTGCGACCCGCCTACCTGAAGTGTACTATTTAAATAAAGTTTGATTTTGGTTTTGTTTGGTTGATTTTTTTTTTTTTTTTTGCCCTGCAAAATCTTCTGTCAGAGGTCAGTTCAGCGCAGGACTGATGTTATTCAGCTTTAGATTCATACACCTAAATTTAGAGGTATAATTACATGAATATAGACTTGACTCAGTTGCCCACACTGATATTTAGTGCCACTTGAGAAACCATGACATATCTGGTACGCTTGTAGGCCTTAGATATTTTACTTGGGATTTATTAGAGATCCTCAGGCCGTCTCTGAGCCTTCCTGGTACCCCAGGGTATTGCAAATGCCAGAAAGAGCCCATGGTTAGGCAAGTGGACCATACACATTTGGTCAGTTGAGTCTCTCTCATATGGACAAAAATAGGAGTTTAAACACCAACTGATTAGGCACCTGAGTGGAGACACTTAATTTAGGTACGAGAGCCTGGAGTCAAGATATTCTTCACTTGAGCTGGCTTCTGTTACTTCAACTAAAAGGTCACACTGGCATTTTCCTGTTCCTTTGCCTTCCCCACCTTTTCCTAGTCCATAGAGCCTCCATCCTTGGTCCTACACCCCAAGGCTGGGCAGCTTTGCAGACCTTGGGCAACGCTGATGTAGCCCACAGGCTTTTTGATCATGCTGCAGGTGAGAGCTCTGTAAATTGGCTCCAGTGGGAAGAGGTTGGATCTTTGACTCTTGTTATCAGAGATAATGCACTAAAACCCAGCATGCCTGATGAGATTCCTGAAATAATCTCATGGTTGTATCTTGTTATACAGAAATGAATCATGTTTAAGAACTGATTTACTTGCAGGTGAAGCAAATACGGAGGAAAGGAGAACTGTGAGATATTTAGCTCTTCTAAGTGACTTCTCTTACTCCACCACCACAACATTTGCTAACATTCATTCCTAATCCAGTGCAGCACCAAATTTTCTGTTGCCCTAACAGCTACAGGGAGCTGGGGAAAAAAAAAAATCTTATACAACAAATGCAAAGGATCTGTCAGGGGAGATGGGGTCTCTACCTTGGTCCCCCACCTGAAATCTTGGCTTTTTCTGCCCCCTGAAACTCTCCTCTTCTTATATGCTTTACTTTTTGATTGTGAAACTTGTCAAACTCATTCAGGGTTAACAAACTGATTATGAAACAGGTATTGGCTTGAACGGGAATTAAATAGAAACAGTTTCTATTTAAACTAGAATGGAATTGAAAAATGCTTGGCTAAACTCTCTGGGACGGGGTTTACCTCTTACCACTGAAATGAAAAGTCATACAGCAACTGGCCTTCAAGGTGTGTCCACACTGCAAGCAATGGTAAAAATAATAAATACAGTGATGCTGATGTTGACAATATAATAATGATAATAGAAGATACTATTTTATTCATTGAGGAGACCTACTACATGAAAGTACAGAGCATGACATTCTGGTATAATTTTTATTTTTTAATATAATTCAATATTTTTTAAATTACTAATGGCTTTTTGGTTATCCATCAGCACATGGTGAGTAGAAAAAACTTGGGGTGTAACTGATGAAGGTAATTGTTCTTTTTTTTTTTTCCCTTTTCATTTTTTTTTCTTGCTGAATTTCTTGATGTGTATGCTTTTCCACACAGATGGCACCTTTGGCAACAGCCTACCTGGCAGGCTTTCAGGGCACCATTAATCTATCAAAGCAATGCTAATGAAGTTGGACTCTTAACAGTTTACTCACCATCTGCTTCTAACCGTCATCCTTCCCTGTGTTGTCCCTAATGTTCCTCTCATGGAGGATGGGAACTCTGAACAGCGCTGATTAATGTGTTTTACTGGTACAGCTACTGGCTTCATGCTTTTGCTGGAAAATGGTGTTAAAAAGCCAAAGCCATAGCTTTTGAAAAATTTCACAAAAGCCAAAGGTGAAGTTTCAGACCCTCAAAATAGCCAAATTTTGCCTGACCCTGTAGACACATAGTTTCCATAAGTTTCTGTCTTTCCTTTAGACTAGATTACACAACAAAAGTTATTATATTTAGACTAACATAGAATGCCACAGATTGTTATTAACATGAAATATTCCTGAGTTTGTTGAAAGCCTGAAAAAAAAAGTGTTTGGGGCTTATTTTTCTAAAACCCATACCTAATTTTTTCAGTGATAATACTTGGTCTAAATAAAGCCACTGACTGTCCACAAACCTCACATTATATCTTTAGGCCAAAGGAGTTACCACAGCCACCATTCTTCCAGTAAAACCCTCTTCTGCAACAGGCTCATGTTGCCAAGGTGTTCCACACCTATTCTCATTCCACCATGGACTGGATTTGCAAACTAGGTGGTTTCCCTGCCTTTCTGGCTTGCAGGACCTAAGCCAGAAACATTCTCAGAGCACAGAGAAACTCATCCAAGAAAACGAGATTTATAACCCTCTTGCTGACTCCTTTATATTCAAAAGTCTCATGGCTTCATCTGGAACAGGGCAGTCCCAGGTGCAAGTTTCTCTTTCTCCTGAGGGAGTTTGAAACCACATCTCTATTTCTCTACCTCCCAGGAGAATACCCTAACCATCAAGAGATAGTCCAGGAGATTGTGGGAATCACAATCTCTTCCAGTAAATCTATTCCACTTTAATTAAATATTCATTGTGCTTTTGGAAGAGATGATAACTCCAGACGCAGGCAGAATGGGAACACTTGGGTTTCTGGTCCCATATCTAACAGATATGCTCAGCATGATGCGCTGGGTTTGTTAAACTAATTTTAGGAGTTGCATGCTTTATTCCATGAGTTTGCCCAGGGAGACCACAGACTCCCTTTGGAGCTTCACACCCAGCCAGTAGCCAAAATCAGACACTGCAGCAATGAACAAAGTTCTAGTCTTTCTGCGTCTCTAGTGACTAATACATCACTACCTGAATTATTTGCTTTTAATTTGAAAAAGGAAATAATAATAACAACTCCCCAATGTTGTAATTGTAGACACGCAGTGATTTAATAATAACTATTGCTGCAAACATATGGGCTAAGCAACTTAGGGCAGTAAGTAAAACCATCAATTATAACTGCTGCAACATTTATAAGACTAGCCAATGCAGTGACATTACAATTCACATGATTATCAATAAAATGATGAGAAAAATGGTAGATTGTGAGCCTAACTTACTGTCACCATCAAAACAGAGGAAAGCAAGGGCATGGCCATGGAGAGAAGAAAAGTTTGAGACACCAAAAAATGCTTATACTGAAAAGTAGACCAGGAAAAAAACAAGATAAACAAACATGAGGGATGTGATAGAGATCATAAAATTGGTTGTTCTCAATTACCCCAGTTCATATCACATGAATAATGAAGCATCCTATGGCATGGGATGGCAAGACATGGAGAGAGGATAAAGGGGAAGACATTTTTTCACAATAGATAATTGACCTGTGGAACTGATTGCCACATGATAGCTGCAAGTCCAAGAGCTTAGCAGGTTTTAAAAAGGATTAAACATGTATAGGGATAATTAGTTCATCCATTATTAAACAAGATAAGTTTTATTAGTCACCAGTTATATTAAACAAGATAATGACCTTGTAGGAAACTTTAATTCTTACCCAGTGAGAAATTCCCAAATATCAACTTCCAATGGAATTTTCAAAAATAAAATTTTTTCAACTCTATTTCATGGGAAATTTTGAATTTTAGTTTCAAAAAAAACCAACATACCTCTGCCTAATATAATTAATAAATAATGTGATTTCATCTTGTCTTAAAGAAGGATTAGCACTGACATGTCCTGGCTAATAATTGGTATCTGCACTGAAGTAACTCCTTTAAGATTAAATGGATATCAAGGTTTTTCTGTAGAAAAACAAGGAGAGCTCAAATATCTTTTCAAAGTGTTCTCACACAAACAGTGAGATTAATTTTAGTTTCTAGAAGGCATTTATACCCCAAGAAAATCACATCCTATATACTTTTAGGGTAATTGGATACCTTGCATTCTAGAGTGACAGTGCTCACCTGAGGACTCCACCTATGTGCAATCAACCACTTTTCTTTGTCACTCATTCTGAAAATATTCCTTTTTCTTGGCTCAGGTTCTATCATATGCTGGAATTTACCAGAAGCATCTGCAGGAAGGTTTTCCTCCTTAGCATTCCTGTCAGTGGAGAGAGTGGCTACATCCAGGTGGTGGTTTCAAGAATCACAGGACCACACAGACACTTAAGCTAGAAGGGACTTTTGGAGGTCATCAAGCCACAGCAAATCTTACAGTGAAATTAAACCAGGCTTTGAAAGGCTTTTTAGCTTCTGAATCACTCTGTGGAAGTGGGTATATCTCTTTCTACAGAAAACTCCAGTAACAGTAGGAACCCAGAAGAGGCCTAAATGAACAGCTAGAGGTAATTTGGATGAATCTAGGTCATTCTCTGATTCTTTCCATCTCTCCCTTATGTCACATTCTTTCCACATTCCTTCCTCACACGTCCAAATATGTCATTAACTCCTAAATGGGCATTTTTCTAATAGTTACAACAGAAGAAGAGCTATGTCCTGAAATGACTGGTCTATTCCTTTCTGGCTCTATTCCCTGATAACTTAAGAAATAGTTTTCAGCTCATTCCTGAAATACATCTTGTCCCTTGTTCTTCTTTTCTCTCTCCCTCTTACTCACCTGATCACATTTCCTTCCCTTTATCTTGCACAGTCTATTTCTCATAACGGGCTAAAAGAGGTTTGGAAGCAATCTGTACCAAAGAATGTTCCTTAAAAGAAGTAAGCTATAATTGAGGAACCATATTTTTTATTTGGCGATTTCCTACTAAAGTAATACTTTTTTCCACAAATTTTCACCTTGATAATACCTTGCTCAGAGCTCTGTGTTGAAGTGGTTAGGCCATACTCTGCTTAAATCTAACGCAGGTATCTCAACATTCTGCTTGCAACTAAAGTGGAGACATACCTTGCACACAGCTCTTGATGGCAATCTTGTCAACCATTAATGTAAAAGAAACCAGAATCCTGTTCCAAGAATTCATGAGATTGACATCTAATTGTTTCCTTCATTTGGCTTTTGATTATTGTGCCCTTAGGGTTATTCAGGTACAGGCACATCATCAAACCTCATTTCCTTTGTCCTGATTAATAATTTTTTTATGGAAGTCAAGTATGCCATGGTTTATTGGAGCACTGCATGTTTTTGAATGTATTTATCTTCAGATCACTCTTATGAGGAAATCAAGTACAGTCATTCCCATTTCACAGATTAAGAAGTGAAGCACAGAAAGGAAAAACAACTTGCAGAACAATTGTGTCCATGGCAGAGCAAGGACTCCAAAAACCAAACCCACCCTTCCCTTCAGAAACACATTTCTACTGTACTGAAATCTGAGGTCCTTCCATAACCACATGCTTCCAGTAGCTGAGACAAAGAGCAAACTATAACAAAACTTATCCTGAAAACCTAAGAATTTAGGTTTCTGTAGGTTTCTAGGATGCTGTAGACTGGGACACTTCAATTCTCTTTTTGGTCCAACTGTTTTTCCTTTTAAGAACCAAATGCTCCACATCTGTTCCTAAGACATCAACAACAAAATGTAGATGTTGCTCTAAAAAATGGCTGCATACTTCAAAGTACCACCTTTCCCCCAATGCTTATTATGACACCTTGTTATCACGGAGAAGTACCTCTTGCCTCATCCTTATTTCTTTATCCCAAAAAACCCTATCGCCCACCTCATTCCTAGTGCTCCTTTTCCCATTCCACTTCTTTTCTTTATTCCCCTCCCTGCCCCATAAATAATTCTGTTGTACTTGTAAAGTTTTGTTTTTAAACTCACACTGCTCTGGGTTAGTCTCACAAGCTCTGGAAAAAATCAGTCCTACATTATAGGATGTGTGAACAAACTGGCCAGGTTACAGAGCTGCAGCTCTGGGTTAAGTCACAATGTGCTCCCAAAACACCTGCTAGAGCTCTCCAAAACATTTCACTTGAAACAACTTGCTGCAACGCATAGAGACCTTTCCAGAAACATGTTCACCTGGGAACTTCCTGGTGCTGGTGCTGTGGCTTGTCTAAATAATAACCAGCTCTCTGCAATGCTAAGCTTTATCTCTGAATGTTTCAACAATGATGTACAATACTAAAAAAAAAAAAAATACTAAAAAGGCTGTATTCTGTCTTTTAGTTTTAATTTATTTTTTATTATAGATGGGCTGTGGATAGGTGAGTTAATCTGGCGATATCTCCAAGGCAGTTGGTAATACCAATTTAACATGGCTCTGTCTGCATTTTATCTCAGCTGAGATGCTAAATTAAACATGCATTTAAAAATAATGGCATCTGAACAGGGTGTCTCATTCTATTTCAGCCTTCTGCAGTATTTTGTTATGTTTGCATGTTACTCTGTAAATGTTTGTGTTCCCTATCCTGATTACAGATGGAATTTTACAGCCTGTTTATTGATTTTAAAACTTTAGAATACCATTGACATCGGCCATAAGGAACCTCATTTGTCTGGCAAGAGATTGCAGAAGGAATTTTAGACCTGATTAATTTGGTCTTCTGTCGTTTTTCCACTTGAACTTGTAATAGGAAGGCTACATATTCATTGTATTGTTTGTATTTGTAAAAAGCCAATGCATCACATTGGTGTATTTAAACACATGCAAGATTTTTTTTTCCTTTCTTTCTCATTTTAGCTATCTTGTATAAACAGTTTGAAATAAATAACTGTACACATGAAAATAGATAAGAATTCACAAGGTTCTGTTAAAGAAACACACAACTAAATATGTACTGTATTTCTCCCTGTAAATAACAAGTCTAAATAATAGTGCATTTTTGATACTCAGTCATAACCGCAGGAGTTAGGTCACTTAAAATTTTGCCTGCATAGAGTTCATGATCTAACCTAAGAATTAAATTAGCACAATATTTAGTACTAACAGCACCAAAAAAAAAAAAAAAAAAAAAAAAAAAAAAATTCTTCAAGGACACTTCTCAGGCTGGAGTCTAAGCCAAGAATAACAAGTGATTTAGACCTCACAGCCTCACAGAAATCCTGTGGACTAAGAATCATCCCACTTTACAGAAAAGACAAAACCCCACAGTTAAAAACTCCCTTAGCCAACACCTACAAATTCATTGTTACCGTTGAATGAATGAAAAGTCCACAAGTTCTTTACAGGAGCCACAAGAGCAGCAAGCAGCACATCATGTCCAAGGATATTGGTCCAATGTTAAATTGTCATTGCACAGTATTTGATACAATAAGTGGCAAATTAATATTTATCTGGAAAACTTTTATGTTGTTTTTAACACATTATTTTCCAAATCCAGCCTGGATTGCAGTAATATTATAGGTAAATAGAGTTGGAAATTCATGAGGTAAGGGGTTGCCTGTGAGGTGCAAGATCTCTTGGCTACCTAATGCTAGACAAGTTCTCCTGTGGCTGAGTACATCTTTCTTCTTAGTTCAGTGCTTATGCCCTGGAAACCCCATTACTAAAAAAATATAAGGCATTAGATCTTTTTCCAACTTTTCTGAGACAAAAGTGACTGTTTTTTAAAGGATTTCATATTCACCGTAGACATGTTGGCCAACTGAACTTGTCCAGGGCCAGGGGGAAAAAAAAAAAAAGTAAATAATTTCAAGAATGAATGCTATTAAATGATTGACAATATTTTCAATTAGCCTAGAAATATTTTAAATTTTTATATTAAAATTGACTAATATGTCAGTCATTATGAAAAGAAATAGAACTTTTCTGAAGAGATGAAAATGAGAGTCTGAAATTATTTCAGAGGTTGAATTTGCTGTAGGAATTCCTGTAAAACTTTAAAAAATCATTTTCTCATTTTATCTGACAGCAATCATAATTTATGCAATATTGTTTCAGAATTCGGTCTGAAATAGATTGATCTTTTTAAGAGAAATTAAAATTTCTTCTATTACTCTGTAAACTGAGTGTGTTTTCTTTGATTATAGCAAAGAGGTAGGATTCCATCTTAGCATGGTCTCACACAACTGAAATCACTCTACTGAGCAGCACTCCAATGTGCCTGGTTTTCAAAGGCGACACACACTTTGGCCATTTTAGGACATGTTTTGAAAATCATCTCATCTGTCAAAATTCTTACCTAATGAGCCGTCAATAAAGTCCAGTTGGAGAGCAAAAAGGCCGAAGCGATCAGCTCTGTGCAAAGAAAGTTCACAGACTGAGGAGTCTTCTTTCTGATATAAGCAGCAAATACAGCACGGTGCATTGATTTCCTGTTGCTTTATTAATTGACAGCTTTAACAAAGGTTATAATGTGAAAACTCAGGGGTAGTTGGAAGCCAGCATTCTTATTTTGTCAACAATTTCTGTTTCTGGAGAGATTCATGTATCAACTTCACCTTGAGCAAAGAAGATCCTTTTGAGTAATCTCAGAAAATTATCAGGCTCTAAATAAGGGTCAGTGAGGTGCTACCAAGCAAAACAAGAAGAATTACTTAAAAGGGAAGGGAAGAGTGCCACAGAGAGTGATGGGAAAGAATAAAATGATAAATAGTGGAGAGAAGCACTATATCCTACTGCTGAACACTGCAACTAAGCAGAAAGCTCCCTTGCATAAAGCACTGGGCAGAGTAGAGCAGTAAGCAGAGGACTCCTACATAAGTTGGAGAATTTCTATGAGCCTAGAAAAAGGTCTACACCAGCAGAAAGACGAAAAAATTGAGTTAAAGTCACATGTGGTCAAAAACAGATCAAAGTCAAAAGGGATCCAATTGTTGAGGAGTCTTCATCTTTGGAGAGGGTCAGAACCTGAATGGACACAATCCTTAGAAACCTGCTCTGAGGGTGAAGCTGGATGGGAGATTTGCAGAGGTTCTCTCCAGCCTCAACCACCTTGGACTTCTGTGATTGACCTGATAACTCAACACAAACTACTTTTGTTTCCCATCAAGATCAATCTCTCCACACTGAAGACCTGCCTTTCCTTTGGACAGGGATGTCCATCTGCCTTTAAATGTGTGGCCAGGAAGGTGAATTTCCTTTAGAAGTTCAGTGGCTCTGGCAGCACTTATGTAGATGCACATTTTCCGTTAATATGGGCTCTGGAATTCAATCAAGATGTTCTAGAGGCAAGCTTGGCTTCATTCTCCTCTGGAAATGGTATAAGTGACACCAGTAGATAAGTATCAGGTCTGGCATGTTTTCAAACACTCTGATAGTGATATATGTAGTATAACCCAGACCTCCTGGAGTAACCTTCAAAAAAAAAAAAAACTTTCTTCACTGAAATCAATGAGATATATAATACAAACACAATGCTGTGAGGAGGAGCTTCAAATCCGTTATGTAACTTAACATTCCTGACATGAGGAATCAAAAAAATGGGTCCGTTTTACCAGAACTTCACAGGCAGAGCTTTCCCATCACAATCACAGAGGATGTTCCACTGAAGATGATGTTGGACACTACTCACCAAAATGCTCACATTCAGTAATCATGGTTCAGATTTCAAATGAGGCACAAAATAATGTTGCTGTCACCGTGTATTTACTGTTGTGGTATTCAAACATTAGATCCTTTCAAAAAGGAGATACTGCAACATTCCACATGATGGCAGGAGATCTGTTTTTCTTACTGCAAAACCAGACCTTGCAGTTTAAGACTGTCGTATTAAATATAGCAAGATAAGCAATCTCCCATATTCTCCAAGATGTTTTATAATAATGTGTTCTCAAGACATACTCAAAAAGGACAATTCTTCTTTGTATATTAAAAAATTCTCAAAACATGCTGAAATAGTTTTGGAAAGTTTACCTACATGATTAAATAACTGCTTTGTAAAATAATACATACAAGTCAACTGGTATTTCCAGGCAAATTTACAATGCTTACCTTGTTTTTGTTGTACATAATTAGGTTAACTTGCTATAGGATTTTCTATATATGGTTCTTTTTGCTATCCTTGTTTTTATTAAGAAGGAGGAACTTTCAGGAACAATTTAGTAAAACTGATTTTAGATTTTTTTAATCCAAGAATTTTCTGTTTATTTTTTTTAACTGAAGAAATGCTGGAAACACTGGGATTGCTTTTTCCTGGAGGTTAATGGGCTTTAGTATGTCTTTTGTGGAGAGCCTTTGGAGCCTTTTAATTAAAACATCGAACATGGGGTTTGTTATAAATATATAACAAAGATGTTCAAGTGTTTAGTAGACAGTGGAATACCAGGAAATATTCTTTAAAACATTAATTTAAAATATTTATCCTTCGTTTTCTTGAGTTGGATTATGTTATTATTACTTTTTATTCTCTACCAGCCATCTGCTATTTACATATATGAAAAATAAGGACAAAATCAAAACCAAAATTTTATATTTAACTACATGCTTAATTGTTTGCTCATATATTATAACAAACAAAGCAGGAAAAATATCTCACATGATTTCTTGTTTTTCTCTCATATGCAGCTCATCTTTAAGCAATATACATGAATCACTAAATAATTATGCAAGAGTACGTTCTGCTAAAAAGTGCACCAGGTTCATCCTGTGTTTTTCTCTACCAGGGAGTGCCCAATTCTTTTGGCATATTCCTCTTTATTAACTTGATTTCAGGGCCAGAAAATAATCATAATATGATATCTTGATATCACTTCATGCTCCCATTACCTGTATCGAGTTTTTTACAAGACTGGTTAATGAGACAACAAAATCAGATGATGGGCAGCCATTGGCAGAAGCTATTTAGACACTAAAGACGCTTAAGAGGCAGGTAAAATACATAATTCCATCATTTTCATGTATGAAATCAACTTTCATGGACTTTTTTTCTGCTTCAAAAAAAAAAAAAAAAAAAGTATATCAGCCCCATGAGTGGCTGGGCTGAAGCTGTGGGGGCAGTAGTGGTGGTTCCACAGCTCCTCCTGATGCAGGGAGGGGGAGGAGAGAGTTTTCAGCAAGTGTCCAGGTGAAACACCCAGAACCCGTGTCAGCAGCAGTTTGAACTGGGTGACATCCCCCCAGCAAGCAGAGGAAGCCAGGAGACAGAAACCAGCCTGGGAACTCTGCTTGGCCATGTGTTGGTCAGGGGCTGCACTATGGTCACTCCTCCCCTAGGGTATCCCCAGGTTGTAGGCGATGGAGATGAACAGAGTTCTGGGGATTATTTGGTGCTTGGGAGAACATAGAGCCAATATTCTTAAAATTTACCTTTAATGGCTCTAAATCTATCCTCTCAAATCCAACAAAAGAGGAGATATTCCCCTTTGGTTTTATAACGAAGCCCACAGAGTGAAGCACGCCACTTAAAGTATAAGTCCATCAAAGGCTGGCACCTCCTTGCTTAATAAACCTTTCTCTTTGTGTATTTGACTCGTATTTGATCATTTTAACTGCATTTGAGCACTGTTAGCTCTGGGGAGACAACTCAGCTTTTGGCTCAGAGATCAGGAACGGAACTGTGGGATAATTTTCAATTATAATATCTCTCGTATTGATGATGAATGATACTCAAGAAAGAAAACAAAAACCTGCGCATGATAGCATAGTTTTAACTTGTAACCTGAACAGATGTGGTCTGTGAACTTTGAGACTTAATAGCAATGGAATGCCACATTATTATTTTCCAATACTTTCTGAAGAGGAATTTCCCTGAATGAGTGCTGATGACAATTTAGAAAAACATTTTTGACTGATCAGTGTCTAAAATGCAGTATCAGCTAGCCAAGCACATTCGCCTTGCAACTTTTCCTTGTTTGGTGCTCTGTAGCTTTCTTTCAGCACGTCTTTTAACTTGGGAGAAGAAACAATGATTATTTTCATAATAGATACTAGTCTGTTTCATGTCCCTTCACTCAAGAACTAGAACAAAATTTCTGTGATTAACCTGTAAGCACTTGATGGTAATTTTTAATTTTGAACTCCCTTTATCCCCTTATCTCTTTCTTTTTTACATATCTTTACTTGATTTTGCTTTTGAAAAATCAAACTAAAAATACTCCTCAGCAAACCCCTACATTTTGAGCAAAAATAGTCCCACCCATGTCCCTCTCGTAAAAGTGAGGGTGAATTTTGGAGAAAGTGGAGCAGCTGTTTCTTTTTTCAGGACAAATGTGATCTAGAAAATCCACAAATCAAAATGCTTATCTTGTGTTGGTGCCAGAACATAACACATGACTCCTCGGTAGATGAATGTCTACCGTAGGATGCATTATTAGTCTATTTAGCCTCATGTGTTGTGCTGACCTACTTTAACTTATTCTTAATAATGCACAGCGCTGAAGCAATATTGACTCATATACTCATTTCTCATATACAATGAGGCATTAATAATACATTGGTTTGGGGTTTTTTGTCCCCTCCAAAGCAAAGATATGGTTAAATCAAATGGATCCTGATGTGAACACCAACAAATGAAACAGATTGGCCCTTGTAGAAGCAAAATGATGTTTTATAGGGAAGGTATTTCATTCTGCTTCCCCTGACAGATGTTTCCTTAAATATGCTACTGCTATTTTTATGCTGGGCAAGGTGGGGTTTCTGGTTTTGTTGGGTTTTACTATAACTTTTCAAAGTAGTTTTTCTGACCTGCAACTAGAAAGCGACCAAAATAAAACAGAAAATTTGAGCATGTTTTAAAATGCATTGAAAAATCCTTCTATAAAAACAGAACCTACAATAATCCCTTGAAATAAATATTGCTAAAAGTTGCTATGTGACAAACAGGAGCTGATTCTGAGAGTAAAAGCAAAATGCAACATAATTTATGTAAAATGTATAAATTACTCCAAGGAGCTTGTTACCTCTGGAGTCCATGAGACCAAATACCTGATGAGGGAAACTGAAGAAGAGACAAATGAACATATTGTAAATTTTTCTTTCCACTTATGACAAACTAGAGGACAAATATTTTTCTACAAACAAATCTTGTAAGTGAACTTGCTTTTTTGGTTGAATCAGTTTAAAAAGCTCCCTGTCCCTTGCTATGCTGCTTTTCTCCATTTTTTTTTTCTAGAGTGAACCAGTAGATTACGGTTAATGACCAGACACAGTGCAGTGCTGAAATGCAAGAACTCAAATAGTTTCTGCTTTCCTTCTGTATCAGGGTAACTTGCATCTAGAAAGCAGCAACAGTACAAGCCATCAGTCCCTGGACATACAAAATTAAATCCAGACATTTAACATATTGCATTTATCTTATGATTTTTTTGATTTCAAAGCAGGCTGTGCTTGTTTTGAAGCTATACATTGCTAACGTCAGTAGCTGCTTTTCTTGCACTATGAAACTCAGATGTCAGAAGCTATATTAGCATCCTTAACTCTTATCTTTTTTACAGTTTTTATAATTTTGAATCACAATTTACTCGGGTAAAAGAACAGTGTTGCACTAGTTTCAAATAAGAGAGCTTGGGATAAGAATCAACTCAGATAATCTAAGTTTATATTGACATATTTTAAAAGACTGGGTTTTTTATATAATTAATTAAAGGGTACGACTGTTTTGCTGTATCAAAATAATTAACAAGCTTGTTAAGTGCTAATAATTTGGCCTTTTTTAATAAATGAAACCTTCTCCAACTTTTCAGCTTTAAGCTTTGGATAATACTTCAATTTGCTGTAGAGTTTCAAGAAAATTAGCTAATTAGTATTTCAGAGATCTAATCAGTTGGATATTGGCCTTCAAAAATGTTTGTTCATGTACTACCATGACTTTTAAATCTCTATCAGTTTTAAAAACCACCTATAGCAGAAAATAATTTCTTTTTTTCAAATACCAGAATGAGTTTGTACTGAAATATGACAATATTTTGTTAATATGCAACCAGGAAACAAAATTTCTATTATGTGAATATAAACTTCTCAAACAAAGGGAAAAGACCTGGGTAGTTTTCTCCAGCGTAGTATTGAGAAATGTTCTGAATGTTTTAAAAATACTTTTTTTTTTTTTTTTTTTAAACCAGTCTTTCAGAATTTTCCTGCAATGATATTTAGTGGCAAAAAACCCCAAGAATTTGGATGATTTGCAGGAACTTCCAAAGGATAGGACAGGGTCTTTATCAATTATATTTGATTTGATAAGACTGTGCCTCTGATTTAAATGTCCAGTTGCTGAAGTAATGGCACAAATACCTTGAGGCACTTGTGACTGCACATCCTTGCCAAGGGCATCTAATGAGTCAGATGAGCGGCCACTCTCTGATTCACTCAGGAGAAAACACTCAGGAGTTGGAAGTCTCCTTGAGATTCCATGCCCTTCTTCCAGTGCCCTATGTCCTTCCTCAGTGGACTCAAAAGTCAATAAAATTTGTGAATGTCCCTAGGTCTCAAGGAAGGTCTCTCTTGAGGGACTTATAACCGGATGGGGGACTGAGATGGCCCCAATGAGTGCAGGAGATGCTGTTAAAGGGCAGGAGAGGTGGGTTATATGAGGACTTCAGTCATCCTTTAACCTCCAAGGAAAATTATGCCTGGCTCTACATTAATTGCGGGGTATAACGATACTCCCTGTAGGATGCTTCTATCTGCACATGCACACAGGAGCGTGCAGTTATAGAAAGCACCTCTCCCTAATGTCATGTGAAAAAATATTTGCAATATTGGGTGAGGGGAGGCTGTGTTTTATTCCACTACAGAAGTGTTCCATTTCTGTCTCTTTTCCAAAAAAAGCAATTGAAAGGCTTGAATCTATTCTGGTTTTAGGAGGCTGAATCCCTGTGTGACTCAGAGCAGGGACTCAAAAAAGATTCTTCCCAATCTGTGGTTGTGAAGAGCATGTGATCGACATTGTCTTTGCCCTACTCCATCTTCTCTTAGTCTAATATTTCCTTAGACAGAAATAACTCCTTAGGGGGGAAAAAAAAAACAAACAAACACTCACATGAGTTGGCACTTTTTGCACTGTAAAATATCCTGCTGGGAAAATCTGCTATCAGTGCATGGATATAGTTTATTTCATTGTACCATTATTGACATTGACAAAGAATTTCTTATCTCTAGCTTCTAAAGATCAAGCAGACATCAACAAGGTTTCTCTCCAACAAGGCACGTTAGCACACGATGAAGTTAGTTTGCACTTTGGGAGTTCATTAAAGGTGCTGTTCCAAGAAAGATACATAGCCAGGGTTTTGCCAGCTAATAAATGACTTTGGATTTTTTACTTATTGTATATTACATTTGGAATTGCAGCATAAATTGTGAGGACCTGTTTTCATAGGATTTAAGCATGTGCACTCTTGTTCTCTGTTTCTAGCAGACAATATCTCACAGTCTCAACGTTCTTTGAGATTGATATAATCTTTACCTTTTCCATCACCATGTGCAGTAGCAAACTCAGGATTTGCTGACCTGGGTTTTCACAGACCAAAGGGTATGGGGAAGGCATTGGGGAAGAGGGGCTTTAAGTAAAAGGCACAGGATCAGACCCATTTCTGTTCGTATGCCTGTAAATTGGTGTATTAGGGATGGATTTAACTGGATGTGGGAAGGACCATATGGTTATTCCCACACCATGTGTCCCAGGGCACATGCAGTGCCTTGTTCCCCTCTCTACAACAATCTGAATCTGAATTTGCATAGTCTTCTAGAACAAAACCAAACAAAATAAAATACTGACATTGAAAGAAGCATCTACACTTTCACTGCTCTAATATAAATACTGCCAGTTCTACCTACAGTTCAATCTTATAATGATCAGGAAAATCTACCAGTTTAACGACTAAATTCATTTTTCCTTCCTTGAACTTAATGCACCATTATTAAAGCCAGAAGGATCACTGACAGTTTCTCTCACTTTCACTGTAAGCTGAAAATGACATTCTCATCACAGAATTAATTAATGTTCTTGATGCAAAGAGATAGAGGATAGATTTACGTTCCACATGTTATTGAATAACTCCCACACGTAATATTACTTTGGCACGTTTTATGTTCCTGGAGTTAAAGTGCACATCAATAGCTCAATGCATCGATAACCCGAGTGTCAGTGCAGCTATAAAACCTGATTCTCCTTGAATGTTGCAGTTTCCAGTACACCAGTCTCCTGGAAAGGGGTCCTTGTTGATGCTGTGGAAGTGGCACACTGATTAGAGGAGCTGACTGATATAAACCAGATTTTTTGGGATTTGTTTTTCATCTTTTGTTCTGTTTTGTTAGCCTAATTTCATCTTGCTGAAGAAGTGTCTTCAGAAGGATTAAAACTTACACTTTGCTTTAATTTTTCCACTGCTTGGAGTGTGTCCCCTCTTGGGTGAACCAGCCACTTCCAAACTCAGATCTGGTCTTTATGGGGCTCAATGAGACATCACTACTTTTAAGGCATTATACTAATTACTGGAAATGAAGTTTTTGATTAAAAGAAAATGAATAGAATAGAATAGAATAGAATAGAATAGAATAGTTCAGCTGAAAAGAACCTACAATGAACATTGATTTCCACTGCTGTTACTTCCTCTGTTTTAGTTCAAAGGGCTAAGAAAAAAATGCAATGATTATTGCACAATTCCTCAGAGTGTTGTTTGTTTGGGTTTTTTTCCACTAGAGTGATAAATGCTTTGGATAGCACAAAAAAAGGCATGTGAAGGCATTCAGAGACGCCAGATTTGTTGGGCTTTTGTCAAGACATTACCTAGCACAGATGGAGAAAGCTGAATGTGGTTTCAACATTGCTGTCTTAATCTCACATACAGCAATTTTATATTTACAGGTCTGAAGTTAATTATTTTCTTTACTCTCTTTATTTCCTTCTTTCCTTGCAAACTGAAAGATATTTTACCACTCAGCAAACTCTCAAATAGGCTTCATGCTTTTTCTGGAGAAAGAATAAAGATATTAATGTGCATCTAGCTCTAGTTACATGGTGATATCATACCAGCAGAATCTCCATTCAAATTTTTGAGCTAAATGCTGTAAAACTGGTGTGTCATCAGACTCAGTTCCAAACTTAACCAGCCTGCTCTCCTGGTAAGATATGATCTAATAAGATTTGGAAAGAGATAACATCAACTGTGAGGAAAGTTTATGTCAATAAGCTTAGAAGGGGCTTTTATTGTCCTAGCAGCACATCATTTTACTTGTTATTTGATTTGTAAAATCAAACAGACTAAAGTATGAATTGTGGTTTAGTAGCAAAAACAACAAAAAAATTTAAAATACAGTATTTTCCAAGTAGTGAACTGTACAGTGGTAAGGCTATACTGATATCTCCTTTTTACACCTGAGAAAATGAAAAATAGAAAATATAATATTTTCCATTTCAGCAGATTTCAGGCATTCCCATGCATTTTTGTCATCTTTAACTGTGCCTTTCTGCTCCAGCCCTCTTTGCAGTTAGGGGAGAAAATCAAGCATTTTCTAGGCATACTTCATATGACCTAATTGAGAGGAATGTTTGAGAATGAGATAAATAGTTTTGGGCTTCAGGATGTACCAGCCAGATTTCTTCTGACTGTGAAGAGAAACCGGATTGACTTTCCACAGATGTAGATGCCTCTCTTGTCAACATGTATCTTTGCTCAGATACAACCTAGCCTTTTTGAGAGGCAACTCTGGAAGTCTGCAAAGGAACAGCATTTCTCCAGGGTGAATATCGTGACCACCTCTCAGAAACCTGAAAATCAGGTTCTGTCAAATGTAATGCTGGTATAACTCTCCCTCCATACCTCCCAGCCTTCATCCCAAGCTATCCTACTTATCACATGGCCTTCAGCAGAGCTGCTGAAAAAATAAATGTGTGCTGGCCTGAAAACTTGCATTACTTGCTACCTAAGCAAAAGGTGCTGCACCACTCTGTTGAACAATTAAAAGGCCAACAGAGCTCATTGCCAGAGTCCTTACACTGAAAGCTGAGGGTAAAAAGAGTAAAAACAACTCCAAGTCATCACAGATCCTTCCTCTATGTGCATTTAATCTCTGTTGGAATCAACCTGACTCATTGTTATGCGTTTAGTCCATGATGTGCTTGAAGCAACAGACAAGGATGTCCGAGCTGTGGCTCTTGAGTCACGATAGGCTCATCCATGACAGTTGTCACGTTGTGCCAGGTCAGTGCCATGGCTGAGGGACAATTTGCACCTCGGGCAGGAGTTCACAAGCTAAGCCAAATTCTTGGATAAGGGACGAAGTCAGGCAGGGCTGCTAAGGCAGGATCCAGCCCCCATCCTTTGGGCAACAGTGTGAATTGGACAAGACCAGCATCTCCTCCTTGGCTGTGAAACGTGGCAGGAATTCCCTCCATGGTTGCCACCCTATGTTCCCTGCCCCTCTCCCCCTCACAGAGATTTTGGAAGGTGACCCACAGAACTAGGGAGGTAGGAGGAGAACCACAGAGTCCAAAGAACATGGATAATTGCTTATAATTAATACTGACAATTGCACAATCACATGTGAAAGAGTTACATTACACAATCTCTTACATAACACCTAATCTTAACCTAATTCTGCTCTGCTGCGTATGCCTTGTACTAAAATACTGTTGTCATTTGGAAGGAAGAATATCCCCATTTAAGTAAAATTTAAAAATGGATGTTACAGCTCCTGAATTATTCAAGAATCTGATGAAAAAGCAACATTTTGGGTTTTACTGAGGTTTATTTTATTTAAGACATTTTTGCCATAATATCGTTTGCTATCTTAACTCTTGGGAAACTGATGTAGATTATTAAATTGTGCCAGAAGTAATTTTGAATGATTCTAAAAGGAGGCGAAAAATGAGCTTCTTAACAGAAAATGACAGTACATTTCCCCTTCCCTACTCTTTGATTTTCTTTTTCAACAGTCTATTCCCAAATGGCTTAAAGGCATTTTATATTTCAACCGGCACTTTTCCCAGTTTCAGCAACCCCAAGGGTTATCCTACCCCTGTTAAGGAATGTACCTCATTTTTGAGTGTTTTCATGAGCCCCAAATTCTGTGTCAGTAAAATATAACTGGATGGCTTAAAAAAGCTGAGAATCTCAAATATATCTGCCTGGGTTGGATAGTAGTTGCTATCATTATTACTGAGTGCAGCTGTTAAAGTGCATTATTGCACACATTTCATGAACATTCACCCCATACAATCTGGAACCCCTTGTCTCTTTCTAATGTGCTTCATGTTTTCTAATGGAAACCAAGGTCTGCTCAAACTTCTGGCGACAAATTACCAAAGGTTTTGAGGAAGAGAGGTGGACTCCTTAAGAAACTGCCCATGTGTCTCACTAGAGAGGGAGCCGCTGAAACAGATTTTTACACAGTCAGGCTTGGCTGAACTTCTGCTGGGAAGTCAGTGTTTGTAACTGTGAATTTTACCCCATTTCCTACAAAATGCAACCCAGAGGAATACTACAGCATCCTCCAGAAGGGTCCAGCAATATCCAACTTCTGCTCCAGAGTTTAGAGGAGGCACCCAGAGGGACACTGGGTTTCTGTAACCCAGAATAGATCATACAGTCCTTTGGATGCTCTTGCCATGGGACAATGAGCAGGAAGGCTCAGGATAGCAGTCTCAGTGTTTGTTAGGCTGGATGTTGATTGCCCTCACAAGTTAAACTACTCCCTGGCTATCATTAGATGTAATTTGGCCTGGAAGTGTTAATAAGGTAGGTCTTTGTGGCTGCAGCACCCTCTTCCTTACAGCTATTGAAAGATAACATTGTCATCAGCTGGGGCTGGAAAATTTAAGTATGAAAGCATATAGGAATCTGTCTTGGAAAACAATCTGCTGATGATGACTGTGTATTACACATTTATGAATTCTATGTTCCTGCAACATTACTTTTTTTTACATATTACTATAGAATTTATTGCTGCAGGATATTTTAAAGGCAAAAGAGATAAATTAATTAAATTAGTAGAATAGTCTATCAAAGTTACCACACATTATGCTCCAAATAGTTTCAGCTGATGTGATGTAAATCACTGATTATCAAAGCATTAATTATTCTTATTCTCTTTTCCTCAAAATCTTCTATCATTCACTATTGAAACAGGATTCTGGAGAAAGATTCATTTTGATCTGATCCTGGATATCAGACTTATGTTCCTGTGCTTTAAAACAGTACTATCATCTGAGAAGATGACAGGAAAAAGAAAGGGGTTCTACGTACTGGAGAGTAAGATCACAAATTCATACAGTCAAAGAATGGTTTGTTTTGGAATGGGACCTTAAAGATCCTCTTGTTACAACCCCCTGCCATGGCCAGGGTCACCCTCCACTATCCCAGGTTACTCTAGAGCTCCATCCAACCTGGCCTTGGACACTTCCTGGGGTGGAGCAGACACAGATTCTCTGGGCAACCTGTGCCAGGGCCTCACCACCCTCACAAGGAAAGATTTCTTACTAATCCAAACCTACTCTCTTTCAGTTTGATTCCTCTTCCAGGGACAGTGCACCTCAAAAGCAACACAGCACTCTTCCATTTTGGGCTTGCATTTAAAAAAAGAGATGTGAGCCTGGAATGCTGAAAAGGTTTTTACTGTGGAAAAGTAATCCAATATGAAATGGGACAAGTGAATGTTGCTCAGCTCTTTTCAGCTGAGAGTGTTCTAAAGGACTACCAGGTCTGCAAAGTTCCGTACTTGCCATCATGACTTCCATCATACATATATGGTTGCCGTCGTCATTCTCATAAGCATCCTAAAACATCTACCAGAGATCCCCCACACTCTTCTGAGCTAATATCTGCAGCAGTAAGTATCCCTGTATCAATATTTTACCAGTGACATAGTCATCATTGGAGGGCTGAAAATGATGCTGGACATTTCTTGGTTAAACGTGTGTTCCATGACTTACGTGAATGCATGCTTATTAAGTTTCACTCTTTGTGAATATATGTCACTCAGTTACGGGAGAACAACAGGCCTTGGTTAAAAAAAAAAATAAGCATTGGGACAGCAGCTATTAAAAGACACACACATTATCTCTGTGCCTTGTAGACTTTTCTAACGTAAAGGCAAACTTCAATTAGCTCAGCACGATATTCCGATCAGAACTGTCATAATGAAAGGATGAATCATTTTCCATTTCAGGGAGAGGTCAACCAAAAGACTCTATAATTGGTGACGTAAGCTCGACTTGTTGATATATTGAGGAGGACTTTCATCCGAATTGTTTAGGTTTCAATCAGCTTTATTACTTATTAATCAGACCAAATTGATGTTATTACCCTGCCTTTTTAATCACTGCTGTTCTCGTGGTACCTGTTGATGAGGGCCATGCGGGAGGCAGAAAGGTGATAATTACAATAATTTTTTTTCTCAGTCACAATGAGTCCTGAAAATATTCAAACCCTGTGGCCAAGCTCTGGAAATTTGAGTTTCCAATTCTTCAAGAAACAGCCACCCTGTTTGACTGTTATAGGACTGTATGAGGACACTTTCTATCACTCTCAAGTTTACTCCATTTGGCAATAGAGTGACTGTGCACTGCTCTCTCTACACCAGGAGAGGAAAGGGGGATATGTTACAACTCTGAATTAAACCCAGTTTCCCTTTGTGAAGGCAAGCAGAAGAATGCTCCTTCTCAACATGCAGAAAAGCTCCTCTTGCACTGAGGTGCTTCACCTGCCACTTGTGATTAATTTCCCATTCTGCCCAATGTCTCACTGTGATTATTAATGATAATGCTTTGATGGATGACGGGTGTCTGCTAAATACTTTATTGCCAAACAGGCAACAATGCTCTTGTTTGAACAGATACATGGTGGAGGGGACCAGTGCAACAGGCAGATGAGCCCATATCCTCTTGGGAAAGGGCTTGAATCCAGCTCATGCCAGGATCTTTACCTCCCAGCAGATGACTTTGGTGGTACCTTTGGAATGGGCTACAAATTCCTCACAATAAGCGGGAATGACAACCATAAATGAACTCATCTTCAAAGTCAATGTGTGTGGTAAACTCCACTAAATATCAGACCAAGGAAACAAATGATAGCCTTCCTCTCTTCCCTACTTGAAACATTCCAGCATTGTTACCAGTGAATAGCTAACAATGTCAATTTTCCCACCACAAGGCACTGGTGGGACCAGGCATTGCAATTTTATCTGTTGCTAACCAAGGTGAGGTCAGCCCTGGGCTGGAGGGGAGGGAGGGGAGAAAGCTTAAAGTGCTGACCTCATTTAACTACTTTGCAGAAAAAACAACAGGTGTCTACTTTCCAAGCAGATTTTACACTAAGATCATTATCACACATTAAGTGTATCATTACTAAAAAATAAAATGCACTTTAAAGGCTCCTATCCGAAAACTAATCAGTATCTTACTATTGCCTCTGCTTATCTCTTATGTTCATTACAGCCTTAACTTTTATTTTTGCAGAAGAGCCCAGAAGCTTAAACTGGGTCCTACTAAGGCATTTTACAACATACACAAAGTAAACAACGTACCATCCCCAAACAACTTGCAATCTAGAAGGCAAGATGCAACAGGTGGGTGAAGCAAAGAGGCAGGTGGGAGTGTAGAAATCATAATGATAGGATGTGTTAACACTTGTACAGTTCATAGATGATTCATCAAAATAGTTGAATTACAGCTGTCTATCCTTTTTGTCACATAAGACAAATATTGGAATTGGCATTCAGTCTTGTTTTGGGTTTTATTCAGAAAAATGTCCTGTACAGGTCAAGAGTGGATTGATTTAAATGAGGTCTAAGCCTGTCCAAGAAACAATAAATTGAATATTTGCAATGGATAGGCAAGACCACAAGACATACTTCCACAACTTTCTAATTCATCTGCCCTCATACAAGGATTGTTACCGTTGAATAATTGTACAGCATGAGTTTGGTGAAGAGCTATGCGCTGATCCAAAGTGAGAACCTGCAACTATGATGTGAACACAAACCACATCAACTCTTAGAGGAGAGGGAATCCAAGTGTCCATGTTTGAGTATCAGACATATCTCAATTTCATTAATTATTGCTGCTGATGAGACATAGAGCACACGAATTCAGTGTGACCAGGAAACAGAGAGAAGGATCACAACAAATACAGAGCTCTAAAAAATGGGGAAAATGGCAGGGAGAAGGGAAGGGATCCTTGGCAACTGAAGGAGCTCTGAGAGTGAAAGGATCCTGCTTAACCTTGAGAATGTGGAAGGAATCTGATTAGAGAATTGTGTTGATGTCAAAATATGACTCTGCAGAGAGACGTCTGAACTCATAAAGGAAACATTTAGTAGCCTTACACTATGTTTTCTCAGCACAGGGGCAGAATCCAGTGCCTTCAGCTCCCTTCCATCACCCGTCTAGGATGATCCTCATGCCAGTACCTTTTACAGGCACTGAAGAGAAGCAAATGCCTAAAAGCCAAAGTTGCCCTGTTTATTTAACCCTGACTGCAGCATGCCACTCACCACATCTTAGTGTAGGTAATCCCTTAATGTCGTAGAGTCTTTGTTGTTCAAAGTCAAGAGGTAAAAGGATCTGAAATAAATTTCCCTTTAACACAGTTACAGGGTGAATTCTCCAGCTCATGCCATGTGCAGGGTAAAATCCGTTAGTCTTCAGTAGGTGTTTTTTCACTTTGTGATGTAGGAATACAATCTGTTCCCATAAATAAAGACTAAGCTTCAATTATTCCAGTGGCATTATCCATGAAGCAAAAACTGGTGGTTTTTTTTAGTGCTGTAGTTTTGAGCTAGCAAGCAATACCCAACAAATATACCACTAAAAATGTTTAAATTAAACCTCACTGCATCCCAGATAAACAGTTACAGTGTGGAACAGGGAAGAATTTGGGCTGAGATTAACATGAGGATCCTTTGGGACAATAGGGTTAGTTGCATCTCAGAACATCTCTGCAAAGTAAAGAAATCCCCATCATATCACCTAGACAAAACCCTTTTAATGGTGCTGTGGAAGATGATGTCTCTGTGGGAATCAGATGTCCAATCTTTGGGTTTTCACCTTGTCCAATGAACATGCCCAGTGCGAGAAAGTTTTAGGTTTGTGGGCATGCATGTAATGAATGGCAGACATATTAGAATTAAAAAATTAGTACCCCAAAACTCTCAGTGAACCACAGAAATTCACAGATACATTAAATAAACAAGTCTTTTGTAGTTATGTGTTGCCATTGAAGGAAACTACACGTCATCAGAATTTATAAATGCAGTGTTCAGAAATGGGTTGTAAGATTTGAGATAAATTTTGCATCTCAGAGGAAAATAAATTCTTTGAAAATAGCCCACAACTTAGTCCTACCCTGATATTCATATTTTATCAACAATCTTACTTGACGTATATGTTTTTGCTTGGGATTTTGACAAAGATAGTTATCATTCTTGCAGCAGGCTTAGTAGACCTTCGTGGGTTTAATCTCAGTTTGGCATCTTGTGCATTGAGCACGCCTCTTTTTTGGGGTCTGAATAACCACGTGTTACAGAAGCAACGCTCTAAGCACTGTGGATATTTTGGGGCCAAATGAAGTAGTATTAGTAATTAAAGGTTAACCTGAATGAAAGTTTACATGAAGAATTTCAGGGAAGCCAGGCAGTTAAACTCTGTCACATCATGCAATTAAACTGCTGTCATCCTAGATATTATCAATAAGCTTTCATTGCTGCTTTCATAATTCAGAGGCTAAGTTCCAAACATCTTAAAATAATAAGGGATTTTGGTAAAGCCTTGCAATATCCCAAAGAGATACAACATGCACTGGTCTCTCTTCAGAGCTGCCGAAAGTACTGATTGGAGTGTCAGAGACAGGAAGAACATGAGGAAAAAAAATCACTGAATGGCTAAAAAGGAAACAAGAAAAGCTGAAAAAATCCCACTGTAAAGTAAGGAAAAAGCAAAAAACTGCATCAAGACCTTATTAGTAACTAAATTTAAAAATATGAATATCACAATAACCTGGTATGAACATTTAATACTGCTAACTGGGAGAACCTGCAGGAATTTTTGGTCCCACATGAGAAATGACCAGGTGAAATCACAGATTCTGGTATTTCCCAGCTACTTACTCCTGCAATGAGTGCAAAACCCTCTAGTCCAAAGACTGCTCCAGCTTTTCTGCTGCTGAGGGCTGTGGTGATGGATGGTACTGAGCACCATGTAGGCATCTCTGGGAGCCAAGGCTGCCTCTGTAATGAGTCTGAAAACAAGCAAAACACAGTAACAACCTCCCCAGCTTGGTTCTTAAGATATTAGAGTGTATTGAGAGTTGTTCTAAACACATCAGAGGAAAATGTTTATGTTTGTTTGATACACTGAAAAGTCTAATTAAAAATTAACAACACAAACTAAACCCAAAGCAGTTCTGTCTTTGAAAGCCAAGCATTCTGGCTGAAAACTGAAGAAAATTTATTTTCATATTAAAATGAGGTGTTTCCCTTTAAAGATATTGCCTCACTGTAAGCATGTTTTCACATCCAAGCTCGTTTTGACAGAAAAATTTTAGCCAAGTTGCAACTTAGAAAATACTTCAGTTTACTGAGGCATAAGTCCTAAAAACAAATGAGACAATTAAAATCACGAAACTTTACTTTTTTTAGAGCATGGTCTTTCACCTCTCAGCGCTTTCATCATAACTTTTGAATGACTTCTAGCCTGGACAGCCAATCCTTGTGGCCTTTCTGTACATCAAAATCATCACATTGCCAAAGGTCACCCGGACAGGTCAGGGAGGAGCAGCCTGGAGGTAACAACTGCTCCCAAGGATCCCACCTCTTCCTCCCCTGTGGGACGGGACAGGGATAGGCAGTTTGGTGGAGCCTGGGACACCTCTTACTCAGCAATCCTGGCTGATCACTCACTTGTTAGCTCAGCTAAAGCCTGTGCATCAGAGAACTTATGAATAAAGGACCTGTGTTCAACCGCATGGATTCCAACATAAAGCTCATACTAAAGACTTGGCAAGAAACAAGTGTGCTTTCACCCTTGCAGTACATTTCTATGAAATGCATACCAATGAAAGAAGTACCTGTATGGCAGTTATTTGGTTTTAAAGTAGCAAAGGCAATGTTTGTGGACAGGTTTATATTTTGGACACAAAACAGCCTCCATATAACCTGGCTACATCAGGATTAGAACTTTCAGACATAAGCTTTGTCAAGTGCAGGGGACAGCATAAATGACTGTTGATTCATATTCTTTTAGGCCTGTAAAGTTATAACTATGTAATATGAACACAGGCTCTTTAGGGTAGTTTAGAGCCAACCTGGAACCCTTCCAGCCTACATTGAAGGATTTAATGGCATAGTTTTTATTTTCTGCTTAGTGCAGTGTACCATTAATTGAAGGTAATTGTCAAGAGGAGACTGGCTTTCAAAAACTACATAGCTCTCGACTGTTCTGGTGCAGAATGGATGCCCTGAGTTTAGGATCACATTTCCCCTGTGCTCTACATTACATTTGTCTTGTCACACAATTGTGTGATTGTGTTCAACTAAATAGTTATTCCATGCTATTATGGCGTTTGAAAATGAGGACTCAAGTAACTCTACAGGGAAAGACAGAGGGAGGGGGAGAGCCAGGTTTGTGCTGGGACGAGGACTTGTCTGCTTGAACTAAACAAAAACCTGAAAGGTACCACAGGTCTGAAGCATTTAATGGAGCAGCTCATTTGATTTCCTGAAGAAGGAAGTAGTTTGTAGCAGAATGTGTTAAAGGGAAGAATTAGCTTGTTTGCAGTCACAGAATGTGCTCGTCTGGCAGTGTTTCCCTGCTTCCAGAAAAACATGTGAACTTGAGACATTTCTCTGCACCCTCTGCTTTTCTCTGGATGAGGAAAGGAGAAAATCTTAATGAGCTCCACCATGTTCTCCAGCTTGGACAGTCGAGAGAGCAGGACCACAGGTCTCTGTACAACACAGGCACAAATTTGGCCTGCTGACCCCAACCCTACTGCTGTGTGTGAAGGAGTTATCCTCATTAACTTAAGGGATGTAATACTGCTTTTTATTATCTTTACTGCAGCAATCCCCAGGAATCTCAGGCATGATCCATGAACCACATCATGCCAGGCACAGCACAAATGAAGAGAAGAGCCCTTGCCCCAGACTGGAGGCCATTTGTATCTCAGAGTGTAACTTGGCCCCAAACCTAGAACTTAATTAACATTGATGTTGATGAGGTGTGAGGGAGAATGGAATCTGGTCCATCCTTCCACAGCTGCATTGGCTTTGCAATGCGAAAACCCAAGATGAGCCAAAAGCGATTAAGAAATTATTTTTGAAACTGGAGTCAGCACATGTAACCACAGTTAGACAACAGGGATCAGTAGATCTGCAATGTAAGGAGGTTTGAGTCCTACAAAGCTGCTTTAAAAGTAATGTTCCCCTGTGAAAGTCCCTCCAGGTTTTATCAGCAAATTTATCAGCAGCATCAGCTGAGGAGTGTGATCAGCCATGGGGGAAGATCTGCTCTCTCGTATCTCTCTTCTTAGAAATCATTTATTTGGGTTTCGTAAAAAGCATGTTGTTTCTCAGAGGCATTCTTTGGATGAATATGGGGATAGTCATTTGATTACAGATAGTATAAATGCACCTGTTTCTAGCAAGAATGACACATACCATAATTTAACTAAAAATATGGGTGATCTCCATTAAAAATCTCACTGTGTGAGCTTCATAGGTGGTCTCTGTGCTTGTGCATGTACAGGCGGTTAAATCCTAAATAAGATCAAAATAGAAATTCCAGTTGATACTTTCAAACACTAATTGAGTGAGTAATTGCTCTTTATACATTCAAACTTCTTGAACATATAGTGAAACAGTGTGTCTCAGTGTGTATGTGTATATATATATATATATATCTTTATATATACATATTTAATTTCAAGAGACTCATTTATAGATGCTGCACAATCTGTAATTCATTAGTGAATAATTCTGAGCCACTAGTGATAGAAGTAATACATTGTCTGCTCAGGACTATCCGGAATGGAAAGAAGCTTTTTTCATATGTTGTGGAAAAGAAGAAAAAAATCAAGTTATGGTGGGTGAAATATAAGACTTCCCTGTGATGGTTTTGTTGTTCCCTTCACTAGACTTGCAATCTCCCTCTCGTTTCCAAAACCTCTGTACTACTGTGCAGGGGTACCCCAAAACCCATTACTGATGAACTATGTAGAGCCTAGGTATGCAAAAAAAGCCTAAAGGCATATTTGCAATCACACAGCCCACCCAAACACAGGATACTCATTAGCTTCAGAGGTGTTTCATCTGCCTTGGGTGAACTGTTGGACTCAGTGGAGCAGAGTCTAAAATGTTTCTTTCCTTTTTTTTTTTTTTTGATGTCCTAAAGCTGCAGCTCTCAATCACTTTTATTGGGCCTTAATGGTCATATTCAGGCAGGAAGTGCCAGTGTTTTCATCAGACTTGAATACACAACGATGGCTCTGGGACCAAACAGAAAGTTCAGTGGAGCTTCACACAGCACTGATCTCCTTAAACTCAACATAAAAGAAGATTTTTATATGGTTGTCTATGTTCTCTCACACATAGGAAATGGTATTGCACTTTGTGTACATGTTTACATATAAAATTATCACCATCAAGACACTTTCTAGACACATCCTGTGCTATTCTGAAAACACTTGGATAAAATGGCACCTTCAGAACTGTCCTGACCACTTGCTCCCATGACTCTGAAGGGCTCTATGTGGAAACAGCTTTCCTCTATAATGAATTATATAATCCAGCTTCATAAATCATCAGTGATTGAAAGATGTTGAACTGATTCTGGTATATCTTTAAACAGATTACAAAAACAAATCTCCATTTCCTCCTGGTGCCCTCAACCAAAACAAATGGTGCCAACCAGTAGCTTTTAGTAATGTTTAGAGCTGCCTATCTTTTGGGCTCTTTAGGTGATTAATCGAAGATATAAAAGTAGGTAAACACAGTGCTATTAGCTTGTCTCCTCTTCTGATACAGACCAAGCTTTGCATTACCCAAAGGACATGAAACTCTTAAAAGTTCAGTGTTTGGGAATTTAAGTCTTTCAGTAAAGTAATAGCTCTAATGCATTTTGCCATTTGCTGCGTACTTTTGGGAAAAACATATTGATAGTCTGGAAAAATCCTCAGAAGAAAAAAAAATGCATGAATTTGTACTGAGGAAGAAGAAAGGACAGGAGAGAAAGGGCTTCTTTTATAAAGATAATAGTCATCGTAAGCTTTTATTACTATAATTAAAAGAAAAAAGAATAGTGGTAAAATGATTTAGCAAAATGTTGCAACTCCATTCTGACTTGCTCGTATGCTGCATTTATGAGTTTATAAAATATACAGGTTATGAAAGTAGGAACTCTCTTGTACATCTTTATAGATGATTCATTTACTGTTTCTGAAGAAACTGCAATTTATTTGTAGATTATGTAGTTCATTTACAGAATGTTTCCACATTTGTTACCTACCATCCTCTTTCTCTGAAAAGCAATAATGGAAATGGAAATGTGAAAAGAACAAGTTAAAATCAAGTGAGTAGAATCAGAAAAAAAATCAGTAAATGTATCAAAATAAGAAACAGAGAAGATGCCTGTTTATCACATTAACTGTAAAGAAACAGAAATATACATATATATTTGTGTGTGTGCATACATATGCGAATAAGCATTTCTTCATTACTTTCTTTTTAATGAAACAAACTGGAGACATTCAGAGATTTGTGCTGATATGTCAGTTTTGCTGATGTTTCCTTTCAAGACAACACTTCCTAAGTTCAAATATGGACTGAACACTTTCCTTTCTATTGGTGTGCATATGATCCACCCCTGGGCAAGCTTTTTGAAGAACTGGGCTGTATCTTCAGCCTCCTTTTTGAAGGCAAAGAAGCCTCTTCAAACACCAACATCTCTACTTTCCATGGTAAAATTTGTATGTAGTCTCCAATTAAACTCTAAACTCTTTGGACTGTGTGCCCATGAAGCAGAATTCTGCTTTAGTGGACTTATATCTGGGGCCTCTGTATGTTGACTGAATACAAAATGAGGAGAGCAAAACAAGTCCTTCATTCTGCTTTATACCCTACACTACTCAAACTCCAGACTATTGTCCATACCCCAGATAAGCATTCAAAAAAATAAAACTTCTTTTGACATCTACTGCAATATATTACTAAGCAAGTGTAATTGTCACACACTGGTAAGTTGATGAGATGCAATCCAGTAAAAGAAGTAAATAAAATTGAAGGAATTGGAACAAAAGAGAAATGATGGAATAAAATCAATATAATTCTATAAATTGTATATACATAAATTAACCTCTAGAAATTAATGGTGATCTGTTGGAATCCAGGGACGGTGGAAAACCCCTGGAACTGCCCTGGGCGGTCCCAGACCCTGGCTGGGACTCCAGGAAAGCATTACCTTTGACCTTAGTCCATGGGAAAAACTTCCAACACTCAGAGATGAATTGAAAACAACAAAGATTTAAAATAAATAGTAGTTTAGTTTGTCATAGGGTGAAAATTTGTAGGTTTGGGTTTTTAGTATGGAAGTAGATCAGGGCAAGATGGAGAATTTTGGGCGGTGTCTCATCTTCTTCTTCTTTGTCTACTCTGTTTTCTGCTGCGATGGTGGCACAGAGAGGTTGGTAGGATGGATTTGATGTAGAAATTGTATCTAGAATAGGTAGCAGTTATTCCCACAAAACTGTAAATATAGTACACTTTTAGAGTTAATCGGATTAGAACTCTTTAAAAATGACCTTAGATTCTCCATCCATGTTCCTGTAGCTGCTTTCCTTCAGTGCACTGAGACTGCTGTAAGGCCTTGAGATAAAAAATAGAATAAACACCTTTGAAGACCAAGCCACAGGTTCCATCTCATCTTTTAAACCCTGGTGTGGGACTCCAAGAGACAGAAGACCCCAAATTAGGGGAATGTCGGGGTGAAAATCCCATCAGTGATCTTCCTGGTCTAGGTCAAAGACTGTAGGAAATTATGCTCGTGCTTTAGCATTTTGCTGTTTGTAGCCAAACATACCCAATATAGTTCGTAGCGTGAATATACAAAACAAACATTTTCAAATGCATTGCTGAATTGGACTGAATTTCATGAAATGTGGGGAAACTGTAACAATGGAAAAACTGACTCAACAACTAACAAAATCAACAAGACAGACAAAAATAAATAAATATCTATATGTAGGGTTTCCATTCTCTTCATTCTCAGAAAAGGTGGAACAAACCAAAATTCTTTGAATTTTGACATGGGGTCTGTTGTAGGGCTGATCCATTGTGGCAAGTAGGAGCTTTTCCACTGGTTCACTTAGTTTTTGGAATGAGACTTAGATGTTCAGGTGCAAATGTAGAATGAAGTAATGCTAAGGTAAAATTTTTGAAAAGAATTGACAAAATGGAAAGGTTAGCTAAGAAAGAATGTCGCTGGCCAAAAAATAGACTGTACCTTGATATGAAAAATGTAATGGAAAGGATCCCAGAAGAGATTTTCAATCAGCTCTAAAAAACAGTAATTAAGTCTGTGCAGAATTTCCAATGGGATATATTAAAAAAAAAAAAAAAAAGAAAATAAGAAGCATCTGGTATATTTCTGATATTAGAGCTATACGTGAAGAAAAAATGGTTATGAATCATGAATCAGGGCCTGTTCTCAACTTAATGTGAATATATGACTCCCATTGGTGATAAAAGGGACTTCACTTGCATTCCAGAAGGAAATCAATGGCTATTACAGCTATGAAATATGAAATGAACCCTGTGATACCATCCAACTGGAATACATACATGGAAAAAATGTCTCTTTGTGATATCATTAGCTCAAAAATATCTCAGTAGATTGGAAGAAAAATTTTCAGAATTATTAATAAGGACTTGAATTAGTAGAGTATCTGAAATGTGTATTTATCTGAAAGAAGAAAGCACACAGGGAGAAAGAATTGTGAAGCATCATAACACTTCCTTGTATGGGAAATACTCATCAATTATTCTTCATGTACCGCAGCTGTTGCTAAAAGTATTGTTGGAATGTGTTGTGGTTTTGGAATGATCTTCCCCAACTTAGTGTTCCTACTGAAACACACCAAACCATGTTCCACCTACTCACTGCCCCCTCACCTTCACCCTCCACCTGTGGCAGGATGAGGAGGAGAATTGGAGGCACAAAAGATAAAGATCATGGTTTGAGATGAAAATTTTCTGGAGAGAGCAATGAGATAAGCAAATGAGCAGTGACAGCAACAATACCAATAACAGAGTGTACAAGAAATGAACGATTCGCATGTGACTGCTCATCCCTGACATTACCCAACCACTCCCTCTGTCATCCCTCCCACCCACAAGAGCCTCCTTTCCTCCCAGATGGCTGGAACCAGGACAAAGTGACACTCCCCATCCCTGGAGCTGCTCAAGGCTGGACTTAGTGGGTCTCTGAGCAAGCTGGTCCCGTGGAAGGTGTCCCTGCCTGTGGCAGGGAGGTTGGAACGAGATGATCTTAAAATCAAGGTCTCTTCCAACCCAAGCCATTCTTTGATTCTAAAACCTATTATTTCCATTAGTGAACACAAATATGAATTTAGCATTCCAAATCCTACGTTAAGCTATACTTAAAAGTAACTAGATATTAAAAAGCAGCATAAGAAAGCAGGGATTCAGTAAAGTGGGTACAGAATGAGCTCCACGGACATTAACTTGTTTAACGCACCGGAGAGAGTATTCATGTCATGATTCTTCATGACAAAAACTTGTCAGTGCATTGAGAATCTAGTTTTAATCTTATGTGTAGCAGTGTGAACACTTAGTAAGCAATGAGGAAGTGCATCTTTAGTAAGATGGCTAAACTCAGTGGATTTATATTGTGGTGAGAGTACAACTGGATTTATCCTCTGCATACAAGCTGCCTTCCCCCATCTTATGAGTGTGAAACAACTCTCTGCTCTCCAGTTGATTAAAACTAAGAAATAAATTTCAATAATGTTTATGAAAAGTTCATCTGAACCCAAACCAAAACTCCAAAATAATCTTGAACATGAACACAAAATATTTGTTTCCAAACACTACTTTTTACTTTTCTCTTAAAAATGATACAAATCTTATCTGCTTTGTAGCTGCTTTTTCCATTCCAATGTTACTGCAGGGAGAAAATTCAATGCATGCAAGCAAGAGTTAGATGGATATTATCAAAACATATTCTACCCATTTAAGGACAAATCTAAGCTGGTATCCAACCTAACATCTTTTGTGATCTTTTTCACACACTTCTTTTCTCTTTTTTTTTTTTTTGTTTTTTTTTGGTTTTTTTTTTGTTTGGTTTGTTTTTTTGGTTTTTTGGGGTTTTTTTTACAGAGACTGTGCTCCCAGTCATAGCTGTGCTTCAAACCTACCAGAAAAGTCACTGTTCAGCATCTCCTCTGGGAATTCAGAAGAATGGCAAAAATCTTTCCAGAAGGGAAATGGCATGGAGACTTGCTGCTTGAGAACAAGGAAAGATGATCACTCATAAAATGCAGGTAGGAAATGAAACAGGAAAGCTATCAGATCCAGACTTCCTCCATGAATAGAGGTTACCAAAACAAGCACTCCAAAATAAAAAAGGAAATCATTGACATTTGGTCAATCGGGACTGAACTGGCTGGAGTTGTTCCAGACAGAGATTGAATTGCTGTGACTCAGAAAACCAGGCAGGAAAGTTGCTGAGGGCCAAATGCCAGCAAAAACATGGGAAATGTGTTACTCCACCAACCTTAAAGCAACTTCCCACCCTTGCTCCCCTTTACCACTCCTCTCTTCCTGGTGAAACTGGACTTGAGCAGTGGCAGAGCTCTTCAGGTGGCTCGTATTGAAGGCCTGAATTCTCCCTCCTGCCTGGCTTTCCCTTCCCATCCTGCCAGTCTTACTCCTTTCAAAACCACAGTTTTTAGAAATCACATCTTTCCTCCATGCCTCTGTGGAGAAAATCCTGCCTTACCACCCTTTCTCAACTCCATCACACAACTGTATTGGTGTTTCTAAGACTCCTTGATGGAATAAATGAGTCAAAAGTGTTTTAAGAGGCCAGGCCAGGCTGAGGGATTGATTTGAACACATTAACACCCACAAGGGCTGTTATCATCACTTTATCTGACTCCTGCCTGATTCTGTCTATAGAATTTCAACAGTGATAAGTTTACTGAGCCCCCCTGAATTGTCCTGAAGGTTGAGGGTGTTTTTCACAAAGATATTTAGCCCAGATTTTAAAAGTGAAAAGGGTTGAGATGCTATTCCTCTTGAAATGTTTCAAAAATGATATATTACTCACATATTAAAAAAAAAAAATAGAAACTCTATACACACCCTCACATGGCTTATGGGAGGAATTTTGGAGTTCAGAAATTCATCTGAGGTCATTCCTGTGTAACTCCCTTAGTCCTAAGAAATATTTGTGGATTATTTTAAATCTTTCTGTTTCAGAGTCCAGCTTTTATGTCATTCTTAAATTCCTTCTCATATTTTTGCTGATATAGAGTTTGACTTCTGAGTTGTGTGAGTATAGTCTTATATAGTCAACACTAGACATTGACAGACCACTTACATTCCCACATTTTTACCACACAGCTCTTTTAATTAAAGTTATGGTGTTATTAATGTCTTTCTAACAATACATTAATACAAAAAAATTAATGTAATGTTTGTAATGTTTTTACACCAGTTATAATGAAGGAGTTTTGACTGAGCTAGTGTCAAAAAAAAAAAAAAGAAAACAAACAGAAATGTGAAGTAAAATGAATTTTGATACAGATACCATGCAATATCAAGAAATCTGAATCTGAAACACTTCACTGAAACTGATTCAAACATGAAAGCATGCATTCCAGAGTTACAAGGTATGAGTAGTTGATAGAAAGAGAACACTTTTAATCTTCCCTGTAACTATGGTTATAACATAGTCATTGACTCACACTTTCCTATGTATGTCTTTAAGATCCTAATCCTTAAATGTGGAATGCAACCAGAGAAGGGAATCAGGTGAAATGCATGTATTGCTATTCTGGGCATGTACTGTGCATAAGAGTATTCATAATAAAGAGAGTATACAAGTTTGAGATAGATAGATACATAGATACACAAACTGATAAAAAGTGGATTCTCATTTGCAGAACTCCTCAAATAGCTGCTTTATTTAGTTCTCTTTTATCTATTCAGATATCTCTCTTCAGAAGGGAAAAATTGCCTAGGAATTCATTTCCTTTGAAAGTTTAACTCTTTCTCAAAACTTATCCAATGAGATGAAGTTTGCCGAATGGTTCACAGGTTACTCTGCGCGTCTCACAGATACACAGTGAGGGCTCACAGAGTCCTCATGTCCTTAAAAAAATCAGACTTAAAAAGCCACATTTGTAAATCTTTCTACAAAGATGACTCAAACGCGGATGGAGCAGAGATCAAGGAGAACTTCATGATCCAGAGAGTAGCTCCAGAATTTATGCTTAAAGTAAGAGATGTGGACATGTTGTGAAGCTTTTTCTCTCTCTTTACCACCGGAATCTGACCATACTTTCTTCCTGTCCCTGTCAGGACAGGACATTGTGGTTTTTCCCCAGAACAGAGATCTAGGAACAAGATGTTGTATCACGTGGATGCTGTCATGTCTGCCACACTCCTTTGCATAAAATCATAGAACTTCAGCATCAGTCAAGCTTCAAGTGACCTTTGGAGATCTCCAGTTCAATCTCTTGCTTCCACAGTAGGTTGTTCAGATAAAAGCTTTTTGAATGTCTAAGAATTTAAGAAGATCCCACAGGCTCTCCAGGAAAATTTCCAGCTCTTAGCCACTTCCATAATAAACATAGTTCCTGTGTCCCCTTGCAACATGAGCATTGCTTCTGGACTTATGTTAGAACACATTTGGCAAGACTCTGGGCTCATCTTTCCATGCCATCCCTGAGGTAGCGGAAGAAGGTTTTACCAAGCCTCCCCTTCTCTTAAAGAAGTTTTTTCTTTTTACTTGTGTGAGAAACTACATGTAAGGTTACAAGCTGGAAACACAGAGCAAACACATCACAGGAGGGGCCTGTCTGACCCTGTTCAAGGCAGTCATGTGGTGTGTTAATCCTCTGGTAGAGGAGAAGAAGCCATCCATCAATCTGTAGGTGGGGAGTGCCCTTTCTAATGGGGCTCCTCCCAATGCAGGATCTCACTATGTGCTGTTGCACCCACTTTTGCAGCCAAGAGTCAAGCAGACCTGATCCTTTATCCTCATTCCTCATGACCAGATCATGAAAAAATACAATATACACATAAAATCACTCCCCTAATGCAACTTGTCTCAATAGGGACCTATATGACTCTGAAGGGGTGTAAAAAGCACCTAAGTGAGCTGATCACTTGGAGCTCTCCAGTATCAAGAGACGGAGAAGGAAGCATGTGCAGGGGAATGACTCAGATATTGAAAAGCAGCCATCTGAGCTGGGCCAGATTTTTCCCTCTAAAAATAGGTTTTTATTTCCATTCAGGGCCTGATGTGATTAAAACAAGTACAGAGACAAATTCAAAGAGTTTGTGAGGCTCTCCTCATGTGAAGACATTGTCTGCATTATGAGGGAGTTCAGCAATTCTTGAGTCAGGAGGTCTGACTTCTGTACATCATCAGAAAGTCAACTGTGACAGTAGCTGATCTGGTCTGTCAAAACACCAACAGCAGCTTCTCCCAGTACTTAGTACATTTGATGCAAAATATTTGCTGCTTATCCTTTTTAACCAACATATTTTTTCTGACTAAACTCTATTGCATTATTGTCCAGGGTTGAATTTTTGTTGTGGCATGAATTTTTCAAAAAGTAAATATTTTTAAGTAAATACACGCGTAAAAAAAAAAAAAAGCCCACCTGTGATACAGCATTAGCAAGAAATAAACCTGTCCATGAAAATAATAAAGAAAAATGGGAAGCGTTTGAAGCAAATTTAGGGCAAAATGATTTTTGTATACCCTGGCTCTGTAAATACTCAAAGCTTGCTGAAAATTCTGCCTTTTCTTTCTGCAGATGCAAAAAAAGAGAGAGATATTTTATAAAACTAAGTAGTTCTGAAAAGTTGTTGAGATGGCCTTTTAAGAACCAGAAGCTTTGAGGATTTAACGAAAAAAAAAAAAAACTCTGGAAACTTCAAGGTTTTGTCTCATCCTGAATTCCTGAGACACTTGAGGTTCATCACTGACTGAACTTAGAGGTAGTTCTGCCCTAATCATGGTCCTTGGACTGGACAGGAGACCAGGATGTCTTTGAAACAGTGAGCATCGTATTATTGTGGTGTGGAAGAGCTGAAATGACTCAAAGAGGTTGCATCACCCAGTGCTAAGCTCAGAACTTTGCAAAGCAAGTCCATAAATCAGGAGCTGACAGTAAATTTTTAACAGTGTATATACTCTGCCATGAGCAAAAGCCCAGTTCATTTTACGGGCATGATGATAGCAGGGAAGAATGCTGCAGTGATGTGGATAACGTGGTGGCACACCTGTAACCTCCAGGTCTGAAAGAGAGAACTGTTTGCACTTCATCATTCCAGGAAGAAAAAAACACCCAGACCTCCAGCCACAACACACCCTGAATGGAGCCTTACTGTCCTAGGGGAAAAAAAAAAAACAAACCTATAATGTACAAAGTATACCTTGTCAATGTTATTCTCAGTGATTATGTACTTCCATGGTATGTGGAAGTTTTACAGAGCAATTACATCCATTGTGACTTTGTAATTACAGTATTGGGAGGTCACAGACAGAGAAGTTTTGCCAACTCTATTGATTTTCAAGGCTAGCCTGAACAGGATAGAGATTTGCCCTGGACTTGTAAGTTTTCAATATGTACATACAATGCTGTACGCTCTGGGATGAGCACTGGCAAGAGATGCTCATGCCAGCAACGGGCCAGGGTCTGATCTCTAGTGCTCATTCAACATAAATCTGCATGATCACCCTGGAAAAATAGCATCTTTGTGGAAATAAGTAACTACAGAGAAGTTCTGGAGACAAGAGGAAATAGTTAAAAGCCATGTAGCAACTAAAATCAACCTACCTGACTACCATCGTTGTTTGGATTGTGTTTGCAGACCTTAGCTATTTACTTTTTGACTTTTTACTTTTTTAACTATTTGCTTTTTGTACCATTTGCTTTTTGAACCATCCATCCTACAGCAAAAATTCCATTCGGGACAATAATGTAACAGAAGAGCTGATCTATTTTTTTTTAAGCTCTACAGTGCAGTTTCACTAGAGAAGAAAAGCTAAGAAAGAAAGAGTTTTTATCAAGTAAGGGACAAAATTGCTTGAGTTATTGAACTGAATAAGGTTCAACCGATCTTTCTTAAGTAGATAAGAGCTGTGTTCACAGAGCATGGTGGATCCCCACCACACCACTATTTGTGAGAATAATGGGAAACCTCAGCCATTCCACAGAGCACACATTCCTTCGTATAAATTTAGGCACAGGGCTTCTAGTCAGAATGGGTACCTGCAAGATTAATTTTCTGAAAAATGTAAAAAACTACTCAAACAAAACTTGTAGTTGTTGGTGGGATTTTGTTGCTGTTGTTGTTTGGTTGGTTTTGTGGTGTTTTTTTCAGGGTATTAAATCAAAATTAAACTCTTTATTTTAAACCAAAGGAAAATGTTTTTGTTTTTTGTTGTTTTTTTTTTTAATGGACTTCAGAATGCTTCTCACTCATTCTGATATGATGCATTCTAGATTTCTTTCAAGCATGAAAGATTTCTTCCACATGATGTCTTTAATAAATACACAGAACACTTGGAGAAAAAAAAAATGAGTTCTCTGAAAAGGACATTGCCATAGAAAATACTGAAATATAGTGCTCTACTACTGTAGCGACAGGACAAGGAGGAATGGCTTTAAGCTGAAAGAGGGCAGGTTTAGATCAGATATCAGGAAGAAATTCTCTCCTGTGAGGGTGGGGAGGCCCTGGCAGAGGTTGCCCAGAGAAGCTGTGGCTGCCCCATCCCTGGAAGTGTCCAAGGCCAGGTTGGATGGGGCTTGGAGCACCCCGGGATAGTGGAAAGTACCCCTGCCCATGTCAGGCTGGTTGGAATGAAATTATCTTTAAGATCCCTTCCAACCCAAACCATTCTGTAATTCCCTTATGGGATATCTGTCTTACTAATCACAATCCATTTTCTTTTCAATTGAGTGAAAAACTGGCAAACTGTAGATGGCACCATTGAACACTTTGGTACAACTGACTGCTTTTTCACTGAAAAAGTTAGGCACTCCAAAGAGTTCAAAAACATCGATGTTAAAATGTCATAATGTCCCAACACCAACTGAGAAACATTTGACAGAAACATTTAACAGAAAACCTTTTGAACAAACTTGCTTCACAATATGCTTATAAAAGTCTATAATTTTTAAAATTTTATTTGGAATTTTTTTGATTGGTGAAAAGAGGATCAATTGCCCTCTAGTTTCCTACTGGCTTCCCATTCTGGCATATGCATACTCTAGATTGATCTGAAAATTACCTCTGCCTAAAATTTGACCCATACAAATGAATTTTAAGCTGTTCAAAAAGGATAAATTACTTTCAAGGAATAGAAATATCACAATGAATAAAATGAATAAATGAAATTTGTTTCTTTAGGACAGCAGAGTGTAGGAGAAAACCTTTAACTGTGGACAAGACTGTTCTACACCAGCATTACTGTGCACTGCTCAGTGTAATATAATGGTGATGTTAAATAAGGATAATTGTAATTAATATATAACATTAGTAAGAGTCAATTTTCATTCTCTTCTTGAGGCCGGCTGGCATTATCATTATTTTATTTTTTAATTTCCTGGTGATATAGCCTTCTTTACCAGCCTTCTCATATGACTGAGATAAGCTGTTGCACGTTTTGATTTGAAAGCAAGAGGAATGGTAATTAAGTAATTTGAAAATGAAAAGAGCTTAATCAAAGGGGCTTGTACAGTAGGAAACTGTGCAGAATCTCCATCTACATTTGAGAGAGACCCTTCTTCAAAATCTCTCCTGGCAAAACAACCACGTTCTGATCCAGGTCTCATTTATTTCAAGAGGAAAGCCTTCACTGATATGTTTAACATGACACCTCAAAATATCATTATTTCAAGGGGTGAAATTTGGTTTTAAATGGATGATTTAGGGCTTGGAATACCAAAGAAGCTCAACTGACTCTGAATCCAATGTGTGGATCAGATCTACAGGGCTTCCCAGGCACACCAGGTTGCTCTCTGAGTTTGTTGCACCACTCACATCATCCAAGGTGATTTTGTGATTCTGTGATCATAACAAAGAAGGCTTCAGTGACACTCAGCAACATGAAAAAAAAAAAAAAAAAAAGCAGTAGCGATATTGAAAAAAAGAGGAGTAATTGCATTCTGGTTTTAACACCACAGAGTTTGCTCACCCCATAACTTTCAAAATACTAAATAGTAATAGACCGTGAACCAAATCTCAAGACTGTTCTCTTTTATTTGAATGTCTTGAGCCACAGACACAGAGAATCATAGAGTCCTCTTAGCATGAGTCCCCAACTCTATTCTCCACAGTAAAAAAACATTGCTTTTTTGAGTTCTGATATAACCTGGTGATTTGGCAATGCCTGTGGACAAAAGAAGATGGAAGTCTGAAGACCCTGGGCATAAAGAGAAAATGACATTTGGGTCATCCACACCCTGAACAAACAATCCTGTGTACATAATGCCTAGATATGGGAGAAAAGAACCAGGTCATGTGTTTCCTTTACAGCTAATGTACCTGTGTATGTGTGTGTGGTGAGATGCAGATTGTCATGGCCATTTTTCTCTACAGATTATGGTAATGATTAAATGAGCATGAATACGGACTTCAGAAAATGATAACAAGTAGGGGAAATTCCATCCTATTTTCTATCTCTATCTTTTCTGTGAACATTACTTCGTTATCTGGGATATGCAAGTCTTTGAATAGGTGCTATTAATTTAATATGCATTTATTCTTTCTAATCTCTCTTTAATTTTAAATTAAGTGAAGTCAATGATCAAAGAAAGGCCAGAATAATAACCCTGTAGGATGATTTTTTTTTTTATCTTTTCTTTTGGTCACAGAAAGCAATGAGAAGTAGCACTGCCTGTTTTTTTTCTAGGCCAGTTCTGCAATATGTACCTAGGTGACAATGTGGCCTGCAGTAACACCGAAGTACATGGGAGTCACCCAAATAAACAACCGCCAAGTAGAGCAAAGGCCTAGGATTGAGCTCTAAACACCCTTATTTACCTTTTGTGTTTCAGCAGTTGCTAAGAGCCACAAGCTTATTGCTCCAAACCATTGAACTTGGAGCAGAAAGACTACCCATGCCCCAAAGAATTGCAGCAATAGGTTGTTTAACTCTGTATAACTTAATCTGCTTATGAGTGAAAGACATACACTCACACACCCAAACTCTCCTCAGCAGAATATTTAACTATGCTTTTTAAAAATCATGACAAAGGTTGGAACCCTCCCCAAGCTACCAAATTTATTTGTTATTCTGCAGAAAAAGTCATGTCCATGACAGAATGAATACCCAAACATTACTTGGGAGAAAGTGGGCTGAGAATTTACCAATTTATTTCTTATAAGCCACTACTAAAGCAAATTATTTTTATACAGACCTCTCTAACATATCTATAGTTTTATACTGAAAAAATAAGCTCTGCAGAGAAGATATAGTTTTTCTTAGACCAATCAGTATTGCTGGGGAACAAAAACAACGAAAAAACAAGCCCTGAGGCACAATGGAGCTTCATCGAGCTAATGGACTTGTGCATCAGAAAGACAGGGGATGTATTTAACCCCTTTTTTCTTCATTTAATTTCATCATCTGTATGTTCAAAACTTTTCTTACATCCATAGACAATATCAGTCAGTAATTCAATAAGCTGTAAGATGCCCAGATGCAGGACAAAACTCAAATTTGAGTCATCCCTTTAAAGCCAAAACTGAGCCATCCCAAGGTTCCTCCTTGGCACCAGGAGTTCAGTTCTGGACTACAAATACCCGAAGTGTGTTTAGAAATTTTTTTTATATTTGCCGAACTCTTGACTTGCCATTAACCTGGCAGTTAAAGACACTAAATAGCAAACCCTAAGGTTTTGAGTCTGTGTGTTAGAGTAGCTGAGAGGCTGAAGGAGCTCCTGATCCATTTTGGACATTTTGGGGAGAAATGTCATAATGCATAGCAAAGTTTTGGAACTTTTTTTTTCCTACTTTTTGAGTCATGACCTGTATTAACCAACCATGTCCAGTTCCAGTTTTGCAAAATTAGTCTGCACATTGACAAATGAAAATTTGTTGAATTCTTTATGGGCTTTAGTGACCAAAATAAACCTTTAGCTTGAAAAAATCTGTTTCTCTTTCAAAAATTTGATAAAGTATTATTTCTGGGCAACCTTTGCTCTTTGGATTGTACCTGCCGTGGTCAGGGTTAGTTGTCTCTACACTGGACCAGCCAAATCTGCATTTGCATTCAGTTCATTCAGCCTCTTGTAGCACCTCTACCATGATCAGCAGGGTTTTTTAAACACTACCTGAAATAATAAGGAAAAACTGTGTAATGCTTAGGTTGTTTTCCATTCATTCTTTTCCCAAGAGGTGGTTTTGGGTTTTTGGGAGGTTTTTGGGGGTTTTTTTGGGTTGTTTTTTTTTTTTTTTTGTTTTTTTTTTTTTTTTTTTAACCAGTGGGTTAAACCACCAGGGTAAAAGTTTGGTGGCTTGGGTTATGTCACAGGTATTGTTGGTAGGGCTTCAGAGCAGTGTCTTCTCTGTTAAAGAACCGGGAAGGTGGAGAGAGACCTCTTCACATGGCCTCCTCTTCTTCTGCCATGCAAGGAGAATCCCAGGGAGTGATCCAGCTGCAGAACTGAACTCAGGTCTGTGTTACTCTTTGAGCATTGTTGCATTTTTAATCTGAGGCCACTTAGAAGTTTATCAGAATATTGGATTTTCTAGCAATTCAGAGAACTTAATTCCATACTGAACAATGGGCAGAACTTAAATGCTGCTAAATCTAGAGGTATATCAGTTTTATATTAAAGATAAATTATTTTTATCCTTCCTCACTTAAATGCATCAATTTCTGGGGTGGATTCTGGCAATTGCTCATTCCACCATTACACAACAAGTTAAGATGGGAAGCCCAGGTTACTGTTCCCATTCCAGGAGGGATGACCTGGGCACATACAAATTCAGGCACAGATTTCCATTTCTGGAAAGCACTATTACCATACGGAAAGGTTTGTTGGTTAAATCACACACAGTGTACAGATAAACATCACGTCTTGATATCAGTGGAAATTATCCCCACTATCAACAATAAGAGCAATTACTTATGGAGAGAATCACCTCACCTAAATGTAGTTATCTACTAGTCAGGCATTTAATCTAAGGTAACCACCTAAACTCCCTCTGTGATGAACAGACAGAAATAGGCAGTGGGAGAGAGGGAAACTCATCTTGTTCCAAGATAAATGTCCTGAGATAGGTAGACTGAATCACCTTCCAGAGGTGTTTATCTCTCTTTATTGACTACAGAAGGAACACTGATAATTAATTAGCCATGACTAGACACCTAATTTTTAGATACCTAGACACCTAAACTTTAGCAAGATGAATCAGAGCCGAGTGATTCCTGCTAGGTAAATTTCCTCCTTCCCATTCCTCAGTGAAAGGATGTCTGACACCTGAAATATAAAGCTTGGACTGTTTCCAAAATCATCTTTTTCCTTTTCCTTTAGAATTTTTTTAAATTCTTGCTTTATTGCTTTACCTCATATTACCTCATTATGGGGATATTCAATTTGCTGCTGTTAGACAGAGCACAAACTGCTATTTTTATTGGAATACCTACAACAATGCACTTTCAGAAAGGAAAATTATAATATGTGATAAATACATATTTTAAAATATTATAATAGAATCATCTGTATTTTATTTTCTTTCCTTCTGAATCTGGTGTAATTTTATGTACAGCTTCTATTTGCCACAGGATTTTAAAAAATTACAGCTTTTTAAGCAGATCTGTGCCTACAAATAAATCCAGGTTCTTTTTATTGTAGTGTTTGATATAATTTGTATAAGTTACAGCCTAATAAAAGATAGGCGAGGAAACTTCAAGCCACATCATCTGTTGTTTCCCCCCAGTAATGACATAAAATTATGTTTGTTCTGGTTCTTTTTTGCGTGGTTCATCAGATTAGGAAATTTTATTAGATCTCTTACTTCGGGCTCGTAACAATAAGATCTTTCCTATGCCAATAAGTTCAGCTTAGAGAAGTTCTGATGCGCTTATAGGCAAAGTGAAAAATATAGGCTGGAAAGGCATCTCCATTTATTTAAGCACATACTTAGTACAAGATTAAAGTTATTTGCTTACATGCTGTCCTTAATATGGATAGGCTTAAAGGCATTTCCATGTATTTTCCTGCATGGGGAACACATTCTCAGATGTGGGATGAATTTTCATGATTGTTTTTTTGATGTAAGTATCTGAACATTGGATGTGCTAATGCAAATAAAATGGAGGTAGACTCTGCAGAGTAAAGTTCACAGGTACAACGAGGGGTAAAAGAGCTGAACAACAGATGAATAAAAAAGTCATACCTTTGGGCTGAAATTTCCATGTGAAATTTTTGCTCACATTTCAAATGTGAACAGCAAATACTTGTTACTCCAGACTTTAGAATATTTCGCCTTATCCCGGTCTCTACTTGGCAAAAGAGATGTTTTGGTAGGGGCACATTCGACTGTCAGTACCAAAATTTCTCTAAGATTCACTGAGTGGCATAGAAAGCCATATGCTGTCACAGGTTTAGACTAATGTTTTACAAGTCTTGTGAGAGGAAGTGATTTTTTTTTTAAGGAAATATGGATAAATTAAGAGACTCAACAGCAGTGTAGAGCTTGCACTGTGCAAATTGACTGCTTAGCCACAGGTGGGGAGAAGTCAAGCAGAAATTTCACCACCAGCCAGTCAAAATCATTTAACCCTTTGGAGTTCTTATAAATATGAACATTGAGACCCCTTGGACAAATCACAAAGGGAGATTCTAATGGAATATCACATTTGAAATTATCACAGACCTCAGGGAGCTTGTTTCTCTCTTATCAGCTCTAAGAACAATGAAACTAGACTGTGAAGTCACTATGGTAAGACAAGGTGAGCTTTCTGTTACAGACAGGTGGTTATTATTTTCTGTTTCTGAAAGGCCTGAAATCATCTCTTTCACAGAAAGGAAAAAAAAAAACCAACAAAAAATGTGGTTTTGTGTCTAAGGCACTGAATTCAGACTAGACAGTGTTGAATTACTGTCACAGCTTTACTTTGGCATCAGGCTGGGAAAGTCTTTCACTTTTCAAATCTGCATCAGTATTGAGGTGCACACCTGGAGCTAACCAAACCAAAGATCACAGAATCATAGAATGGTTTGGGTTGGGAAGAATCTTAAAGATCATCAAGTTTCAGCCCCCTGCTGTGGGCAGGGACACCTTCCCCTAGACCAGTTTCCTCAGAGCTCCATCCAGCCTTGTCTTGAAAAGATCCCAGTGATCATTCTACTTAGTGGAATGCAGGACCAAGACCTTAAGCTCTCTGTGACACTCCCAGATGTGTAAATTTAAGTCTAATATACTTCCTTTGTTTTCTGTCTCTGTTAGCATTCTATATTTAAATGAAACCCCTGGAGCAGCCCTTTGGTTCTGCTTGGCTTCATTTGAAATTCAGTTTTCAGTATCGAGGAAATTGTTTAAAAAAAGAGGTGAGACAGGTGAGTGTCTGGAGAAACAGCGACATAAATGGCACAGTGCCGGAGGAAAGATAGCAAAACAGGGGTTTGTTGAAGGTTAAGAATGAAAGAAATACAATATAGAATCGCAGAAACTAGGAATGGGAAGGATGGAAAGGAGCATTTAGCATCTAATTCCAACTGCCCTACCATGGGGGTTTGGAACTGTCATTTATCTGCTAATGTTAAAAAAAGAAAAAAGGTTGGTGAAAATGTAATCTGTTCCCCTCTGCACTTATCAGCAGGACAGGGACTGATGACTTGCACTGGATGACCCTCCCTAAGTCCCCTCCAGACCTATTGTCTGTGTTTTCTAAGACCACAAATTTTGTCTGGGTACAGGGTTTTATCACAGCTGGTCCTGAGCTTCATGCACACCTCCAGCACTACTGCAGGACAGAAAAACTGGGCACAAACAAACATCTTTGTGTCTCGGTGGCTTTTGGCCAGAGTTTATAAGAAGCCATCCATCAAAGAGCAAGAATGCTTACAAATTTTGAGTTGAGAAAGTGCAGCGGCAAGCTTTTGGGGGGATTTCACAATACTGATTTCTTGGTTTGAAGCAAAACACATTTACAAGAGCATCTGCTGGTGTGAGTCTCTTAAATATGGCATATACTCCGTGTTACTGCTTCATCATCATGTATAATTGGCAATAAACCTATTTAGAATTCAAGATGCATAAAACTGAAAGTCTTTGAAGGGAATAGCTGCTGAGATTATATTTATTGTACTTTCCCACAATATTTTTCTATGCATAATGTGATAAACCTCCAAGGTGGTTGTAGGCAAAGCTGAAATATTCACAAGTATGCAGTTATTATGAATTTAGACAGGTTGTAAGACATTTTGATATCAAACTCTTAATGAATGGCAGTAAACATATTCTACATTACTTTATTAAAATGCCTATTAAAACATACACATCCGCAGAATGCTCACTGGATGTGTTTACTCGCGAGCAAAAAGGCCATGAAGAAAACAGCATGGAAATAAATTTTCTTTTCCTGCACCACTATGATAAGAATTAGGGCATGCATTTAAAGTTCATATTATTTTCAGTGTGTTCACAGCACATCCAGATAATCAGATATTCAAAGGAGGATTCCCAGTCGGTTCCAATATGCCACGACTCAGTAAATCAAGTTGTGTAAATGATAGTTTCATATCCAACAATGTTGTTTTAAAATTCCAGAAAAACTGCTGCACTCCAAAACAACAACAAAAAAAAACCCAGCCAAACAACAAATAGTCAACAAATTCATTCTTGTTACCTTGATGATTTTCAAATAAAATATGTTGATTTTTTTTTCTATTTGGCTAAATTTTTTATTAGTACCAATTTAAAACTAAATGTCCTGTTGAGCTAGAATATGGGGAATATTTTTCTTTTCAACATTTTTGAGTACACAGTCTGAGGGAAGGAAAAATTCAAATGATGAATCGAAAACATATGGAAATTTATTCTTTCTGAGTAAAATTTTTATTTTCTTCGCAAAGTCCTGATCGATACCCATGACAAATACAAAAACAGAAGTCTCCTGTAACATCCAACAGCAATCCCATTGCTCCATACCATGCTGCTAATCTAGAGCAGCTTTTAAAAGGATTGAATACACCACACTTTCTGTGGCAGTGCATAGGAACCAACCTCCTGATGGAAACACCTCTGTGGGACACATCCCTGTCCCAGTGTGAAGTACGTATCAGCTAGAAAAGAGCGGTTATGCCATAAATTCACCAAAACCACAGCTTTAGGATGGAGTGTTGAAGCAGCGTATAGTGCCCTGGGACTGGAGAGCTGGGAGTGGAGTGGGGAAAGGCACCATGAAGTTAATAGCTCCCTTAGGATAGACTGAGCAAGAGTTAATGCCTGGAACTTTTCATCTGCTACCAGAAAATAAGAAATTATCTTTAAATGGTGGTGTCTTCCTGATATATATGCTGCTTCTGTAGCTATGTGCCCTGAAACTACTGGTGTGACCTGGTTGTGAGAAGCTTTGTATACTCACAAGCACAGCCAGCTGGGGGACATACCTGGGATCTCTGCATAAATGATAAATAAAGTGGGATAAAACCTTGGCACAGCAACACCAGCACTCACGCTTCTCTCCTCTTTGTCAGTGCAGCTATCTTGCTCTTGCTAGAACAAGGGGGAACGGCTTTAAGCTTTAAAAAAGAGTGGGAATTGATTAGATGTTAGGAATAAATTCTTCCCTGTGAGGGTGGGCAGGCCCTGGCCCAGGGTGCCCAGAGAAGCTGTGGCTACCTCTGGATACCTGGAAGTGTCCAAGGCCAGGTTGGATGGGGCTTGGAACAACCTGGGATAGTGGAAGGTGTCCTTGCCATGGCAGGGGGTTGGAATGAGATGGTTTTTATAGTTCCTTGCAATCCAAAAAATTCTATGATCCTTACATTTATCAGTCCTCAGGAGAATATAGATTGCTTTCACAGGGAAACTGAGCCTCAGTATGCTGAATTATCAGTGGGAGAGGCTTGCAAAGTGAGGACCTGTGTCTTTGCCTTTGCCCAGCAGACGACCATGGAGATAACTTAAACACTGAAAAAATGCCCTGAGGCAGTTTACTACTTTTCTGTGTCATGAGTATACAACAGCACATTCCCACCTGCCTGTTATAAGTATTTTCTCATTCAGAAATGATTTTTTTAAGAATGTAGAACAGCAACATACCCTACAAAACTCCTATTTATACAGCACTGCTGCTGTTATAAGAACTGTTTATACAAATAAGTAACATAGCCCACGGTGCAATATATTTCACTTGCCTAATGTACTTCTTGACATTTGATGAGGAACTACAAGCCTTAATCCCCAAGCCCAGGTTAAAATGAGGGAGCAATGTCCCATCCAAATGAAAGGCTGTCATTGTTCTTGCTGGAAGGAGACGCATTTATTTTCACGTCTGGCAATAATATTGTTTTAAAGCAAACTGTGAAGCAGTTATCTGAGCAGAGTCAAAAGCTGGAATATGCATTTAAACATCCTGTTAATAGGCTTGGAAGAGCATGTTTATTAAAAAAAATGCTTTATGCTCTTTTTCCTAAGAAAAATCTACTCGACATGTTTTTATTTACTGTTCAAGCCATAATACAATGTTATAGCTCAACAGGTATCACTGATAAAGGTATTATGGGATGCCAGATGGACAAAGAACAGAGTAAGAATGGAGAAAGAAAGGGAAAATAAAGAAGCAACGATGTCAGGTCACTCTGTCTGACACACTGGGAGGTCAGCAGCCTCCCTGTCACAAGCAGTGTTTTTATTCTCAGCGCATCGTGGAAAAGGACATTATCAGGAAGGGTTTGAAAGAACAATATGTGACAATATGAATCCAGGTGTTTCGCCCAAGCACAGGCACAGGCACCATGGTGCTACAGAAGAGGCAAGGAGGCTGGAGGAGACGTGTGAACAGGGAATGAGAAGGGATAAGCAGTTACCACCTGCATGGAGCCACGTGAAGCCACCACTCCACTGCACTCTCTCTGCCCCCCTTGGCTGCTCTGCTCTTACATGCAAAAGTCCCAAACCTTCCCAAAACTGCCAAATCCCCAAACATCTACGCAGTAACAGTACAAACCCAGCAACTGTGTCAAGAATTTCTCAAGGCAGCTCAAAGCCTCCCTTTATAGTCTTTTAGAGCCACCATAGAGGCTGTTGTATCTTAGTGAATTTATATTAAAACAACAATTTTTTTATCCCTCAGGAATGGGGAAAAAGAGCAAACTCTTCCCAGTGTCCACATTTTCCCCCTCTTCTGCCCTTCCCCTTTCCCCATCTCCAGCACTGCTGCTCAAAGGAGAAAGTAACAAAGATATTTGAGATTATAAAGGGTTTTGGATGAGCGAACCTGGAGTGAGTAAAGCTCTTAGAAAAGAATTTAAAGGATTGCAGTGGCATGCAGTCATGTTATATAAACATATTCTGAATGGTACCATCATACACCCAGCCCTGGCGCCACAATTGCATTAAGTGAAATTTTATACAGAAATTGTTAAAGTGCACCGGGGTTGGCTGATTAGCTGCTCTTTCTATTCGCTTTCAGACATGAAGCAAAAAGTCAAGGTGCTGGAGAAGAATGTGGACAGTGCCAAGAACTTCCTGACTTAATTTAAGCAAAAGAGTTTTTTTCTTTTCCTTCTTTTTTTTTTTTTCATTTTGTTTTTTTTTTTTCATCTTTCCCTCTCTGTGCTGTTTTCCTCCACAGGGGCAGAGCTGTCAGTCACTAGAAACAACCACCTGAAACTGACTGTCACTGGGATTTAAAATTTTCAAACACCTAAGGAAAGAGAGAAAAGAAACTGGAATAAGGTCATGGCATAAAAGCTACTTCCTGAAGTGCCTAATGAATATTTCCCTTATGTATCTTGACGGTTTTGAAATACATGTGGAGGGAGGAAATTTACTATACTATTCAGTAATTGTTTATCCTTGCCAAAATAAGTTAATTAAAATGAGGCTCTGATTAAAATGAAAGGGTCTGGCTCATTTGAAATATTAATTTAGGCCTCTATTTCTGCAATCTGCCTGCAAGGGTCTCCATGTGAGAGCAGGGCTGTGTTTGTTAAGCAAGGAAAAGCCAACCTTTTATTTGTTTTTAATGTTGTCTAATCTCTTTCCCTGAATTAGCCCAGATCTGTTGACCTTTGGGGAGAACGGCAAAGCCTCACTTTTTCTTGCACTAAGGACAAGTTTATGGTTTGTGTTTGAAGGGGGAAGGGAGCTGGGAGAAATCTGTCATGTGGGTTTGGGGTACACCTTTCTGTAGGTTATCTTTCCTACTGATGCTCTTAGCCCTGGTAGGATCCCCATGTAGGATTTCACCTGTGTTACTGGCAGACACTGCTCCAGCAATGAAACAAGAGACAGCCTCTACCCAGCCACATAGAAACTGGACTGAAATGTTTAAAATAAGCAGTGTTGAAATAATTTCTAAGACTTGTCCCTCTCTCCCTCAAAATTAATTTGAATTCGTTTTTCCATATAAAATTTTCAGTCCCTGAGATATTCTGAGGATATTCTGAGCCTTTGAATTAAACCCTTTTTCTCGCTTCTTACACACATAAATAAAAAAATTTAAAAAAAAAAGAAAATATGCTTCCCCTTACTTTCTCTATCAGCTCTGATTATAAATATTATAAGTAATAATTATAAATATATAAACAATATAAACACAATTATAAATAATAGTATAATGTTAAGCCTATGTGCCTCCCTATACAAGGATTTCAATCGTGTGCTATAACATATCCCAAACAACAGAAGAACCCAAAATGTCCCATCAGGGTTAATGTCACAACCCTCTGTCTGTTTAAAAGTTCCAGGAAACCTGGGAAACTCCTTCACCCAAATCCCGTAGAAGGCATTATGGATGAACAGCAGAAACTGGTTCTTCCTGTGCAGGAACTTAAAAACTCCACCAGCCATGTGAAATAATGCATATTTTACAGCAAAATGAGGAGATACATGGCATAATCCTGTTGTTTTACTGGCTGTACTGACACTAAACCAACTAGGAGAGAATCTCCTCACTTCCACTGGACAACCGTGGGTTGGTGCAGGGTATTTCAGAATTCTGGAGGATGTCCCATTGTTTCTATCCTCACCCTACAATACCTGCTGCACTGCAGATCCCAATAGGAAGGGGGGAAGATTCCATTTGCTCTGCTGCAGTCACTGATCCAGAGGAAGCTCAGGTGATTATTTAACATTGCTAAGATTTCTATTTTCCTGCTGACCTGAGAAACTCAGACACAGGCTTTAAATCAGGCTGTAAGAGGATGCCCTGGCACAGTAGAGAAGCAGGTTTCCAAAAACAGAGACTGGCACTCATTAAAAACTGCTATTGCCAAAACATTCGTGGAATGAAAATATTTTATCCAAACAGCCACTGGGTGAAAGCACACCCACAACAACAAGGGGTTACCTAAATTGTCTTCCTCTCTTCCACCCTGTGTGTCCCATCAGATCTCAAGTGAGGATGCCACAAAAAGTGTCCTTGCTCAAGTGTCCCTTTAAAGGTGGGAGTCCTCTGGAATGCCACAGTGCACAAACTGAGCAGGCAGCAAACCAAGGCACCTTAGTACTGTGTCCCTGCATTTTAAACCTTTACAACTCCTTTGCTACTCAGCTTCTCACTCCTTGCCATCACCATGCTGCACTCCCTGCAAGCCAGGGCAGAGGTGCAGGTGGAGTTTGTGCTGCAGGGAATGATATTTTCTATAGATCTGTCCCTAACCAGTAGGTACTTTGTGCTGATGCAAGATGTCTTGATATTTTGTTTGTTTGTTTTGCTTTGGTTTGGTTTCGTTTGGTTTCCCCCACACACCCCCAGACATACTGAGTGGAAGATTATCACAAGGTGTGAAGACCTTGCTCCTGCTTGTCTAAGAGTGTGTAGACTGAACAGTGGGATCTTAACTTCTCTGGTTGCTTTGGTTTGGTTTCCCCAGAGTGAATGGAGCTCTCAGGCTAGAGCTTTTCAAAGAGAAGCAGCCTCTAGGAAAGGTTTCAGTTCCAGACCAAGGTATATACAGGTAAATTTCTGCATGGTATGTGCAGGGAAAGTCTAGTCTGGCAACAAGGTCAAGATATATGTTGGGTTTGTCTGCTCCCACATTGACATTTGCTACATTTGAGAAGCCCTGGGATATTGAGACATAAATTAAAGGTCCCAAGCACACCATATGACCTGCTAAATATGTCTAAGTCCTTAGACACCAAAATTTTGCTAACTGAAATCCTCCAAGAACTCCCGTCAGTTATCCAGTTATCAATATCTATCACCTCAATATTTAGTTATCTATATCAAAACACTTATACGCTGGTGTGTCCTCCCCAGACTGAATCCCAACCCTGTATTTCAGTCAAGTTTACTTATGGGTTGAGTTCTAGAAGCCTGTATCAAGAGCACAGTGATATTTCTACATTTTTAGGAGGTCACTGCTTGGGCCTGGGGCCACGTAGTATTTTCCTCAACAATCGCAAGTCATAGTCTGGGATTCAGCACAGACCAGGGACCAGTCCCAGTTATCAATTTAGATGCAATTAGCCTGTTTTGAAGGGTCATATTTATAGAACCTGGATGTGAGCCACACCATCTCCATCAGCCCTTCTGCCACAATGTGCTCCTGCACTCTGACCTGTGTGTGATGTGGCTGGAGGCCAGCTAAATGGGATGTACTGGGATTACAGTTCTAGATTTAGGTTCCAAAATCTAACTTTATTTATTTTTAACACTTAGACCAATTAGAGTTAGAGAAATAAATCAGGCTGTGATAGTTTAAGAATAAAATTAAATGTCTAACAAAAAATATTTTGCCTGATTTATTTCAGGGAATATTACTTTAAAATTCCATTATGTCATTTGATATTTCTGTGAAATTCTTCTATTTAGATTTCTGCTAATAAGAGTGCTGGGAGCAATGGAGACCTCCAGGGCTGGCAGGATTACTTGGGTCAGATAAGATATTATTTATATATTGGTTTATACGTAGATCTGATACCCAAACATCTAGTTGGAAATGAAAATTCCCCCTGTGCTTTGAAAGTTTTTCATTCCACCTTCAAGTGAATTTCCAGGGAAAGTTAGGGCTACATCTCCCTCCTTTTGGCATCCCAAATGCAGGAGCTGAGCACAAAACAGGAAGGAGCAAAGTCCCTCTCCTGAGTCTAGCTCAGCTCACCTGCTTGGCCTCCATAAAATATGTATTCCCTTATCTATATTTCCCTTCTGAGAATGTTTATATTTATTTTCCTTATACAAAACATCCCCACTCAGTCCATACTTGCACTCCATCCCCATTGGTGTGGATCTTTCCTTCTATTACAGTACAGGCATTTGGCAAAACAAGATAACAGCAGAAAGCTTTGTTACAACCCAAAGGCTAAAACTGAAAAGCCTGTAAAGTGGGAGTGTTTTTCTGATGGAAAGTGAGGCACCAGCTGCTTCTCAGGGCTAAAACCTTTCCATGAACCAGCACCTCTGTGCTTGTGTAATGTGGTTCCTCTCTTATATCTCTTTTAATTTTCATTTACATCAAGATTGTTTTCTCAGAGTTGTCTCACATAGCGAAGAGGAAGGAAAGCATGAATAGACTATTGATGGTTCTAGCTTCATATATAATGTATATGGCACTCTTATCTGAGGAAAATATTATCTTTATAGCAGAATATATTTAAGAGGTCAGCGTACTTGGTTTGTTTTGGCTGGAGAGAGTTTTCAGGGTGACTGGCCACATCTAGCAGCAACCTAAGAGTCAAGATGCTCGAGTTGTATTTTCCCTTCTTCCTGTGTTACCTTAAGAAGCCACAGGGGTTTTCTCTACTTATGTATGTTAAATTTCTGTCTCCAGAGCTGCAGCAGCATGTTCCTGCACTCCCTCAGAGCAGCCTGTTTTCCTCCCCACAAGCCCACGTGGATGCCTCTCCTCTAGTTTCACAGGGGGAAAGAGAGAGGGAGCATTTACCAGCCTCACAGTGCAGCCATTTTAGCTCAAGCTCCTAGCTGCTTCTTCCAGCTTTGCCACCAACATTTGAACTCTCACAGGAGCCTTCACCATCACATGGCTGTCTCTGCCCTAGATATGGGCTTCATTCAGAGGTGAAAGAACAGTGGGGAAGGTGATGTTCTCACCTTGTACTGGGGCTGCTTTTTCTGACAACAAGAAGAGGTCAGGCAGTCCCACAGCACAGTTGTGGGGCAAAGGTTGGGATAATCCCTCCATCTTGCCTGCTTCTCAGTACTCAGCAATGCTGCTTTGCTTAAATGCTGTCAAATCCTTTGAAATCAGCAGATGAAAGATAATGCAACGGCACTGTTCTGGGTCTCTGTGACTACAAAGGAGTAGGATTCTCTTCACAGAAGGTTAGATTTGTTGATTTTTTTTTCCCCACACTTAATGGGAATTTCTGAAATCCATGGAGTAGAAACTGGTTTGGTGGTGTGCTATGGGGTTGTTGAGCCAAACATCTTGAGAGAACTTATCCTATCCATATAAATGCGTTCAAACAGAGGAAGGCAGAGAGGAGAAAAACCTCCTTCCAGCTTCACATGCATTGTCATGAGAGCAACAAATGAGACAAAAAGAAAGAGAAACTTTCTGAGGTCCAGCTGGGGCTGGAGTCCAGCCATGACAAATAGAAGCAGTTCCTGATCGAAAATGCAATCCCTGACCAGGCTCACAGCCTAAACCAGGAGCACCATCGAGCAGGAAGGGAGCCAAGGCAGAGAACTGCAGATTACATACTTGGTGATCTGTTGGAGGGTATGTCGGTCATTTCCGAAATTGAATATGAATAACCTGAACCTCTTTTCAAACACAGGACCACAGCCACTCTTAGCACTGACAGAAAGACTGTTTGGCTAAAAGAGGAAAATTATTCCTCTTCATTTCTCGTATGTGTTGAAACACAGTCCTTCAGACCAAACCAGTATGGTTATTGACGTGAAGCTGTTTAGATCCCCAGAAGACACGAATTTTCAGTACAGAGTACTGGCATAGCTACACACAGAAGAAGGATAAATTCTCCGTAGCTACTCACCTGATATGTAGGATATGCAATTTAGCAGGTTTGTGAACATCTCCAGCAGCTTGATGATCTTCAGCAGGGTGCCCACTTTGAAATGCTTGAGCAGTGGGGCTCATCTCCTGCATTGTATCCCACAAAGCAGGATTTTTGGTCCTGGCAAAGGAAGGAGAGGGAAGGCACATGGCGGGAGCTGCCCGAGCTCCCTTCCCAAGGAGAAGATTCACAAGCCCATTTTTGCACAACGTGGCGTATTCCAAGGACAAAAGCAAAACAGCTCTTCAGAAATTTCTCCATGAGCTGGAGATAAAAGTAATCCCTGCTAGGGATGGCTTAGCAGTATGCATATATGGGGGAGGAATTTCAGAGGAAGGGAAATACCCCTCCACCCCATCCTGAGTTTTCAATAGTACTTTGTAGTTCTGCCCACTTTTGAAGTAGCTTAAAAGAAATGGAAGTATTTGGAATGTCTTTACATGAGAAATACTTCCTTTTGTATAATTAAAATTATTGTGGTTGGCTCCTAGAATGAGAGGCTCATAAATTTGTTTCCAGTAACAATCAGTATAGTTAATATCCATCCTATCAAACTGAGTTAACTTGTGTTCATTTTGGGCCTCATCCAGAGCTTATTGATGTCAGAGGAAAGAAACTATTGACTTAAATGGGATTTGGAGTAGACCCTACAAGGTGAAAAGAACAGATAATCTGGTTATTTCTGCCACAAAGAAACAAGATATCTAGTGAAAATAAATAGGTAAAAGACAAAATAAAATAATTTTCAAAAAATATTAAAAACCAGACAAAAGAATATCAGGAACAGAGTGTTTTGTGTGACTCAGAGTTGCTATAGGGAGAGGTAGAGAACCTCATGTTGCAGAAGGTGACCACAAAAACTCTCAGAAATCAGGAGCAGACATAGTGAGAGAAGAAAATTTTCTTGATTTGCCTTTCATATCTGAAAGTATAGAATTAAAGCCTGTCCAGGGTGAGTATTACACGAGATAATGTTAGGTTTTATGTTTAGGTTCTGGCCAAACTTGTGATATCAGGTTTTGAAGTTTTCCAGTTAAAAATAAAGATCACCAAAATTACATAAGACAAAGATCCTGAAGGACACACAAACCTAGGGAAGGTTTACAAAGAATCCAGTAGTGTTTCTGGCCATGCTGGATGAATTATCAAAAGCTATAAGGATCTCTGAAATGAGTTCAGTACCCAGCAGGCTTCCCATGGGAGCAGGTATCTGCAATGCAAATTCCATCCCCAACCCCTGCAGCATGATTGCCAGATCCAAGCATCAGAGTGATGAATAAATCCCCTTTTCACTCCCCTTAGAAATAATGAAAATATAAGGAATAAAAAATCTGAAGTCTTTTTTTATTGCCCTGATGCTTTAAGGAATTTGAGTGCTGCTGGCGCTCCAAAAGCTCCTCATTCCAACTATGAGTATAAGAAATTACTTTTACCCATGGATGGGATACTCACTTCTCTACAGGTCTTCACTGGGGCTCCTGTTTGGCTTGTGCCTTCCTGTTTCCATATTCTTTCTTTGACTTCTTTCCTCCAGACCATATTTCCCAAAACATCCTGGAGGTGAACTTTTTCCCTACAGTGAAACCATTAGTAAAATTCTGTTGAATTCAAGAGGGCCAAGAGGGTTTCAGTGACAACTGACTTCACTTCTTATTTTGCAATTCTATTTAACTGTAGATAAATCATTCTGTGAAATTCTCTGCTCTGAAAACTTCCCCAGCGTTAACGGACATGGGTCTCCTGTGGTCATGATGCCACAGCTCCCCTGTGCAGTTTCCTCACCCAAAGTCAAACAGAATTATTAGTTAGATGTCCCTATAATGTCATCCTTATCCCAGTTATCGCTGCAGTGACTCTTTAATATTGTGCACATGGCCTGTGATATTATTTCTGACTCATCGCCCTGTGTGTGCTTTGCTGTGTTCTTCTCATAAGGCCAAGATCATGCTTTACATATTGGCTTTGTGTTCAACAGATTTTAAATAGATACAGAGAACAGTGCCATTCAAACGTGAGTTTTAGTAACCCAAAAGATCAGCTTAAATCTCCAAGGACAAAGAGCTGACATAAAAGTCAAGTCTTCCAAAATCTTTCACAAATCTATAAAATTCCTGTTAGGCAACCTGATAAGTCACTTGACATTTCCATACTTTGATATCCCCAATTCTGAAGGGATGTAGCACACTTATCTTTTTGAAGGTAACATGAAACTAATTTTTCCATTGACAGATTATTCTGGGGACTTCTGCCAAATCAAAGCTTTTCTAAAACCTTCCAATGAACATATTTCTAGGGGAAAAACAGTGCAGAGGCGTGAAAATAAGAGAATACCATAAAGAGTCTAACCTCAGTTGGCCATTTTCATTGTATATTTATGCAATTTCCTTGTTGTAAGATAAAATCCTTAATCTGTGTTTACTGATCTGGGTCAAAGCACAACAGCGTTGAAAGAGATATTATAGGTTTTGCATCTGTGTGCATTTTAAGGAGATATCTCCTTAATTCTAAACCACCAAAGCAACACCCTTTTCTATTACCAATTTAAAGGGTGATAAGTGGTTGTTACAGATGAAGGAGGTAAATTACAACTACTTGAGAAAACAAATAGAAAGTTGTTTTAGTCATCACATTAGGGTTGAAAAAAATACAATATATGGCAGTATTGATGCAAATGGAGTAGTCATATTTACACATGTTAGTTTGAAGGAAGATTTCCTGTTCATTTGCATAGGAGAGAAATCCTTTCATTCCTGCATTCAAAAGGGAGGGAAGAGGCCCCATCTACAAGCAAAATTACAGGAAACAAAAAGAGAAGTGAGTGCATGTTCAAGTACTTGAAGAAAATGTTGGATTTGTTCCAAACATCCAGCACTATTACTGGAGCTGATATGCCTCCTCAAAGCTGTGTAAATTGTTCCCTTGATAAAGGGTGTGGTGCCACAAAAATTCTATCAGTGTCGTTGAAATGCAAGGTTTTGAGTACAAAATTATCCTGTGCAGTCAGGAGCACATATATTCTAGGTAGAGAAATGCCAAAGAGCTTGTACAGAGGTTTCCATATAAGAAAAGTTTAGCTCGGAGGAAATATATTTTTGCAGTTAAAAAAGTTTCTCACACACACAGAGAAAATGAAACACTAATAGAACCAAAACACTAAACAACAACAGCAACAACAAACCAAACAAACAAACAAAAATGTAAACAAACAGAACCACAAAAAATCAAACACATTGCTTTTTAAATTGATAGAATGAAAATAAGTTAAAAGCCAATAAAATTTCCAATTCTTGAACCAAGACAATGAGAAATAATTGATTTTGAGTGCTGATATTAACTCCAGGCCTCATCAGCCAATCTCACCAGAAAGAAGTATCTTTCTGGTTTTACCAAGTAGTCTAGAAGGAAGCTGGATTTATGATTAAAAGGTTACATGACAATAAAAATATGTGATATAATTCCTGTACTTGACATAAAATTAATTTGTGTACTAATAGGACACTAACTATACTATTGCCACTTGAATATTAATTTGCAAAAAATTCACTCCTGTTTTTGTTTTTGGGGTTTTTTTTCCCCAGAAAGGTTTTGACATAATAAAAATGTAGCAAGCCAATTGAACTTATTAACCAAAAGACTGAATAATATTTTTTAGTATGTGCTCAGGCTGTTCTAGAATATGATCCTCACTTGGGCTGACGTTGCATTGTCTTAGTTCTCATATTAGGTGTATCTTTGTAATCTTTATATTTACATAGAAGATCAAGTTCAGTTCTCCTATCTTCAGTTGGAAAAAAATTTAGTTAGGTAAGAATGTCAAAAGCTACAGCCTGTGCCTCCACCTGAGGTAGTCTGAAACAGGTGTCTCAAAATGATGGGATGACTCATGCCAAAAATAATTGTGTTCTCCATGGACTGCAAAGGGAATTGGGAAGATTGCTCAGCTGCAGTCTTCTCACTGAGATAATTTGAATCCCCTGGTCCACCAGAGAAAAGAAGAAGGACATCAGCTGGACCACTTATCCTGACCTAAAATAGGCAGCACAAATTTTCTTCCATATCTGCAGACCAACCTCTCTTCATAAAATATAAAGTGAGCTTTGATATATTACCTTCAGCCATCTAAAGTGGGAGAATATAAACACCAACCACAATATGTAAAGCAAGAAGTCTGTGACCCCAAAGTGGGCTTTTTTTGCATTTACAGCAGTGCAAATAATGAAAGCAATATAAACTCACTAACACAAGCTATTAAACCTCTGAGGCCAAATATATCCTTCCATCTTCTGTTGATATAAATGTGTTTCTATACCAGACCAAAAGATAAAATTTTGGACTGTATTGACCAACCAGCATCCAGACAAGCTAGAGACCAATCAGTTCAAATCCCATCTTATAATCCCTATTTATGAATTTGCTGTTCTGAACACACAATTCTGTATCTCTTTAAAAGAACTACATCAGAGATAGCAACCAATATAATATTAAAGAAACCTAACCCAAAGCTTGTTCTAAGGTTACTCAAAGACACCAATTTCTTATCAATCAAATCACTCAAAACCAAGATTATCACCAGATATAGCAACATTAACATCTGCATTTACCTCAACTCACATCACAACCCAAATGTGAGAACACCCAAAAAAACCCTCAGCTCCAGAACCAAGTCCCTCCCACTGCCAGTGCACAACTGACCACAAAAGTCATCAAAATTAAGTCCCTGATTCCTCTCTGGGGCTGCTTCTTAACTTAATTCTTTTATTTGCAGAAATAGGAAAAAACACATAGGTGTGAACAAACAGAGGAAAAATGAAACCCCACATTTCCACCCTCTCTGTTCAGTGGGTTGCATGAGAAAATAGGAAAAGTTGCTATTTTTTAGGTACCAGATGCCTACAGATGGCATTCTGGCCCCTTTAACCCTCCCTGCAGCAGCTCAAGCACACCAAGGGTTATAGGTGGGAGGTTCACCCTGACACTGCAAAGATGTGACTTGAAACAGGAAAAGCAAAAGGCCTCTCAGAAACTCCCCTGGGAAAATCTTGCTTGACAGACAATGGAAGGAGCCTAAGAAGGGCAGTTTTCTTAAGTACATCAATACTAAAAAAATGCAATTCAGTATACAATCTGCCTGCTCCAATAAATCACCTTCTCTTGTCCCTCCCCTGGATATTTCTGTTTGTAGGTACGTTGACATATTTGTGACAGGGAAAAGAAAGGAAGGAAGAAAGGAAGAAAGGAAGAAAGGAAGAAAGGAAGAAAGGAAGAAAGGAAGAAAGGAAGAACTATTTTTGTTAACTTTAGTAAATGAGCTAGAATAAACTAATCAGCTTTGTCACCTTCCCAAGATGAAACATCCAAAAATTTTATGAAAGAAGAACTTTTAGTTTTCAAGAGCTAGTCAGTGTCTTAAGAAGGCAGTTTTATACCATTTCTACAAGCCAGATGATTATTAAAAATATTTTGCATGATCTAGATGCACAAAAGTACTGAGACATTGACTGTGCAGCATTTCAGACTGTAAATGCTAGGATGAGACATAAACTCTTTGCTTATGTTTATGAAGACAAAACCTCATGTTTTAAAGATTCCCAACTTGGAAACCAGAACCAAAGTAACAAAAGCTACTGAAAAGAGAACAGGAATGAAACCCCTCATTTGCCTTCCACAATGGAGTAAAATCTTCTCAGACCACTTATCCTGGACATGGAAGACCAGATTCACTGTTCCCACCTGTGCCTCCATGCACACGTCATGGAAGAAAGTTTATTTGGAAACCTACAGGCTAATTACTGGTGGACTGAGTGATTCTTACTTATCTCTCTTTAGAAACTCTGCCTACAGAAAAAAAAAGCAAACAAACAAACAAAACCCCAACAAAACCCCATAATATTGATTAAGTAGCAACATAAGAATCTGATTTAAGAGCCCAGCAATTACACAGGTTGCCTGTGATCAGAAAGCAGCCTAGAAGCCAGTGCATATTCCCTCTGGAACAGTCAGTAGACAACATGCAGAAAGCAGTCTCCAGCCCAGGAATTGAGATGTAGGACTCTTCCCATTTAACTGAGCTCTTAATCATTAAAGAGGCAATTTTCCTTCAGGTTTTCTTCTCAAAAGAATGGCAGATTATTTTTTAGACATGTTTATATGGAGAGTACAGAGCACCTTAAACTCTCTACAGAGATAAAGCAGAGATTTAGATTAGGTATTAGGAAGAAATTCTTTATTGTGAGGGTGGTCAGGCACTGGAACAGGTTTTCCAAAGGAACTGTAGCTGCTCCATAGTTGAAAGCATCCAAGACCAGTTTGGATGGGGCTTTGAGATAACTGGTCTAGTGCAAGGTGTCCCTGTCCATGGCCTGGGGGTAGGAACGAGATGATCTTTAAGGTCTCTTCCAACCCAAACCATTCTGGGCTCCTATGATTCTATGATTAATACCTTTCTCAGGTAAGCTTGGATTGTGCCTCAGCAGGGACTGAGCACACATTTAAAAGTGATCTAAGCACTGCACAGCAGTGAAGTTTGACTTAACTACTTAATTCTACTTAGTTAATGAAAGGAAACATGCTCATTCCACTGCAATTTTAGGCCAGGCAGTGGGAAGTGAATAAACTCTTTGTTTCCTAAATCATATTTACCCTTACTCATCTTCCACTGCATCAACACTGGGGTTGCTCCCTCTGCTTTGTCAAGAAAGGACAGATTTGGGGTCATGACTGGATGGGACAGTGAGAAGTCAATCATCTTTAGGTTTGGAAACAGTAGAAACAGTAGAATGCAAAGCAAAAACTTCGTGTTTCATAGTGTTTTAGTGAAGGAAACTACAGATCACATTCTGTGGCAGGACTTCATAAAATGCATACAGAATTTTTGTGTTGCATATAGAAGTCAAACAGCTTAATGCAGACTCAGAAATGTCCTCACATGTCTAGGTAGTAGGGGAATAGAGGTACTATATAAATATAATAAATAAAACTATACTTAGGCGAGGATCTGTAGCAGACAGTAACACAAAATAGCCCAATTGCATTTAGAAATCCATCATGGTTCCCTTTTATGTTAGTGTAGAGACTCCGAACACAAGTGGAAATAAAAATGAGCTTCTGTTTTAAAAACAGAGCAGACTGAAGGCAGTTTGTTTAAAGCTTCTGCATGATTGTGAATTAGCGCTGTAGAGGGCTAAATGTAGATGCAGTTTCAGGACAGATGCAGGGGAAGAAGCTTCCAGCCAATGTAAAGCAGTACACATTCTGGAAAATGAGCTTCCAAAAATGTTCCCTGCTGTTTTGGGCTGAGCTAAACTGATATGCAGTAGGAGAGGACACTGCATTTCTCCTGGAAAATGAGAAGCACATGGTAAATAAAATTGTCAGAGTTTTTGCTTGGAATTGAAAATTGTTGAAGGCTAAATTCTTTAATGTAGGGGGTTTATCAACAGAAGCAGAATCTGTGGTTTCTATCTGAGTAACAGTGAGGTCTGTAAAAGGTACTTCCTGCTGATGAAATTATATAGCTAGAGATTTCAGTCCAGATTTTGTACTCAGGAAGCCCTTGAAAATTTGTTTGCCACTGTCGAGCTGTGGGAATTAATAGATCTAAAATTAATTGCTGACATATTTTCGAGGCAGTCCAAATCTGTCACTGCAAAGATCCTAGTGCAAGTGGGATGGAGAATTGTCCCCCTGTGTCACAGTGGGCAGGAGAACGGGCATTGCTACAAACAGCAAGCTGTTTTCCCTAGGCTGGAAGGCAATTTACACTCCAAGATGGCACTGCCCTCTCTGTACCACCGTATCCTTACCCCCCAGGGGGATAGGTCTGTAAAGGGTTAAAATTCACAACCAGGCGGAAACACCAAATAAATGTAGTGGTTGTCACATTCACAGAATTTGTTTTGTGAAACGTAGTGTGGGGATCTAACATTCATTTTAGTGGAATAAGATTAAAAGACAGGCAAAACAGGCTCAACTTAAAAATAGAAACAGATTTATTAACATACACTAAAGGGTAAACAAACAAACAAAACACAAAACCTTTTTAAAGACACCCCGCTCCTCCCTAGCAACAATCTACTTTTCTATGAAACAATGTAAAGACACAAAGCATCAGAACTCTTAAGTCAGTAGCATTTATAAAAAAAAGTCTTTCATTCAGTCTTTTGGCTGAATGAAAGACAGACAAGTCCCTCCTGATTCTTCTGGTAAGTTTCCACAAGAGACACAGCCTGTTTGTGGCTTCCAGTTCCCACAAATGCAGCCCGCCCGACACTACACCCAAATGTAGCCTTTCCTATGGCCGCATAAGGGTTGTGGACTTAAAATGGGGTTTCACCTTTTAAAGATGCACAGCTTCACAATAAAGGACTTCTTATTCTTCACTGGTGACAAGGCTTCAAGACATCTCAATAGGACCACTGCATCAATTTCTAATTCAACATCCATTTCAGAAAAATTCAAATATTATAGTTTCTAATTCAAATGTCCACTCAGTAAAAATCAGACACCCTTACTTGAATCTGGAAAAACATCTCCCCGTTTTTAATCCATGAATTAAAAGGAAGAATTACAGTCTGTTACCATGAATTAAGGAGATTTAAAGCCCAAAACTAAGGCAACTTGTCATCTTTCCCACTCAAGAAGTCATCCTTTCTTTACTGACTTTGATATCTTCATATTATCCCTGTGCATACCTCTGATTTAGCCTTTCTTCTCTCTTTGAGGAGGGGTAGAGTTTAAAACAGTCTCAGTCGGTGTTAAGAAAGAGTTAATGTTCAGGAACTTGCCCGGGCATGCACATGCCACGTGGTCTCAGCCGCGAGCTGCGCCATCTCTGAAAGCCTCAAATCCATGAGCTGTAGAAAAAGCTCAGAAACAGCGGCCTGGGTCTTCTGTCCTTTTCCGCCCCTCAGTCTTATGGGGTGCGTTTTTAGCCCAGCCTGGGCTCGGTGCTGGTCTCCGGGTACCCGGGGACTGGGGGAGGGGGCCAGGGCCATCTCCCTCGGCAGCGTTTGCGATGCTGGCTCTCGCTCTCCTCCCCGTGGCCGCGAGCAGCTGCCGAGGCTCAGAGACCCAGCCCGGCTCGGCTCGGCTAACGCAGGGCTGGCCTCGGCACGGCCGCCCCCCAGCCTGACTCCCAGGGCTGGCGGGGCCCTGGGCCTGGGCCCCTCCCGAACCGGCCGCCCTGGCACCATGGCTGGGTCTGTCGAAAAAAGGGGAGAAATCTCCCAAGATTCCTGTATTTAAGCGGTGAGTCCCCAGGGGTGTACACTTTTTACCTGATTGGCCAGTCTGACTGCCAGTTCCAAAGCACATCATCGATTGTTTTTTCTACCATTCATGCTAAACCAATACAAGGTCACAGACAGCTAGCCACTGTAGTCACAACTTTCCAACATCTCTCTTAATTTTCTGTGTCTGCCCCAGTGAGGAATCTCAAAAGTATCCAATTATCAGATGCTGGGGACTAAAAAATCATTCCCCTTTGTAATGGCTTAGCAGTAACATCATGCAAAGAAGGAGCCCCAAATCATTCATTCTGCAAAAAATATCCAAATTTCTACTTTTAGGATTTTCTTCATGAAGATGATGAATGTTATGGTCCTGTTACTTGAAGGCCAAAACCTTACAAGTAATTTAAATGGTACAACTTACATGTAGGCAGCAATTGCCTCTTTTTCACCTCTGTACAAGGAAGGGGAAGATTTAAACACAATAGGAAGGAATGTAAATGGAACAAAATCAGAAGTCCTAAAATTAATGATGACCTTGAAGAAACAGTTGAGGGAACAAAAGCAGTAAAAGCATTTAAAACCATCAGAGTGCCACAACAACATGAACATCAGCTGTGATCCTGCAGTCTGATGTGGACAGCTGTTTCCAGCGCCCTTCATCTCTATGGAGAGTGGTAAAAATGTTTCACCTCCCCACATGCATCTAACTGGGGTCTGAGGACCAGAAATTACTATGAGAGGCTGGGAATGAGAACATCTGACAGGGGAAAAAAGATCCACAAGAAAGCGTGACTCCTGTGAATCAAAAAGCAGCTCCCTCTCCTTCATGGGTGGCATAAAGCAGCATGAGAAACATGAAGGAAACATTTTTGAAAATGTAGTCCTAATGCTGGGTGGAATTTTTCCGTTCCCAAAATAGCCTGAGTTGTTACAAGTGCAGGTGGGAGTTTCTGCTTCCAGGAAATTGCTTTGCCTTTCTGAATAACACAAAGGTTTCTTCAATAAGTAGGCCTCTGAAGAGGTAGAGCGCTCCTTTAGGGCATGTTTCTGTCCTGAGGAAATCAATGAGAGTGTTGCTATTAACTGTTTTGGGAGCAGGATATGGCCCATAATCTGATTAACAGATGCTTTGAGTCTGTGTAGACTGAGTTTTCAAAGACATACACAGATAAAAGACTTTTACTTTCATGTCACACTTATCTTTCTTTGTTGTAGCGTAAAAGTCTGTAAAATGTTACCTTACTCTTAGCTCATAATACAGCTGTTTTACTTATGCTCAAAATATTTCATCCTGCCAGGGCCATCATGGTGGATAATCTAATTATATAGTTAATTCCACAGATGCATTGTGGCCTTCAGGGAAATGACAATTTGGGACTAGATGTTTCACTTCAAGCATGGCTAAGTGCTGACAGAGAAGTGGAGCAGCAACATCCCTCCCGAGCAGCAATACCAGCCTGACACTTTTGCTATTCTACTGAGATTTAGGAAATGTGCTGAGAAGGGAAGGCCGTGGTTTATCTCTTTGGGCTGAAGAGAGTGAAATTCTTGGTGGGGAGATGGACAGTCCTTATTGGGTTTGCCTGGCTGGGTGGTGGGGGACTACAAGGGTGGCTTTTGTGAGAAGCTGATGAAAGTTTCCTCCATGTCCAGCCAAGACAATTCCAAACAGCTCCAAGACTGGGCTGGCCAAGGCTGGACCAGTCAGAAATGGTGGTAACACCACTGTAATAACATACCTAGAAAGGAATAAAAAGGTTATTGCATGCTGGAGTCCAGGGCATGTGGAAAACCCCTCAAACTGCCCTGGGTGGTCCCAGACCCTGGCTGGGACCCCAGGAAAGCAATGTCTTTGACTTTAGTCCATGGGGAAAACTTCCATCACTCAGAGATGAATTGAAAACAACAAAGATTTAAAATAAATAGTAGTTTAGTTTGTCACAGGGTAAAATTTGTAGTTTTGGGTTTTTAATATAGACGTAGATCAGAGCAAAGTAGAAAATTTTAAGCAGTGTCTCATCTTCTTCTTCTCCTCCATCTCCTGCTGTGACAGTGGTACATAGGCATTGGTAAAATGGATTTGATGTAGAAATTGCGTATTTAGAATAAGTAGTAGTTATTACTACAAAATTCTAAATATAGTACATTTTAAGAGTTAATTAGGTTAGAAATCTTCAAAAATAACCTTAGATTCTCTGTCCGTGTTCCTGTAGCTGCATTTTCTTCAGCGTGCCAAGTCTACTGAAAGGCTTTAAGATAAAAAATAGAATAAACACCTTTGAAACCAAAACTACAAGTTCCACTCATCTTTTAAACCCTAGTACAAGACTTTAAAAAGAAAAAAACCCTAATTAAGGAACTAACAGAGTAAAAATCTCATCAATTGCACAGAGGTAACTGGGACCAGAGGTCAGAATATGCGAGAGGAGCAGCTCTGCAGACCCCAAGGTCAGTGGAGAAGGAGGGGCAGGAGCTGCTCCAGGCTCTGAAGCTGAGGTCCCCCTGCAGTCCCTGGTGCAGCCCAAGGTGAGGCAGCTGTGCCCTGCAGGACATGGAGGGCACAGGGATTCAGAGATCCACTTGCAGCCCATGGAGGAGCCCACAGCAGAGCAGGGGAATGCCCAAAGGAGGCTGTGACCCCATGGAAACCTGTGCTGGAGCAGGGTCCTAGTGGGGACCTGCAGACCCATGGAGAGAGGAGCCCACTCTGAAGCAGATTTCCTCCGTTACTGCTCTTTAAAAGTTGTTTTTCCTTCTGTGAAAGATGCTGAAGCCATGGTATGGAGAGAGGAACCAACGCTGATTTCCCTTGTGTCTAGGTTTAGCCTCCTCTTCCCAGTTTCCAAGCAGGTATGTCAAAGCTTACCCAGCAGTGCATTAAAAAGTCCTTTCCAACCCTTAAAAATGTGAGCCTCGTTTCTTTAGAGCTGAAGTTTTTCTGTCTATCGGATAAAATTGATTTTGCTCAGGAATCATGCTTCTTACCTTTGTATCTAAGCCCAACAGGACTCAGACTTCAGCTCCTTGCAGGTGCTGTGAGTTTTTCTTCTCTCTGCTGACACTCATGGTCTTGTTCATAGTCCATCAGGTTTGGATCTCAGTCACAGAGCCTTACACTACACCTAGAAATATGTGGAAATAAAAAAATCAAGCAACTTGGTGTGTGCCAGAAATAAAACTGAACTTTCAACCTAGAGGTTGACAAATTCCATTTACCCTGAATTTACTCCTTTATGGCACTGAGGTTGGAATAAGGATTTCTTCTCTTCATTGGAAAGGTGGGTTGAAGTTGTTCTAAGGTGAAGGTGAAATATGTCTTTTTTAAGTGGCCAATATGACCTTAAGTGGTTTTGTTGACAGCTGGCGCCAACCCTAACCCCTGCAAAACCCCTCTACAGATTTTTTTTTTCCCTTTCTGCTTCCAAAAAAATCCACATACACTTCAGAGAGCAGCAGGGCTCACTCTCTACAAGAGGAGTACAAGAGACAAAAGCCTCAACCTGCACCAGGTTTAGAGATTGGATATTAGGCAAAATTATTTCACTGAAAGGGTTTTCAGACATTGAAACAGGCTGCTCAGGACAGTGATGGAGCCACCATCCCATGAAGTGCTCAAAAAAGCCATATAGATATTGTGCTTAGTTGTGCCATGGTTCAGTGGTGGGCTTGGCATTGCTGGATTCATGGTTGGACTTGATGACCTTAGAGGGCTTTTCCAACCTTAGTGATTCCATGATTCCAAAAAATAGCATAGAAAGGGTTGTTACTGCTCCAAGGGCAGTTGCAAACTACATCTGATGCTCCACCATAGGAACAGCTACAGATTTTGCCCCTGAGTAATTGCAGAGGATGTTGAGACTTCATAAATGTGTGTAATTCGTGTGTGTCTCTAGTGTTTGGATTGAAGTCTGTTAGTGTTGTTCTTGTGCAATTTCCCGTCCATTTTCAAGACCAGCATGGGGCATCTTGGTGTTTCCTGACAAATCATCTCATTTATCGTTGGTTCTGCTACAACAGTGGGCAAAAAAAGCCCTGTATAATTCCTTGCTGATCACAGAGGTTGAGTTCTTCAAAATCACTCAGTGCTGAGATGTTCATTCCCAGTGATGTCAGAAACTTCAATTGCCTGCAGCAGTGTGGAGACTGGTGTGCATCTCCATGCAGTCATTCAGGCAGACAGAATGAAAGGAGTTTGTATTCCCAAATCCCAAACTGCCATCCTAAAATCTCCCTAACATGAGGAGTCACTCAGCCTCACCTCACTTATTTTGGTCTGAGTTGCCCAGGCACTTAAGGCTGCATGTGCACCGAACTCCTTTTCTCCTGGCAAGGCCGGGTGAAACCACCCTCCCTGGTGTCTAGACAGCTTCACAGACTACGAGGAGATGCTCCTCTTCCTGGGTCTCATGGAGAGGCCAGACTGTCAGGCATCATCAAAGCATTCCTGACATGAATCAACAGGCTCAAAAGCCCTGGAAGAAGCACTGCTGACTACTGCTTTGTGACTGGCAGAGTCACCTTGGCATTTATACCACAACCTTTAGGCTACATCACTTGTCTAAGCACTGGAAAACTTAAGTGTTCATTTCCTAATTTAGCTTGTTATTACTTCCATCTCCTAGAAAATTTGTCTGTAGTACCCAGACCAGAAGATATTTGGCAAAGAACAACTGCCTTTCCTGCTGATTGTGGGCAACACCTGCAACAGCAAGATCAAGCTGAAAGAAGTCTTGATCTTAGTGCAGGGCTCATGGCAGTCACCTGGGAGAAACATGCTGGGTCCTGTTCCAAAGCCTCTTTCCAATATCACCTCTGACACTTAGCTGTGATGATCATTTGCTTGAAGACAAAAACATTCCAGTATACTTGAAGCAGCTATTAGGAAGCCCAATTATTTCTGAGTGCTGTAATTATGGTGCTGGAAATTTAGGTTCTTCCTAGTTTATTCTTTATTCCAGTTCCTTTCTCCAACACTTTAATTTTTTCCCTCTCTGCCTCTCTGTCTCTCTGCACAGTCTAACACACACTTCCTTCACAAGAGAGGAGGGTGCTTTCTCACAAAAACTTGAATGACTTCAGGAAGGGAGGGGACTTTTTCCTTACATAAAGTGGCACATATAACTACCTTGGGCATCTTTAATGTAGACTTCTGCACCCGGGCCAGTTTCCTCAAACTCCATTGAGAAACAATTGAGTTAACTGGTTTATTTTTGCAAGTACTTTAGGATGTGAAAAATTATGCTCAAATGCTTCCTTTATTTTCTGAACTTGACACTAAAGGCAGCTGAGGGAGACTGGCTCGTGTGGAGTTGCCCACTACTGATATTTAAACCTTGGTGCATCTCACCCTTCACATTTTGCAGGACCTTATTTACTAGAACTATTTGCAATGACCCAAGGCAATCAATCCATGTACCTCTGAACTGAGGAAAAATTGGATTCAAGAAGAGATCAAACTTTTTACTCTAATGTAATTTCTAGTCTTAAGGTGTATTTTATCATTTTCTTCTAGGAAGTCTAGTCAGATACCCCTCCTGCTGTTTCTGCTGGTGAGAGACTAAGGCATGATTGTGATTGATGAATCTCTTCCCCAAAGAAGTGGAATTGCATCTGCTGAACTTCTGCTCAGAGGAGGAGAGAGCTCATAACTGGCTGAAAACCTCCTCAGGAATGCTGACACATGCTACACTAATTCACAAGAATGTGAAAGCAATCTCCTGGACATGACAATTCAGTGACTGGCTGCAGTTAGCAAGTGATTGGGAGCATGGTCTAAAACGTCAGCCTCTCATTTATCTCAGGCTAAGTGTTGACAAAACACTTTTCAGACTCTATGAAATGCAGACATGTTGCAGAGGCATCTAGGCAGGAATTTCTTGGCTTTAGCCCTTGGACAACCTTGTACTTAAATAGTTAAAAAAAGTTGGTCAGAGAAATTAATAGCATTAATTATTTTTGGCCATGTGTGTCTGTGTGCATGTGTGTAGAGAAAAAGATAAATATGGTTTTTAATCTGATAGTCTTATGTCAATCTAGCTACATATACCACAGTTTGGAGTTACTGGTGACTTTGCTTTCACCCTAGCCCACTTCTGCCAACAATTGGTTGTGTGGCCATCATGACTTCATAGAAATAGAGAATCATGGAATTGTTTAGGTTGAAAATCATCAGTCCAATCATTAACTCAGCCAAGTTCATCACTAAACCATGTCCCTAGGCACCATATTCTCTAAGCACCATATTCTGATATTTCATGAACGCTTCAAGGGACAGTGATTGCAACACCTCCCCGGTCAGCCTGTTCAAGTGCTTGACCACTCCTTCAGTGGAGAAATTGTTCCTAATCTCCAATCTAAATTTTCGTGGTTGTAAAAGATCCCCTGGAAAATTTAACACAGGTTTAGTAAAACATCTCATCACTTTTGCGATAAGCAAAGGTGGAACCACTGGCATGAGGAAGGAGAAGGTCAAGTGCCTCTCAGCATCCCCCATGGAGGTTTTACTCCGGGCTGTGAATGCTTCTGGCACGTCCCTGCTGAGGCTGCACCTGAGCACGAGGTGAGACCACAGGATCCTGCAGCCAAACCACTTCATCTTCTTGTTTACCAGCCTTTAAACAAGTCACTGCTTGGCAACCTGCATTTTCAGCAGTGCTCAGGGACAAATTTTTAAGGCTCACATGTTGAGCTGTGTTTATAAGACTGCTCCATACCTGCAGTTCACCCAAGATTTAAGAGTTGGTTGCTACCTTATTTTACTCCCATGTAAAAAAAAAAGAGTGAAGAATCAGTTCCTCATGGGAAAGACATAATTTTGAATGGAAAAATGCTGCAGACCAGTATTTTCTAAGAGGGAAACACAAGTTCATTTACTATCATATCTTTCACAGAAATCTCACAGGAGTTGTGTTCGGTTTAGGTTTTTTGATGGTAAAATTAACAGTTTAAAAAAAAAGGAGAAATAAATATAAAGAATTCAGGAAATAAAACTTATGCAGAATCTTAAAACTTCTTCCACATGTATGTTTGCACACAGAAAACCTGGCGAAATTATTTTGACGCATTATTAGGACCCAAAACACGGTCACTTCAATCAAATGGAGAAGGACAGTGATGTCATATTAACTATTTCTTTTCACTATTTCAGGCCCATAGGTTCTCTCTCCATACCATCCCTGGGTTTTCTTTTTCCATCTTCTTCCTCCTTACAGTTTCCCATGTTTTTGGCGGGATAGCCCAAGGGCTGTTCTAACCAGTGCCAGGTTGTTATTCCTATTTGCACAGGAGAGAAGATAATCCTGCAGAGCTTCTTTATACAAAATTAAAATGAAAGCTTTGTGCCAATCATTTCCTTCATGAGCAGACCTTAGCTCCACATAGGATATTTGTATTTTCCCATTCAAGGTATAATAGTTTTGAAGGCTGGACCTTTAAGAACAGTTGGGTATCTGGTCTGATAGACAGAAGAGCTGTAGTCCAAACCCTCCCCTCAAATTCAACTTAAATTTAGCTGTTAGCAATTTACAATTAATTCCCTGGCTTGAATTGGTTGTCTTCTCTGATTAAACAAAAGTAATCTCTCTAAAGGTAGAAGAACATTATATTGATGTAAATGTAAATATGCCCTTCAACACTTATTCTCATGATAATAAAACAAAGTCAAAGGTTTCAAACAAAATTTACTGAAAACTCATTTATAACAATTTTTTGTATAAAAATGAAGGTGTCCTAAGTTACAATGTAAAATATGCCCAAGGTATGTATTCTATCACTACCTTCATGAGCTGTTGAAACCAGGTGGGGCAGTGTTTCCCTTGTCCTCACCCTCTGGAATATCTTATGTTAATGGGCCCATTAATGCTCTGCTGTATGACTCATGGGTAACTCCCTCCGGGAGTTATCTCTGGTTAATGGGCAATCAAGGACCCATTGCATGACTCATAAAATTACATCGTTCCATTGTGAGATGCTCCTCCCATGGGGAGGAGCCAAGCATTCCCACCTGGATATAACCCGGGATAGCACAGGGGGCCCTTACCCACTGGATTCCCAGAGGACAGGAGCTACCGGACTTTTCTACAGGATCACTGCTTCAACGACACCACTTCATCCGGACCGCTACCAGCGCCCTAACAGGTTGTATTATTGAACTTATTTTATTTTACCCTTTTTTTTTCTTCCTATTAAATTTTATTTCTGACTTGGAGTCTCTCACTCGTTTTGCTTTCAAACCAGTACAGAAGGGTACAAGGTACAATCTAAACTGAGTCGTTCTCTTTGCAACTTGTCTTCTTACCATAGTCTCTTATTCCAAATATCAGCATTTATTGACATTTAGTTATGCAGGAAAAGGCTAGTTTTGAATGGAGACATTGACTGCGGATGCATCTTACTGACATTGGAACATACTGCTTGGGTTATGGTCTTGTGGATGGAAGATGCACAAAAATGGAATGAAAATGAGAGATCAAACTCTGTTCTTTGCAAAACACTGCACTAGCAGACTGTCTGTAGCAAAAATTGCACCAAACATGTCCATCAGTTATAACTTTGTGTGATTCCCCCCTCAAAGCAGACTTTCCCGAAAAAATGTCAGAAAAATTCCTGGGGTATGAATGTTAAATCAGTGGGGTTTGATTTTTGAAGGATGCGGTTCAAATTTGACCTCATTTCTTAGGTGAGGGTCCGGCCGTTATCTCAGCCAGTGACAAAATGAGACAGTCCAATTATGTAACTTTTTGTATGGTTATAGGACAATTCAACTGGCAGTGATCTAAGTCCAACACGCTGGTTGAAGTAGGGAGCAGGGCCAGCTATGACACTCCTTTATTTGTATAATTTCCAAGTTCTGAAAGTAGACAGATCACCAAACTATTTCACTACAAATTTCCCTATTTTTTCTGTCCTGATCTTCAGGTTCATGCCAAATCATGAACTGCACAGGAAAAATATTTGCTTAAGCAAATGACATAAAAACTTGGTGCCAAAACTTGACACATGTTGAGCAATTCCTTACAAATTCTTCTGATGTTAATTGGTTATGAAGATCCTGTACAAATCCCTAGCCCACTCTTATTTCAGCTCCTATTTCTCTGTGATTCTTAGTCACACAGAATCACAGAACTGGTAAAGTTTGGAAGGGACCACTGGAGGTCATCTACTTCAAATTCCCTGTTCAAGCAGGAGTGCTGCCCTAGAGACGTTACTCAGAATTGTGTCCTGATAGCTGCTGAATATCTCCAGAGAAGCAGATTCCAAAACCTCTGGGCAAATGCATCCAAAGATTTCCTTTCCAGACAAATGTAATAGTTGCTCACACTGTGAAGCTCTGAGACCCTCAGGAGAATTTAATAATAAAAGAATGGGACAGAAAACAGAATCAAAATATTTTATCCGTTGGTCTTGTCCTAGAACCAGAACAACTGAGTACACTAGACCCAGATCATGCTGCAAAATATAAAAGTAATCTCAAGTTTTGGAGTTTGGGGGGTTTTGGCAGCTAAATGTACTGTTTTCTTTTGTTTTCCAAGTTGTGTGCACTGTCATCTGCAATATCCTTTGATGGCGGAATGAGCTTGTGGATTGAGCAGTTTGTAGCTTGCTTTGCTTTTCAAAAGGAGTCTCACATATACACATACAAGTTGATTATTTTCCTTCCCTTTTCTTTTTTNTTTTTCAGTCAAGAAGTGAGTTGGATTTTTCCTTTTTTATCATACTTGCATAGTTACCTTCCTTTTTTTTTTTTTTTTTTTGTAAGCACAATAGTGATTCAGAGGGGCTGATTTGTTACTTTTTTTTACAGTGTTCTGAAACCATTACACAGCCTGCATGTTGTGAATTGCTCAATAGTTCTACCCCATTTTCCTCCCCCTATTAACAGGTTATCAACTTGCCATGCTCTCTGCTTTAGATTCAATCATTGCTGGTGCGCAAGGAAAGCCTGCAGCAACCAAGCAGGGCATTCCTTCCTTCTGTATTTAACAGTTAATTGCAAACCTGTTCCTTGAAGTACTGCCACAATTCCTTGCTTCGCTGCAAAGTCTTTGATATCAGCCTACTGCTTTTGGAAAGATTACAACCTGTGCACTCGGTTACCCTGGTCAGATGTGCACAAGAACATCAAGTATGAAAATAAAATTGCTCTCTCCAGTGCATATGAACCCAACAAACCTCTCAATTGCTGTGTTAGATATGCTTCAAATCAGTGCAACCCTGCAGGGCAGGGGCTTTGGGGAGAATGGAAATTTCCAACCAGGGAGCTGAACTTCTGGGTGGGAAGGGAGGGATGAAATGGAGAGGGAACACAGAACATGGAGCATTTCTCAAATATTTTGCCAAAATTTTGTTCACACAAAATAAAGATCTGTCATCCCCCCAGTAGCTTTACATTGAGTGTTATTCACCTTTCCAGTAATGTAAATCCAGAATGGCACCCTAAGCAGGATTTTAATCCAGATTTATAACTTCTCTTAGGGAAGAGAAAAGACACACACTGAACAGTAAATTAAAATGACACTTTCACACTAAGTTGCTCAAACTAATAACCTATCTATAGTGGGTTAAACCCAGAGCACAGAGCACACAGAACAAAAAGCTGTCCCTCACTTAGGCACAGATGGGCTGAAGCAAATAAAGCCTTACATGACTCAGACTCATGGGAATACTTTGGGTTGCAAGGAACTTTAAAAAGTCACCTATTTCCCCCACCCTGAAAAAAGCAGGAACATCTTCCATTAGATCAGATTGCTCAGAGCCTCTTCCAGCCTGGCTTTGAATGTTTGCATGGATAGGTCACCCACTACATCTCTGGACAACCTGTGTGTCTCACCCCTCACTGCAAAAGCGTATCTTCCTTATATCTAATCTAAATTGAACCTCTTTTACTTTAAATCCGTTACTCTTTGTCCTATCACTACAGGATCTGCCAAAAAGTCTGTTCCACTTGCTACATCGTGCTAATATTTGGAGTCCATTTAAAATTATTGATCTTTTTTATAGTCAGATTTGTGTTACTTGAATGTCCTCAATACCTCTAGCACTTCCCTAATATTTTAGTGGAGTCCATGTCAATTTTAATGCATTGCCACAAGTGTGTCTGTTGTCTGACATTAGAGATTTGTGCATAAATGCATAAACTAACTAGGTATTGATTTTCTCTTTCTTTTGTGGAAAGAAGAGTTTGAGTAGAGTGAGATGAGGAATTGCTGACTGCATTGGAGGCTTGGAAATATCTTTGGCTCCAGCCAGTCTTACCTGGTTATAGTCCAGGATTTGCACAGGCTGCAGATGTCAGTCCATGGTGATTTACTTCATTTGCAGATTACTCTATAACTTTGAATACTGTTTGACTAGGAGGACCTCCTTATAATTTTGCAACTTCTCCATGTCCTCCATCTAAATGTTGCACTACTCCTTGTGCAGACTGGGATATTATTTGTCCATCCACACAGTTCACCTCCTGCTCACATGTGCTTATGTGATAAAGTCCAGTAATCTTTTCGTTCTAGGGTAAGCATGCAAAATCCATCTTCAGCCTGGAAATCAAGGTCCATGGCCGGAGTTTGATCCTTCAGGTCCCTTCTAACCCAAGCCACACTATGATATGATGTGATTTGATATGATTGTTATATGATATATGATATATATTCTATGATATATATGATACTCCTCCACTCCCAACAGACCCCTTTCTGACCTGTGCACATAATCACCATCCCTGGGGTATTTTGGCAGGGTTAGAGATAAGTCACGACTTTGGGAGTTGTCAGTGAGTTAATGGGCTTGTCAAACCACTTTGCTGCCTCTGTCTAAGTGGGATAAGGAATTACATGAAGACTTTCTGGGCTGAGGTTCAGAACAGGAAGGGAATGAAAAATTCTTGCAGATTTTAGGAGAAGTAGCTAGAAAGATTATCCTCATATATCTGTACTAGAATAACAAATGTCAAACTAAATGATCCACAGCAATTGTATATGAAAAAAAATTAATTACTGAAGAGGCTGCTACAATCACCTTGCAGGAGTGTCTGCTGCAGAAAGTCTAAGGAGCTTAACCAGTGAGTGGACACTCTTACTTTGGATTGAATTCAAATTATTCTATATTCAACAACATTTTCCAATTTGTCTATAGCCTGATTTAATTACGAATATCAGAAAGTATATTATTTCAGTATCAGTCTTAGTGATGTCATATATCTGAACAGCATCACTTTCTACATGATAGGATTGTATCCTGCACTTTAGGAACTCCTACAGAAAAAAATGGTCTTATGCAGAAAATAATCTTCATTTGGGTTTGACATCTTTTCTATACCACTGTTTTGGAGAATGCCTATGGATTGTGTTTATTATGCATATATTGGTGAATGCACTGTGCACATAAACATCTCTTGAACCTTATATCAATGGAACTCAGTTCCAGATATATATGATTTTCTTACCTGTCTGTTAACCATGATTTCTTCTTACACCTGAACACCCTCTTCTGAGATGTTTCAACAGGATTAAGCACTTGTGTTACCAAACCCTCATGAAAAGGCTCTGGGTGATAAACCTGCACATTGCCAGCAATTCTCCCAACAGCAGCTTACATCACTTGAAGAACTCACTCAGGTTTTTCCTTACATAAGTGAATTATTTATTTAAAGACATAAGATTCCAACAGCTGCTTTAGTAAAATGAAGCCGAGCTCCACAAGCAGTGATTCAAACAGAGCTGAGTAATTTTTGCAGTGTTTGGGGTAATATTTACATGACTAGTGGTACTTGCTGCAGTGCAAGCAAAGGAAAATATTTCTTTATTGCTTCTTATTCTCATGTATGAAACTGCAAATTGGAGAAAGACCAAAGAATATGTTCATATAGTTGCATGCACATTAATCATTTTAGAGACTTCAAACAATTGCGTGTACAGAGTTATAAAACTGAGAATAGAAAGGCATGAACTAAAAGCTTGGAACTGAACAAGCTGAAGTGTTGAGAGTGTGTTAAATCAAAAACTGGATCCAGATCTGAAATTTTCAAATGGCATCAGTCTGGCTTCCCAGCAAGTATAACCTAAAGCCTAGTAACAAGTTAAGCCGGAATTTGGGGAAGTTCACATGCCACTTTTAAATCTGAGGGTTTGGCTCATTTCTGGAATTCATGAGTACCAAGATGGATACAACAGGCTAAAGAACTTTACCTTTGACTGCAACAGGAGCAGATTTGTTGCCAAAGCACCTTTGATGTTGGCAGTATTACTACAACAAGCATGGAAACCAACCTATCGATAATGGGTTTGAAAGTTCAACTTAAAATCATCTAGTCCTGAGCTTGCCTTTTGTCTCAGGTTGTAAAAAGAAAAAGATTTCTTCCATTACTCCCCACAGAAGAATAGTTTGTTTCTGAAGAACAATTGACTTTCCAATTTTCCACATCAGGACCTTATTCCCTTTACTGCCGAGTTTACCACAAAAGTCAAAAACATATTCATTTCTCTTTTGTTAGCAATTAGTTCTTCAATACATAGGCAGATGTTACTCTTTAGCTGTAGCCTAAATAAATGAGCTCCTATTTGTCATAAGATGTAATAGATCATGTTCCACATATAATTTTCAAATGACTTCAAGATTAATCATAATAAAGACTCAAGAGTTAACATTCCTTTCATCTACAGATTATTACTGAACATTTCTAATAATCTAGTAAAGTTGTATGAAAAGCACATAAAGAGACACGAAACCAATTTCTCTTCTCGTTTTCTTCAGTACCAAGGTAAAGAAAAAGACAAATCCAACAACGCATTTTTTCTTTCCCTTTTTGCTTTCACACTGAGTGATTTTGTATAAAAGAAAATACATTGCAAGCAGCTAGGAAAGCTTTAAAATGTTGTTCTTGTTTTCCATTTCACCTGTGAAATCTTACACAGAGATTTTAATCTTTGCTTTAGTATTTTTTCCCTGAATTAATTAATTTACATGGAACTAAAATTCCTTTGATACAAAGAAAGAGAACTACAGCCATATTTTACTTTATTTAGGGCTCATTTTATGCTTTTAAATATTAACCGTATTTTTAAAAGGTGAGTTCACTGACAGGCTGGTGATATACCTTGGTAATTGCATACCAGTCAATGATTACTATTGACTGAAACAATTGCACATCCCATCCCAAGGAAAGGTAGGGGAGAGAAAAAGGAAGATGTGAGCTGGGTGTAAGGGTAAAGAGGAGAGAGAGGCAGAATGTGATTCTCAGCAGGTAGGAAAATGTGCAAGGCTTTTTCCTAAGCTCAAGCTGCAGAATTATTTGTCCCTCCTGCTGTTCTCATTTCAGATCAGGTGACACAGGCCGATCACAGATCAAGAAAGTGATCCTTGAGCTGGGACACGTGGGTTCAGGAGAAATGTGGTTGTGGCAAAAAACTCCTGAAGAAATATCAAACAAAAAGCTACAACTCCTTTGATTTTGATAGGTGGGAGTAACTACAAACCAAAGTGACACAAATACCTTTCAACATTTTTACCAAAGCACTCATGAGATGCTTTTTCTTTCCCCAAAATATGACATTTTGTCTCAAACTGACTGCAAATATATGTTGACAGAGTGGAAATTTCACTGTGTGGAAATTCCAGCTTTGGTTCAGACAATCTATATTTGGACAGTCACCAGACTTTGCTTAGCTATTTGTCATTGTTTATATTCAAGATGACCTTTCCAAACAGGCATGAAAATATTTTGTGTCTGTTATTTAAGTTTTGCGCAATGTTATAACTTAACTATTTATTTGATTTAAACTGCTCATATACATAAAAATTATACTGATAATTAGAAAATTAAAATGTTTTCCCTCATCTATACTGAATATACAAACAGCCATGAAATATTTTATTATTTTATGAAATTTTATTTCATTCAAAATTTTATTTCGTTCAAAGTTTTTGAGGAAGAGAACAGATAAATTGAGATGCATACCATCCTTGAGAAAGATTTAATTGGGAAATTGTCAGAGTTCTGAAATAGACCCAAAGGGAAACAAGACTGAAAAAGTGACTGGTAGATCAAGTGATTAATTTCTACAACAGTAGCAAAAAAATTAGGGAAACAGTTGTCCATTCTTCTTGAAGTCAGCTTAATTATGTCACTTGGACTCCAGGATATCTGACCTGTAGGAATTTAAGTGTTATAAATTTAAAAATGAAATTTATTTCATTTTTCCTCAGTTTCCCCATTTACAAAATTGGGACAATGTGTCTGATGTGCTGTGCAGAGTGTGTAGAAAACCTTTGAGAATAAAAAGCAATATTAATTTTATCCCTCTGCATTTTTTTCTCTAAAGACTTGTCATTCATAGATCTTGGTATGCCTTTTAAGTGTCCAACTAAATACTCTGCCCTCTCCACTCTCTGCTCTACAAGCAGAGTTTTGTTCCTGCCAGCTCCTTTTACAACCAGCCAAATTCCTCCATCAGTGGGAGCTCTTTAAAAAGTTTCTTTTCTTGTGACCAACCCATTTAAATGAAGATATAAGTTAATTAGCCCTTGTCTGGACTGATGTTTAGGAGCAGATCCTGCCCTTCCTTAGGAAAACTCTTGAAAAATGAGGCAAACCATCACCATCACCGAGAGCAGGACTCACGCCAGACCCCCTCATTTCTCTGCTTGCTCAAAAATCCACTTTTCTCCATAGCTTTGCTCCATGGATTGGAAAACCTGAATCTTAATGGCCTTTCACTGCAAACATCCTTTCAGCACACAGCCCAGCAATTAGTCCCCAGCCATGCTTCACGACCTCTGGCTGCCTCTCTGCAAGCTTTGATCACAACTTTGCTCACTGACACACATCTAATAACCCACCATGGCACCAGCTGAGCTATCAGGTCCTAATTTATGCCTCACCCCACATCCCAGGCCAAATAGGGGGTGTAATTAGCTATTATACCAGCCAGAAGTTTGACCTGACCTCCTGTTCTGAAGTCAAGCAGGGAAAAGAAAAGAGGAAAGCTACTGGAAATGAGTTTCGTGGGTCTGTGTAAAATAAAAATGCAATAGCCATCCCTTCCCAGAAGAGCCTGGGCTGGTTTACAGATTTCCAACGATCACCATCAAAAGAAGAATTTGCTTAATGCCTACCCATTACCTGGAGGTATCATTCTCATTCCAGTAGAATATAGTTCCTGCAAAATCGTGCGCTTCTCCACAGGCATGAGTACAGTCAGATGAACAAGAAATGTTAAGAAGCCCCATGTTTTTCTACATAAATTAAGAAGATGTGGAAAGGTATGTCAAATCCAGAAAGGGTTTTTTTGGGTCCCACCATTTCTGGATTTCATAGTTAATGTTTTTTATACTGTTTCTGATTTTTTTTTTAAGTGGCATAAAAATGATAGGTGACAGCAAGTTGAACAGGAGCAAAGGCAGCTCTATTTCAAGTCTATTTTTTTTAGGCTGAAATGAAATATTGCAGCTCTGAACCCTTGGAAAGGATGTTTATTCTACTCTAAATAAAACTGAAGTATATTTTTAAATGAAACATCACCTCAAATTACTTTGAAAGCATACAAATAAAAAACATTTACATATTTTTCCAAAACTCCTTTTCCTACTGCTTTTTATTATTTTTTTCCCTTCTCAATTGAAACAAACTTCTTTGATCAGCATAAATTCACAAAACATTCCAGTCAACCTACTTGTATAATTCCAATGGGAAAAAAATTCTTGTTTGGATCAACCCCACTGTCTGGTGCAGCCACCGCTCTGGAGACAGAGAGAGAGCAGAGCCTGGCAGAGCTGAGTGGATTTTCCTGCTGCCAAGGATGCAGGAGGACGGTGGGGAACACACTCTCATCTGGCACACACCCAGTGCAGAGACAGCCGCTGGCCAAAGCAGGCAGAAGACAGTTCAGGATGTCTCTCATGCCACTCGGAGCAGGATGAATGTTCTGTGAGCACCCAGCCTCACTGTGCCTGTGCTTCCAGCTGGGACAACCTGCATGTCTGTCTTCTAGAAGAGCAAAGTGACCTGGTACATCCAAAGTTCAGCCCACAGAGCAAAGTCCTTTTGGCACCAAGTGGGATCCCTGGCGTGGACAGAAAAAGGTATGTTGGAGTCCAGAGCATGTGGAAAACCCCTCAAACTGCCCTGGGAGGTCTGAGACCCTGGCTGGGACCCCACATTAAGCACCAAATGACAGGGTTTTCACCCCGCCAACCCCCTAATTAGGGGTTTTCTGTTTTCAAAGTTCCGTACTATGGTTTAAAAGATGAGATGGAACCTGTGGCTTGGTCTTTAAAGGTGTTTATTCTATTTCGTATCTCAAGGTCTTACAGCAGTCTCAGTGCACTGAAGGAAAAACAGCTACCAGAACATAAATAAAGAGTCCGAAGTCATTTTTAAAGATTTCTAATACAATTAACTCTTAAAGTGTACTATATTTACAGTTTTGTACTAATAACTACTACTTATTATAAACACGCAATTTCTACATCAAATCCATTCTACTAATGTCTCTGTACCACCGTCACAAAAAAATAAACAAAAAAAACCCCCAACAAAACAAACATAAAACAACACCCAAAATTCTCTATCTTACTCTGATCTACTTCTATACTAAAAACCCAAAGCTACAAATTTTCACCCTGTGACAAACTAAACTACTATTTATTTTAAATCTTTGTTGTTTTCAATTCATCTATGAGTGTTGGAAGTTTTTCCCATGGACTAAGGTCAAAGGCAGTGCTTTCCTGGGGTCCCAGATGGGGTCTCGGACCCCCCAGGGCAGTTTGGGGGGTTTTCCACATGCCCTGGACTCCAACAAAGATAGGAAAAGCTGGATGGGTTTTTAGTATCTTTAGGCAAAGAGAAGAAGTGAGAAATAAGGAGCATCATTAGCAGGTTGGCTGTTTTGAGTTAACCAGCAGCTGCTGAGGTTTAGAGTGGGTTATTCCAGCTACGTTGCAAGTCACAGTGGTTTTTAAAAGATTTAGTCCAATTGAACTGCTGACGAGTTTACTTGACCAGTTCTCTGTCACATGATGAAGGAATGGAAACAGCTGTCTTATGTGTTTTCATAAAATTCTTGTCACAACTGTTATCCTTCCATTTGTGCTGCACACTCAGAGAAACCACTGGGGGGTGTTGCCCTAGAATAGTCTAAAATAATCTAAGTTACATATCAGTGATACACAGAGGCTTCTATTGTGGCGTTCTTCTTTTTGAAAGAAAAGTTTGTTGGGGATTTTAAACGTGTCTTACAGGGGTTTTTTTAATTTCCCTATAGTATAGATGAGAGAGAAAAAAGGTAGCAAGAAATAATTAAAAAGGAAACCATGGGCACAAATGTGAAAAGTGTTTTATTTTACACAACTGCTCTTTGTCTTTGGTGCTGTATTCTACATTTTATTTCACTTGGAAAAACTCTGATGGTCATATGTGAACTTTTATACACTGGGAGGATGTCAGGTTTTGGAGTTCATTCCAGTCCCTATCTGCAATGAGCCATCAAGGACCTGGTCTCATAACCCCAGCTGACCTAAAACTGCTCCTATCTACTCCCTGCAAACTCTTCAGAGAGCAACTTAGGACTTCTTTCACGACCTCTCCGACAGTGGTGTCCCATGTCTTGGATCTTGAAACACCATGGACATACTGCTCCTGACATACTGAGGAATACACACAGAGTTTTTGTTGCAAGAGCTCTGACCACAGGAAATCCAAATTATGTCCTCAGAACATTGCAGTTCAGAAAAACTGTCCCCTTTGTTTCCCTTTCCTGCATTAAGCGTTTCCTCCTTAGGTCCCTTTTCTGGTGGAATGGACATTCCCTAGATGGAACAGGAAACCATTCAAGATCCAGTTCACAGAGGAGGTCAAAGTTTCCAGACAAAAGGTATTCTTCTGGCTTGATGAAGATGAATTCAGTCAAGCAATACTCCCAGAAGGAGCAGACAGCTGATCTTCAGGAAATACCTCTGCCAGCGCCGACGGACTCGCTGTCTCTGGACAGCAGCAGCATTTCTCTTTCAGGGGAGATTCAACAGTCCAAACAAGAGGGCAAGGTTAACAGAACACTGTTAAGGATTGTAAATTTTAGATATCTGGGCTAGACCAGTGTTATTTGTCCAGGACTAATTTGGTTGGGAAAGAGATGTGGTATCTGGAGCACTCCATGTCTTGGCTTTGGAGAGGAGAAGGGTAATGAGGGACAGTGTAGAAGCCCTTGGCCTGCTGTGCAGAGGTGGCTGGAACAGTTTAATCACTAAAAAGCATAATTTATCAGCACTGTGGGCCTGAGATGATTGACATCACACTTCCAAGAAACCTTCAAGTCAGTGCTGATAAAAATAAAGCAATGGTACAAAGAGCACAAGAGAAGTGAAAAAATGAAAAAGACCAAATTATTATCTGAATCATCTGACAGGGACCTGAGCAAGCAGGATGTAACACCTCACCCAAAACCAGATGATGGACAAGGAGGGGGATAATTATTCTACCAAAAATGGGTATAACAAGGTCTGAAAGGTAGAAGTGGAAGCTAAAATAAACATTGACTGGAACAAATTAAGTAATTAAATATTGGAACAACAAATTTTGCCACCAGCCACTTGCTAGACTGATCTGTGCTACAAAGTCAGGATCTAGTAAAGATTAAAGCAAGAATAACTTCAGAGAAGTCCCTTTGCCTTTAGCAGCTGATAGGTCAAACAAGATGACAAAATAAGCCCTTTTGGGTTTAAAAATTGCTGAGCTGATAGTCTTACCAAGACATTAAATGTTCAAGACATTTGATGAGCAACACAGCCACCGTGAAATGGATTAAATGCCTTTTTATTTTTTTTAAGAAAGCATATAATTAACTTATGGAATGTGTTGCCATGGGATGTAAGGGGAGCAAGTATCTCAGATTCTTGTTAAGTACTACACACCTATTTGTATAACCACCTAGTTAAATGGAGATCCAGACAAATTTCCCTGTATCAGAGTATTTGATTAGGTAAACTTAATATGGTTCTCTTTATAAGCATTAATTATTTTCCTCTTGATGGACAGAGAATATCTGGTTCCTATTGCTCTGCTGGGAGATGATAATTGCTAATTTCTGTTTCATCATGCCAGATGTTATTGCAATTTTCACAGCTCCATTTAGAGGCTATTTCTTTGCTCCAAATGGTTTGGTCTCCAAGGAGGATGCCTCAGGCCAAAGGTACCGAGCAAAAATGTTTGAAGGGATCATTTCTTTAAAGATATTTCTGTTCCACTATACAGAACAAATGTTGACCTGGTAAATGAAAAGTATCTAGATTCAAGGCAAGATCTAACCTGAAACTGCTAAAACTGTTCAGAGATATAATAATTTCCATTTTTCCAAAAAATATTGCCAAAAATTAAACAGGCTTGCATGTTTACCTTTGTTCTGGTTCCTAATTTCTTTTTAGCTATTGAAGGACAACTTACTTAAGTAGTAGTGATTACAGCTCTTGGAACAATCTGCTTTGAAAAGAATCACCATATAATATTAATTACAGGCTTCTTCCTACCACCTCATAATCAAAGCCCTGGGAGAATCCATATTGTGAAGTGTGCATCTTATATTTAATAGGTATTTAATTTGAATATTAGTATGGTTGTGTTTCAGGGAAGGCCTTTGCTTAATATTTCTTAGTAACATCTTACACAATCCAATTTCAAAACCTCTCCTTCCTTTTCAGTGTTATTTGCCCTCGGTTATTTTTTGTCAGACATATTCATGGTCTGAACAGCTATTTCACCCTGTATCCTGTACTAAAATTAAAATAAAATTTTAAAAATACATTTTAAAGGGCAGTTATCTACCTAAATAAAATTAATCTTTTTTTATCACAAATGGTATGAGCTCGACCCTTTCTTTATTGAGAAGTTATTTATGTTAAGAACCGCTTGATTTTAAATTAGATACTTCTAAATAAAACATTACTTTTTAAGTTGCTGTTTCAGAGCATTCAAATTAGGTTGTGGGGTTTTGTTGAGGTTTGGGGGATTTTTCTGCATTTGAGGAAAACTGAGGTTTAAAAATCAGAATTACCTGGTGGAGAGATGCTGTTTCCTAGACCACAGAAGAGATTTCTAGGATGGAAGGACAAAAGGCATTATCTTGGAGCAAACAAATTCTTTTCTATTGAGACTTCACAGTAATTTTTTAAAAGTATTTCTTAATAATTAGATTTTTTTATTCTTATACACAGTAATAAACTCCTAATATTGTGTTTCTCAGTGAAACTCTGTTTGACAGCACTGAAAGGTTGTCACATTTATTTTGGTTTTATTATAGGACTTCTTTAACAGAGTCTAGATATCTACTTGCTTTGATTTCTCTCTCAGTGACTATCGTACAGGAAAGATCTTCCTCCTCAACCCACCTGGAGAAGTCTGAAATTTCATTTCAGATTTGGTGAAGTGTCATTCCAAGTGTCACCCCGTTTTCTACTCCATCTGAAACAAAAACTTTTCAGGGAAGGAAAGTGTCACCTTATTCTGGTCCCCTATTGCCTATACTCTAGCGCAGGTCCATTGTCTTCCTCACAGTGATTTTTAGTGTACATTTATCATAAAATCATGGAATGTTTTGGGTTGGAAGAGGCCTTAAAGCTCATCTGGTTCCAGCACCCTGGGCAAGGGCAGAGCCACCTTCCACTAGACCAGGCACGATCAAACCTGGCCTTGAACACTTTTAGGGATGGGTCATCCACAGCTTCTCGGGGCAGCCTGTTCCAGTGTCAAGTGGTGTCAATTAATCTTACAAGAAATGACTCAGATGTGCTGGGGTGTGAGCTTTCCACACATCAGCTGCACCCTGAGCACTGCCTGCCATGCAAACAAAAAAAAAAAAATTGTGGAGCAACTAAACGCCGCTTAAGAGGCATGAGATTCCTTGTGTGTGCAGAAGGACAGGGCATGTCAGAGGAGTGATACACACTGGATTTGTGTCTTTTCTTCCCTGTGAGCCTGGGTTCTGAGTCTGCCCCAATGAAGCACTAAGTATTCCAGGATAAAACAGAATATTCGTGAGTTCACAACAAATTAAATATTTCAGCTGACCAGCAATAAAATCAGATAGTATTTTATAAATTATCACAATGGGAGAAACCTAGTGGTTCAAATATTGATTTTTGAAGCATTATTTACAAGGATAACAGACTCCAAAATCTTTTCTATGGTCTAATTTCAGCTTGCCCTGAGAGCAGAGGCAATCTTGCTGCTGGTATCAAAATCCTGCTGCAGCAGGAAGGTGCCTGATGCAGGCAAAGATGTGATTATCCATAGGAAGGAGAGATCCTATAGCTGTGGTCATGCTGGGGCAGCTGTGCTGACTCAACATAACACCCCCGTGGATGTGACAGCTGCATGGTTTGCAGTTTTGGAAATCCAAGCATCTTTCTGGGTATTAGTCTGGAGGCTGTGGACAAGAAAGAAGCTGCAGAGCAGTGGATGAGGGATTAGCAAGTGCACAGGGGTCACGGCATTAAACAATATGTGAACTTCACAGTTTAGGTCCTGCTCTGGTAAACGGTTAGGAGTTGACCAGAGTTTTTTTCCTCAGCCTATGGCTCTTCTGGAGTCAGTATAGCAAACAGAATTTGTTTGCTGACAGCAGGATCCTGTGATCAGAAATTTGTTTTGTAAATACCTCTGTGTCCGAGGCAGGTTACAAAAGAGCTCATAAGCTAAAAGCAGGCAGAGGGGGCGAGCACAGGTAGATGTGACTCAGGTCACCTCTTTGACTGGACTGTTTTGGAGAGAGGAAAACAGGTCTAATACTCTCTCTTTCTATGCTCATTCCTCACTATGAGTCTGTACTCGATTAATTTTAGACGTAGGCAGGCCAGCTTTGCATATTTAGCTGAAGTTGTTTAAGGAGCTGCTGCTTGCTACAGGTTTTTGGTGCAGGCTTCTGTGACTTCTGCTGAAAGACAGAGTGAGTGCTCCTAAGGGCAAAATAGTCGTAGTTTAAGCAAATCCATCTGTGAGCTTAATTTCCAGCTGTTTCTCTGCTGATGCTGCTCTTACTGTCACAGAGAGAGGACCTGAGGCACAGAGGGCTCAGACTTGTCATCATGTCACTACTGTTTAGTGCAGAAACAGGTAAAATGAAGCAGTTTTATGCTTTTCCATTGCAAAGGTTGCCATGTGTGGGGAGCTCTGACTCACAATTCAAGTGAAATTTATCTGCACCCAAGTAGACCAGCACAATCTACACAAGCTGGTTGCCCTCAGTTCCTTTCCAAGTTAACTCTGAAATAGCTGATCTCCTTGGGCCCTTAACTTCTGTGTAAGATAAAACACACCACCGATGTTTCAACATCTGGCCAGTGGTTATGAAGGGAATCCAGCCAGCCACATCCTAGCTGGATTGCAGGCATCTCCATGCGTCCCTTCTTTCATTTTCTCCCCAGTGTGCTGCTGGGTAGTTTGGTGAGAGTGAGGTTAGAAATGTGGCAACACAGAAAGGCAAACGCAAAACCTTCTGAAAGCTTTTCCTTCTCCAACCAATTTATTGCAACCTGCATCTCCTCGCTGACCGAGCTGCATTAAGTCTCCATGATGGGAAGTCAGGAATGCAGAGTTATTCTCCAAACTTGCAGAAGCAGTGGCTCACGTCCCAAGGAAGACAAACAGCCTTTTGTGAGATAATTTGCTAACACTGTCCCACCCTTAATGTGTATCTGCCCTGTTATCTCGTGACTGGTATGGACATAACCCTGCACACTTTCATCTGACATGCGTGAATATGTCATCCTGATTTGCCTCAGATGGGTGAAGAAGCCAAAGGACTTGTGCCCAAGCAAAACTTGCTGAGCTGAGACCAAAACCCAGTGTGTGTTTTTAATTTGCTGCTCCTGCCTGTTTGCAAGGAGTGGCTTCAGTTCACAGGAACATTTGCAGAGAGGCTGTTTTTCACGTGGTGGTGTCTCTAACCATGTGCAGAGGAACACAAAGAATAAAAGTATTTGTCATTCGCTGTCAACACTGCAGTCAGTGATTTCTGTTAGTCATATCATTTTGGTTAAAAGGGTGGTGGGCATCTGATCAGGAAGAAACCTGCCCTGTGAGTAATTCTACACACTGAGTAATGGATGGTTGTTTAATCTTGCTCTTTTACAGCATTTTAATGAATGCTGTAAAATTCTGCAGTATTTAATGACTAACTTGATGTAAATAAGAATCTGATGTAAATGCTTTATTACTCATCCTGCAGATAGGGAAATTGAGGTATGGGGCAAGTCAGCATCTCTGGGTGAGGAGTCCTGGATCCCAATTCAGCAAAACTTCTGCTAAGCTTAAACAGAAGGCAAAGAGCCCTTCCCACATCTGTACTAACAGGTCATTCAGAAGATTTAATTCCACCTGTGCCTCCTCAGCAAATTTTCTCTGTGAATTCATCTTCCAGTGAACACAAGGTAATGATGTTGCCTTTACAAACCACTTACCGAGCATTTGAGATTTTCAGGGATTGGAATGATTCTTTCTTGGGTGCTTAGAATCTTAAAATATCTGCAGTTGGAAGGCACCCGCCAGGATCATCAAAAACCAGCCCCTGGATTTTAATGCCTCTAACCATAAACAGGACTTTCTCCTGACTCTGCCACCAACGCCACTGGTTAGGAAGAATGATTCCAAATAAATTTTTGGGCTGGAACATATTTTTTTTTGTTTCTTTCAGAATACCTGACTTTCACAAAATAAGCCCCAATTAAAGCTAAATGCTTTCTCTTTCTGGCTCAGACATGAAAACTTTTGACTGTGAATTTTTTTGAATTTTCCTCCATAAAAGCAGCACATATTATGACTTCACTGCAGTGAAAAAAAGCATTAATTAAAATCCCAACTGATGGATAAACAACCAGCTCCAACTTACATCCTGGACACAATTTCCAAAAGTACCTTGTTTCTTCAAAGCAAAACAAATCAAGAGATCCAACTAATATTTAACAGTGCTTGTGTCTTACTGAGAGATGTTTGGGTTGTTTGGTGCTGCTTTGTTGTTTATCTACATGAAGACAGGCAGATTTGTGCCAGTGTTGCAATGCCACCCTTCAGAGGATGTTGATTTTCCTTTTACACCAGGGTGACTCAGTTCTTGCAGGACAGTTTCTCTGAAATTACTTTGTTGTAGTTGGTGGCAAAATTCTGTGCAGGAATTGGCTCTGTCCTTTGGCTTGTAAAGCTGAAAATGTACAAACAACTCTTGCTTTTCCCAATTAATAAATAAAAGCTGTGAAACCATTATAGTGCTACAAAATAAAGACAAATACCTTGTTAGAAAGTAGATCCTTGACAAAAGCAATGAAGCAACTACTCAAAAGCAGTGACTTCTGAACATTTAAAAACAGGTAAATCCATCATGTCTTTTCATGAAGTTTCATAGGGAATAAATCCAGATTAAACACATATTTTAGGAACTACTCTCCTGCAGAGACCCATGAGTCTCTGCTTTCCCCAGGCAGAGCTGAAGTCAGCTTAAAACTCTTCCACTCTGCCATCTTCTTCCCCTATCACAAAATGCTGTAATGAAAATAGAAGCTTTGGATACAATTATATGGAGTTCTAACTATTTCCACCAGAAAAAAAATCTGTCATGTTTTCAATTGGTTTCAAAATAACTTTGAAATGAATTTGACACAATAATTGTTTTAAAGGAAAAAAAAAGGTATTAAATTGAAATTCAATTCTTTGATTGACCTGAGTCTTTTATCATCATTTCATTTCAGTTCCTGGAAAAATCTGAGAGAAAAAACACTTTGTTCTGATTCAGAAAAAGGACTAATTTCCAAATGCTGGAATTTCTCTGAAAGTGGGAACTGAGAGCACAGGACAGCTTTAATCAGTTTTCCACTTAAGGCCTCTGCAAGTGCAATTGCAGCGGAAATTGTAGAAACTACATTGAGATTCAATGCATAATCATTCTCATCTTGTTACAGGGATTCCACTCCCACAGCAATTCCTGGATTTTCCAGCCTCTCATTCCAAGGTTCTTCCCATTTTCTTTGCCATGTGACTCCACAGTGCAATGTTCATGTGCTCTAAGCATTCCTAGTAAGTAGTCTCCCAACTTTTAACAATAACATTGCAAGTATTTTGAGAAAAATAATACTATTTAATAAGGTGGCTTACAAAATATTTTTTTAAGCCACAGGAGTTTTTTCATTTTTGACTCCATAATGCATTTTCTTATCATTGCAGTTATTTTCTCCCTATGAGACCACCTTTCAGCATTAAAATCAATATTTTTAAACCTCCATTTATATCTGCTTGTGTTCCAGTTGAAGAAAAGAGAAAATCAGTGTTTGTCATTTTAATATCCAGTTTATTTTAAGGTCTACAATAACTCAAGTGGGTTTTCCACACTGCTTGATGATTAGTCAGCAGTACAAACTCAAAGCAACCCTTCTGATGGTCATAAGACCTCATTAACCCTGAGATATAAATTAAGACTATGTATAAAATAAAATGAAATAAAAAATAGAAAATAAAATAAAATATTAAAAAATAANNATTAAAAAATAAAATAAATCAGTGACATTATGGCTTCAAGAACTAATCCTGCTGAGTCTGCATTACTGCATAATTTGGCAGCAGTGACTGCTTTGCCTGCTGATTAAGAAATTTGTTAACAAGGCTGAGCCTGAGTAGAAGTGCTTATTTTTGGCATAATGTAAATCAGGCAATGAGTCCTTCCAAACACCATTTACACCTTCCAGCTACTCTGCACTAGAACTTGACGTGGGAATTTTCACCATTCATGATGAATCATTCTAGGAAGACAGTAAGAGCAGGAGAGGAAAATGCCAATTAATAGCTGGATTACTGGTGAAATAAATACTTTTGGTGGGTTGGCTTTAATGTAGTGAATAGGCTCAAGTGCAGAGAAGTGGATTTAATTGAAGTGTATGGATTGAGGTACGCATGGAGAACAGATTTGCTCTATGTAGAGTAACTGCTGTTAGTTAATTTCTGGTATATTTTAATTTTAGATTATTTTTTGTCTCTTCAGCATGTACATACATACACATACACATACATACATATATATCTATAAAATACATACATACACACATATATAGACATTTTCCCTTGATCCTTCTAGAAACCAAATGCAAAATATTGCTTGGAGAAGAGTCTAACTCAGATGAATTATTGTAAGTAAATACATGATATAAATTAACACAGCTGGTGATCATGTTCTGGTCATCAGCTCTACTGATATGACCAAGTAACCACCCTAATATTATAACTTACTGTGGGAGTAAGTTCACATTCCTCATTTTTAGATGTCAACATCACACCTGATCTTCCTGAGATCCCTTGATAATCAAGAGATATGATTTACACATCCTTTAGTACATATTTATTTTACGATAAGGTGAACTTTGTCCTGAAAGTGGCTCCTTTCCTCCACCAGTCACAAAGGAAATGTAGCTCAGACACAGATTGTGGCTCCTGATGGGTATGGAGAACACAGATACATCTTCAGTGGCTCCCATCTGATTCGCCTTTAGCTGCCACAGCTGAAGCCACCCCATGCCCAGTTGTCCTCTGTCGCTGTTGGACACACAGTCACACACACATACACACTGTCTGGTGAGAAAGCATGAACTGTTTATTACAAGATCTGACTCCATTTTTATAGTATTTCTACTCAAACCAGGGATTGGAGGAGAAGGTTGACACCACTCCCCATCCCACTGGTGAAGACAACTGTCCATCAGCTGTCCATACCTCCAAGAGGAAAAATGTAAACTAACTTAATCTAACAAAAACATTGTTTCTACTTATAACACTCATGTGTGAGAAACTGAGAACTATGAAACCTGTGAGACACACAAGAAGGTTGAAAAATCAGAGCGACAGTCCTCCAGGCTCCACAGCTGATGATTAGCTCTCTGAGACAAGAGAGGATTAGATCTTTGGATGCCACAGCCTGGTAGCCCAGTCTGGGGGTTCAAATCCCTCTGACTTCAGGCTATGAAACACCAGAACAAACAGGCACGTTGGTTACCTCTTTGGAACACAACATCTCCCAGGAGACAGGTGAGGCAGAGGGGAGGAAATGATGGCAGAAGCAACATCATTTGTCAAAAACCAGAAGGACTGTGAGTCATAACTCCATTTAGGAGGTAAAAATGCCCTTGATGGGATCCAGAGCAGCTTTTGAGTTGCTGCAAGCTACAGTCTGCTGAAGAATCAGACAGGTGGAAAGTCATCTTAGACCACCTCTCTGATCAGGTGTCATGTCCTTAGCCCAGTATGATGCAAATACTAAAGCTCAAGAAAATCTCCAGTGAAAAGTGCTGAGTGCAGTTCTGGGTCATGTACTTGTACATGATCTGGAAAAGCAGGATGTGAACTCCAGCTCAGGGAAGAATGGCTGGAGGGAAGAAGCCTGTGGGTACATTTGTTTATGATATTTTGCAAAAGGCACATGCCTCAGAGCTGCTGGCAGTGTGCATTCTGCTTTGATAAGCACTTAGGGGTGCAGTACACAGGGTATGACCATGCACCACTTCAGCTCTGACAGCATTTCTTTGTGTAGGAGATTCCCCTAGTTTTGTGTTTTTAATGTGAAACAAAGGATGAATTAGTCTTGGGGAGGGTTGTTTTCTTTTTACAAAATTTATGAAGCCCTCTGAAGAAAAGGTCTTTCCCTGCAGGCCTCTCTACATCTAACCATGGAGTGAGTGGGACTGAGTTATAGCCATGTGCTGTAGGAGATAGCTAAAAAAAGTCAAATTATCTGCACCAAACCCATAAATATGATGCAGTAATCTGGGAAATCTGATTAAGGACTGCTGCACTCCTGATCCCCATCACACTTCTCAAAGTCTGCTCCTCCATTTGTTGTCTCACTCACAGGCATTTACCTGCTTCATTCAGTCTCCCCTCTGTCACTATGACCACCCTCAGTTCATACCAAAACCATGGCTGAATTCCACCAGGTAGCCACAGGGTCTCACTGGGGCCTCTTATCCAAGGCAAAACATTTAATGGAAATTAAAATATGTGAAACTCTTCCTAAACTTGGGTTATCATCTAATTTTTTATTGTGTATGCACACAATATATGTGTATTGATAGATATGTGTATAGTATAATATATAAAATATGTATTGTTATCTATTGTGCATCTTTGCCCAGAGAAGCCGTGGCTGCCCCCTGAATCCTTAGAAGTGTCCAAGGCCAGGTTGGACAGGGCTTGGAGCAACTAGGGATGGTGGAAGGTGTCCCTGCCCATGGCAGAGGGTTGGAATGAGATGATCACAGATCCCTGGATGACCTTTAAAGTCACTGGCAACCCAAACCATTCTGTGATTCTATGATTCCATAGTATCATGTATGATATTATATATTGAGAATATGTATTTTGGTATTCAAAATGATAAGTGTTATAATAATGCATTTATATTACATATATATATGTATGGATAACATATAATATTTAATAATATATTGTTTATATAATGTTGGCCAACTCACAAGTACATGAGCACTTGAAAATCTTGACCTGTTAAAGGGTGAGTGAAACACAAACACACATAAACAAACCCACGAGGACAGATGGATATGTTACAGTACATGAGGGTACCTCAACATCTACACACACACACACACATCCACATGTATTTTAGAAGCAAAATATTAATGATATTTACATATTTGCTGTCATCACTTTTGTTTACCATAAAGCCTCCTCTGGATGGTAAGATTGTTAATTTGGGGCTGGGGATGAATTTAGTGACCAAGCATCAACAGAAGCTGTGAGACTTTAGCAAACATAAAAAAGTGTCATCTAATAGTCCATCAAACAGCTCTTGTCACACAGATAAACCTTTTATCTCTCTCTCCCAGATTCTAATCAAGGGTACAGTTTGCATGTTTCTTATATCACTGCAGCAACCAATTCAGCTGGGATTTCCTATGCCCTGGGAAATAAACTAATTTTGATACAAATGAGCGTTTCAGAGTCTTGTTTTATCTTTTCCCATTAACATGTTGGCTATTATTTGTTAGTCAAGGCAACAAGAGTGCATTTTCTCACCAGAAGGATGTGTTGCACAGCCGACTGTATCTGTTTATTTGGAGAGTTCTGTATGCAGAAGAAAACCAAAATAATTTATGGTAAATGTGGTTGTAAGATAAAGTTTCCATTGTGGTTAAAAAAAAACATTTGAAATACACTGAAATCTTAGGTCTAAAGAGTAAAACATCAAATTTTTTTTATTTAACAACTCAGTTTATGATTTCCAGCATATTTTCTATTATCCAAATATAGTAATTCCAGTCTAAAAGAAATTTTTAACTTCCTCATTCTATCATATTCTTACAATTTTTCCATGGTGTAAAAGATTGTGTGTTTCAGCTTGGCTATGCACAATCAGTCTGTCCTGCGTTTGCACTCATAATTAATTACTCACATTGAAGATGGAAACCAAGTGATAAATGTGTTATTGTCTCAAGACTTACCCTTGAAAATACAGAACTAAAACATTCATGTCTTGTTTTTCTTGTAAGTCTTATGGTTCTTGACAGTGGGTTCAGTTTGCAATTGCTTACTTCAGTTTTCATTCAGCTGATTCTAGCTTAGATGTTGGCAAATAGTTTAAAATAGTTTAAAGATGGAAGGTCTTGGGCTATGTCTGTACTCATAAACTGAGTAAGGCTTGAGTTTAAGGCTTGAGCTGGCTCCTGGTTGATTTTCTCCCAGACAACTACCTCAGCTATTTCTGCTTGCTAACAATTCCCTGCTTATGATTTTCATCATTTCTTATTTTCCCTGGAGTATCTGGATGTTTGGGAATACACTATTAAGTGAAAGAAGCAGAAATTGGTGGAAAAGGATGAGTGGTTGGAGGTCACCTGCTGAGCGATGTCCCCAGGACACTCCTCACCTCTGCTTGTACACAAGGGAGAAACAGGAATGTTTGGCAAGCTGGTGACACAGTGTGTGATATTTTTGATGTATTTTCACTTTTACTTCCAGGTGAGAACATGCCTGATGACATCTCCCTCATCCAACAGAGGAAGGTTAAGGTAGCCCAAGCTGGATATGTTGTGGAGCTCTTTACCTTTCCTTACCACAAAAGGGGATTTCCCTTCTGTCCTCTCCAGCTGATTGAAGAGGGTTTTTAGGAATTTTATTTTCCTTCAACATTGTTCTTATTAAAAAATAGTTTACCACCTTAGGCCATAAAAGAAATTCTCTTCTGATCAGCCCTCCTGCCTCAAGTGACTAAACAAATAGCATCTGTTTGATGTAGCAAACATGAAAGCTGAATATTTACTTCTTCACTTTGAAAAAAACCCATATATAATAGTAGCTACAATTTTCTTCCCCAAGGTTCATGTTGTTGTAAAATAAACAGATGTTTGGGGGATGGGGGAGAAATTTATACATTATAAGTGTTTAAAATACTCCCAGTCCCCCCTATTGACAAGCATAACAAAGGGTGATAAGGATAAAGAATGTATCAAAAGTCACTAGATTGGTTTTGTTTTATATTTTCTACTGTAAAATATCTGACATTGCCAAAAAAGTAAAAGCTGCTTTGAAAGCAAGGCATCTGTTTTCAGAGCTTTTCAGACTGTGGACATGAAATGCAGGAATAAATAAGAAAAGACCCCAGCAAAGAGTCCCATCCCCCCTGCTCAGAGCATGAAAAGCTATTAAAAAAATCAAATCAAAATAAATGTGGGAAAGCATTTAATGAACGAAAGTTCCTTTTTAAAGCCAATAGTTTATGTGGAATATAAGTGGCCCTCAGTTTTCAAACCTGAGCTCCTTCTCAGCAATTCACAAAGCCCTTGTTGAGGAAATCCCAGCTCAGCACCTGCTTCTAGAGCAGCACAAAATTTAAGCCAGCTGCTGTAACGATGTTTCTGTGCCACTCACCTATCTAAGCATCACGTAGTGGGGAGTTACCTGGGGGATCAATATTGCTCACCTTATTTACCCACTCCTTCTCTCCTACTCTGAGGAAGCAGAAATTAAGAACGAGGACCAGGCATCCCAGTGCAGATACTTATTGTTTCCAGGCTCATCCAACGAAACAAATCCATTAGAAACTCCAGTCTGGGACCCAGGTGGATCCACGGCTGGTGTGACTGACACAGCCCCATGGATGATCAGCAATAGTGGTCATCTGTCAAAAGGAAAGTCAGCCACAGCTGTGCTGCCCATTTAATTAATTTGGGCACTTTTCATGAGCGTCGGGATTGCTTGGAGGGGTCTTTGAGGACCTGGTGCAAAATCCCACTGGTGTCCACAGGTTGCCAGCAACTTTGAAGCAAGAGCCAAGGCAGTTTCACACTCCTGTGACCAGTTATTGGCATTTTTGTCACACATGCATTCATTCAGTCTTTTCCTAAGTTGCTGTTTTAATACACACAGGCTCGAATCCCTCGAGTAGATCCAACTTATGCGTGGTTTTGCTAACATGAACCTTTGCAGACATTAAATATGTGGACACTACCTTTTTATTCTACAGAACAAACATACAGGTCAGGAGAGATGAACATTTTTCTGGACAGGGGCACAATTCAGTGTTTTTCTTTTAGCTGTATTGTTCCCTTAAACCATTACACCCTTTAACTTTATAATAAATATTTTACCAGCTTCTATATTTTACATGGTACTTCAGTTCAGTGATATTACCAGTTTTAGTTTTAATATTTAATGTATCATTATCTAGTTATTACTATTAAAAAGTTTTGCTTCTCTGGAGGATTCTACCTTGACTAAACAAAAGTGAAACATTATTCATTTATTACCGAAGTGTGAGCAAATTGTGCTGCAGCTGTAATTATTTCCCTTGTAAACCATGATTATTTAGTAATTTTTAACATATTCTGTGAAAATCTCAGGACTTTGAAAACCTACTCTCTCCTGCTGCCTGTTTTCACCGTTTATCAACAACCATGGGTTTTGAATGTCCTGTGCTGGCTGACAAGAGGACAGGAACATGCAGAAGGAGAATTTATACTTTACAGCACAAGACCAGAATAATTAAAGGAGAAATTGCTGGATAGGAGGTGAGTGAGGATGTTGGGACAGAAAATCCTTAAGGTTAGACCTAATCTGCTTCCTTATACAAACAGAAGAAACATAAATCTGGCACCTGTCTCCCAGAGGGGCTTGGAGGAAGTGTGGTACAGACTGCTGGTCAGCCAGGAGCAGAGATGGTGCCTCTGCTGAATGTAGTGATTTTGATGATGCTGAATTGCAGAGGACCTGGAAAAGCTACTGATCTGCCCTTACAGAAACCAAGGAGACCTGGGGTTAAGATTCTTGATTAATGTAAATTGCACACATAACTTTGTGATGATTTTTGTCCTTCTAACTCTGACACAATCAGTTGGTAGCCAATAAAAGATTATATGTTGTATTAAAGGGTCCCTTCTTGGGATTTCCTTCCTTTACCTTAATTGATAGAAAATTTATATCACCTATTTATATAAAAATATAAGCTATATTCATTTAAAAATGGGATATTTTTACTTTAAAAATATCTACCTTTACAAATTGGAAAGGCACATATAGAGGTGCAATACCACATATTTAAAATTTGCTAAAAAATGTGATTTCCACATGCATGATTAACCGTTTTCAAGTGGAAATCTACCTCTAGTAAGTAGTTTAGAGTTAGAAAACCAGGCTTCAAAGGAATTTGGTATGCCTTCTTCACCTTTGAGATTCAAACACTGGAGCCAGGATTGAAAACCAAGGTATTTCAGGTGTCTGCATTTAAAAGACTTTGTTTATGTTAAGGCTTAGGTCACCTTAGCAGGTATGTTTTAATGAAAACATTACCTCTCTGTGACCTTTGGGATTTGAAGGTTAAAATGCAGTCACTGGAAAAAGGAATCCTCATTGTCATGGATGAAATCTTTGGCATTAAAGACATCATTTCTCATTCTTGTGAGTGACTTCGTGCAACAATAAAGTTTGCTCTCTTCAGAGAAGAGGTAACATGGAGGCTCCTGATTTGTCTTCATCCCCAAAAAACACAGTTCTGAAACCTTAACAAAATTAAGTAATGGCTTAAAAATATTTGATGACAGACTCTTAAAATGATCATGCTAAATTTTTCTCTAGAAAACTGAGCCTCTTTGAGCCTTGCACTGCTCAAATATGAATAGAATTTATGCTGATACCTGTGTTTCACAGGACTTTACCTCGTTATTGGTGACTTATTTTCTCCCTTGTTGCTCAAGAAATAATATCCATTCATTAAAACAAAATAAGGTATAGCAATAACACACTTTCTATAAGCATAATAATTTGTAAACTATGTCAGACATCTGGGACAGAGGTCCTTTATGTCAAATATTAAATCTATTTAGCAGTTTATTTGTAACATATTTGCAACTTCAAAAAGAAAGGAAGAAAGGAAACAGAGCAGGCTTTTTCCTACTTTCTTACATTAATGAAGCTAACAGCCCTTGTGCATTTGCAATAAGTCAATTGAAGTAAATGACTTTTTACAACCGTTATTAACTTCAGTTGTCACTGGAATGTCATCAACAAGTTATTCATTGCATTTCCAACTGGATCTTTTAAGTACAATAACATCAGAATTGCTGAAATCCTAACCTTCATTTTTTCTTGCGGGGAACAGGAAGGGTGGAAAGGATCTGTCGGTTCCCTAAATTCAGGTCAAGGCAGAGTGGTAGGAAAAAAAAGATAATGTTTCAAAATCGTCATTTTACACTAGTTTAAAAGCCTGAGTGATGAGGGAAATACATCATATTTCCACTTAAGTCTTGTACAGACTGAAGGGAAAGATGGGTTTGTGAGCCTTTCTCATGTCAGTTATCTACAACAAAATTCAAAACAAAACAGGACTCAGCAACACCTATCTTGTGGCGTGTGAGGGAGCCCTGATGTGGGAGGTGAGCAAACAGAGACTGCATTTCTCTCTGAACCCAGCTCATGCTGTCCAGGCATTTCCCCAACTTGGAGAGCTGCCAGCCCAAGGCTGGAAGTGACACAGACCCATTAGTGCTGTTGAAAGGCAAAAAGGAGACACCAGGAATACATGTCTGTGTCATCAAACTCACAGGTCCCCTGCGAAAAGCCTCAGGAGAGCTCACTCCAAGGGCTGCTGTCTATAAACAGCATGGGTAAGGTCATGCCAGCTTTGGACACCTCCTTTCCAATACAATTCCAGTGTCTCCAGCCTGCTGGCATCACCATAGAATCATGGAATTATTAAGGTTTGAAAAAACCTCTAAGATTACTGAGGCCAATTATTAACCCAGGACTTCCACAAGCACCACTAAAATATGTTCCCGAACACCACATCTGCATGTTTTTTGAATGCTTCCAGGGATGGTGATTCCACCTCTGCCCTGGGCAACCTTTTCCAATACCTAGCCATGCTTAGAAGGAAAAAAATATGTTGTAATATCTAATCCAAACCTCCCCTGGCACTTGAGTTTGAGGCCATTTGTTCTCATCCTGTCACTTGTTATCTGAGAAAGAAGACTGACCCCCACTTGGCTGCACCTCCTGTCAGGGGGTTGTAGAGAGTGAAAAGAACACTCCTGAGTCTTCCTTTTCTCCAGGCTGAGCCCCCCCAGCTCCCCCAGCTGCTCCTCATCAGACTCGTGCTCCAGACCCTTCCTTTGCTCTATTGCCCTTATCTGAATATGTTCCAGCCCCTTGATGTTTTCTTTGTATGAGGGGCATGGAAATATGGGAATTTCTAAATCACTTTCTACACTAAATATAGGATTAATAGCAGAGCTCTCTGGAGTTCTTCACTGACACAGACTTGAAGCCATTGGTAATCCCTCAGCCGAATGTGAAGTTTCTGCTACAAGATTTCTGCTGTGGGTATGGATTTTTCATTTGAAGCAGGAATACTTTCCAGTCTCTCTTTCTTCCCTGTTTCCAACAGGCATCGTTGTAACTCCACTGGAAGAGAGGAATGGTTGGAAGCAGTTGCTGCTGAAGGAAAGATTGGGTTAGGAAGAGGAATAGAGTCAAGCAGTGAGACCTGGTCCTAATGGATACAGTAGATGAAGGGACAAAGCCAGTCCAGAAAAGCAAAGAATCCCCCAATACAGGGCAAACAGCAGGTTGGGCTGTAAATCATGATGCGTTTGCCAGAGCTTAGTTCCATTCCCAAATCCCCATACATGGAAATGTCATTTGCAAACCTGCAGTCCCTCTACACAGCTCCTGTTCTCTGCCCCCTGAGACCAGCTTTTGGGTAAGAATGTCTGTGTGCTTCAGTTTCTTGATCTGGAAAAGGAACAACTAATTTTCTGAATTATTTTGAGTCTTGAATGAGTGCCTGCTTCTGCTGTTCCAGCATTGACACCAGGAATACAGGAGGCTCTCAGGAAAAGCAAATCAGACACTACATCTAAAAAGTAAGCTGAAAGAAGGTGAAAAGGTAAGAGAAGAGCACAGACAAGGTTAAGATGTGTCTGTAATAATATTAGCTTTAGAGTAGCTTCCTCAGGCATTGCTGGCAGCAGGGAGTAGAGCAGAGTTACAACCGTGCTCCTCTGTCAGGCTTTGCAGTTTGGGCTTTTCTCTGCACCCTCCTGCATGCACTACCCAAACAAGTCAGTGGGAATTAGCTCAGAGGGATCCACATGTGGTGCAGTCACACCTTGTCCTGCCCTAAGTCACAAGAATGGAAAATATCTACAGCTCATTCCTGGAATGAGAAAAATAGCTTTTCCCACCACACTAAGGTCAGGACACCACTGGAAGCTTGAAGAGACAGGAAGTTTTAGCTTTGAAAGTTCTTTATACAAGGGAAAAGGGTTCTTTGTGTTTGGCAGAAGAACAACAAAAGTCTTTGCTTTAATAACATTCTAATAATATGTAATATTATATACATTTGGCTAGTAAAATGCACCGCAAATTGCTTTTGTTGAGCACTTGAGACAAACATTATAAGAAAGGAAGTCCAGTAGTTGGCCACATATGCAATTAGCTGCCACCCTGAAGCAGGATTTGAGATCAGCGTAATATTTTTTCAGGATTAAAGAGGTGGCAGTTAAAAATAGGAAGGCATAATTAAAAAGACCAAAAGATTTAAGAGTACTTGTGGTGAAACTCCTCACACATGACACAAATTAGTGTTCTGCCAGATAGAAAGAAGCAGGGAGGTGAAAAGAGCAGAGAATCTGATCTTGTCTTAAACCCAGCTGGATCCAACAGGCAAAATTGCCTGGGCACGTGATGTCATAGGGTGGAACCTCAGGCAGAGCTGCCTCCTTCAAACCATTTCCATGACAGTGAATTCATACAAGCACCCATTCTCTTGCTTGCCTTTCAAGTCAATTGTAGTAGTCCTGGAGGGACTCGTGGCATTTGACTTCAGTCTTCATTTGAAGCCACCAGCAATTTTGCCATGAGCCCTGGTGTAAACAAGATCAGGATCTAAATCATTGGGGTAGGTTTTTAGCCAAAATAAATTGCCTTCATTACAAGATAGGGCTGTAGCAATTCCACTTTCAAGCTGCAACAATTTGCACCATGGAGTTATGACAACACTGCCTTAGGGGCAGGATAAATTGCCCCATATAGCACTGGAATTTTTTTTTATCTGTAAAAGATCTGCCCCTTGTTTCAGAAACACAGGTGGTGCTTGCAATCATATGCATCGAACATTTCTTTCCATTCGATTTGAGCCAGCAGGGCTTTTGTCACTCACAACATCAAGGATAACATTCACCTCTCAATCAAATAATAGGAGAAACCACATATTTCAAAAGAGAAAAAAAATATTAAGAATATAGCATCTGCTTTACAAAATAATCTGGCCCCTACTTACTGATGATGTAGTTACAGACGGCAAGAAGGCAAGATTTAAAGTTAATATAAACATTAAATTCTTTTCTCTTTTATTACCTTTATTAAAAAGTCAATAAAATTATAATAGTTTAAAAAATAGATTCTGAGAAAAAAAGAATAAACAAAAAAAAAACCCAAACACTCATCTGCCAAGGAGGGCTTATGCTTGCATGAGCTGAAGGTTGATGTCAGACAAATTTCACTGAAGGGGAGATTTATAAACATGATGTAACTCTGACAAGCTGGGCTTTGTATCTTGGCAAAGGAAAGTTTAAGAAAATACCCTTGTACACAGGCACACATGCACAAACACACATCTATACTGTATATTGGGTTTAAAGGTTTATTGCTCCAGAAAACTTACTGAGAGAGATTATGTGTCTCATCTTGTCTCCTTTTAAAAATAGAACATTTATCTGTGTTTTTTATTAGCTTGTTTTAGGATTACCTTAATCCTGCACAAATTTTTTCACCACTTCCCCCTAGTGCAATTTGCAATGGCAATCTGTTAGTGAAGGGTAATGTTAGAATAACTGTAAATATCTTCCCAACAGAACCCAAACAATAAAAAACAAAAGCTGCAGCTTAGGGGAGCTTTGGTGTGCCAAAACCCAAGCTCACTTAAGCAAACGCTGTGATGGATAACAATCCAAATCATGTCACTGAACCATGGGAAGTTGTAAAGTATGGGATAAACCCAAAGAAACTTCTGTTTGCTGGGAAAACCCTGCCCTTATTTAATTTTCATGTAGTCTCGTGGGTAAAACTGAGGATGATTTGGATCCTTCTGTGGTTTTCCACAGAGACAGAGACACTTATCTAAAAGATTAATATAATCTGCTTGCCTTTTTTTAATATTTTGCAGATTTTTAAAAGAAATTATTTTAATATGGTCTTTATTTCATGGGGCTGGTGAATTCTGCTGAAGCTGTGTGTAGAGCAGGCAATGGATACCAAGTCTCCTCCTGTCCTGATGATGAGAGATAGGAGTATGTTACACTCCCCATTTAATCCATGTATAATCTTCCTTCACATGGAAACTTTGGGGATGAAGGGTTCTGTATTTAATTGGGACTCATGTCTGTTCAGCATCACATCACAGCTAAAACATCCTCAGGCCTACCAGATTAGGAAAAGCTTAAAGAGCCATGTTTCCACTTAAAATGTAGTGAAAATCAACCATATTGATTTAATAAATAAAATAATAACTTCACCTATTTGGAACTGAAAACCTGATAATTAGAAGTTAATTCCAAACTGTCCAGTCCGAGAGCAAGGGAATTCCATTTACCTAGCTGTAAGCTGAATTCAAGAAAATTTGTTTTGCCAGTGCCAATAGCTATTCAGTCACAAACTCTTAACAGAAAACATTAAGCCAGGAACAGCTACAGCCATGGGTATGCTCCTGTGCATGATTAATTTTGTGTGATGGGTTGCTCTGTTGTGCCTATTGCTACTTGGTTAAACATTGGGGAAGACAGTGTTGGGCTGGGGAGAACAGAATGGGGAATATATATCTTTCCTTGTGAATTATTCTGTTTGATTTTAATTTCATTCAAGATCAATATTTAACTTCGAATTTAGACTTTCACCATCAAGATCATCAGGACTACCAGAATCATCATCAGGATCATCTCTGGATCTCAGTTTCTCCAGCTACAAAGCAGAGAACACAAATACTCACACAATGGCTTCAGGGGCACCAGCGATGCTTACAATCTGATCCAGGTGTCTCAGAGTGAAAAACAATCTCCACAGAAAAGAGGTAAACCCCAAACCTCCCCCAGCTGGAGGCAAACTTAAGGATGTGCATCTTGATAAAACTCCAAAAGCTGGTCTTCATTTCTGGGGGCAGAGTCACGGCTAGGATGGAAGTTTACATAGGAGCTAAATGTGGGAGTGAGGATATCTCAAAAACTACCTCCGTTCCCTTTGCAGGTTAGATTCAGGGAGGGGAGAGGCCTGAAGCACTGAGACCCCTCACATCAAGGGCTGTGGAAAGCTGCATTTGTGCAGACAATGCCTAACAGAGGGCTGAGACTTCAGCCAAAGGTCTTTTAAAGGGCAAAGGAGACTCCCGTTGAATATTTTAGATCTTTGAGACAGCAGATCTGCATTAGAAAAATACACATCTCCTTCTGTCTGTTCCTTTTTCACATACCCCTTCTTCACCTACACTTTATAAATCAGTTGTTACTGTTTCACTACAGACCTGAGTCCTCACAAATACTCAGTACACAGCAAAATGGGTCTGGCCCTCTGGGGGCTGCCATAGAACCAACACAAAACTCTCCATCAGAATTTTCTCAGCTATGGAATAAAATCTTTCCAAAATTGAATAATTAAAAATACACTTGGTCAGGGAAGAGGATGAGAGATGGAGGGGGGAGGAGAAAAAGGTGGGCTCATTAATCTGCTCTAATAATAAATCCTTATCACTTCTGCATTTCAGTTACTCCTTCAGCCTCCACGTTCTATATTTAAATACATCTGCTTCACACGTGCTTTGCCAATTAGCTGGCGATATTAACTGTTCAGCACTATCTATTAACACATGGCACTGCTGAACGACAGGACAGACAAGCTTGACCAGGAGAGATAGTCATTCATGAGGCACACATTACTCTCTATAACTCCGAAGTAGGGAGATAGGAAAGCGGCACAGCAATTGACCTCGGCTGTACATCAAGGCTAAATAGACACCGAGTAAATTACATACAAGTGAGACAAGCTGCTAACTGTTCCTTTAGCAGCCCATAATGTCAGTAATTCTATTAGAATGATTGCTGGTTATGCAATGCAGTTGAGATGTAAGTTTTT